>CM044558.2:30326041-30565920 GCA_024416835.2 Perccottus glenii | reverse complement strand
CCCTCAACATTACAGGTGATTGTTATGTGTGTTCATTAATATCACACACTCATGATGAAAACCGTTCTAATGGAGCCAATTCCGGTTGCCGCTAACAAAACTATGTGTGCTCTACTATCTTGGCAGTATTTGACTTTTAGCAGTTCTCCTAGTACCTGGTGTAATGACTCATACCTTCTCCAACCTCTCAATTGGCGAGCACCCATCTATTTCTCTAATACAACCAATCAGACTAATGTAGGAGGAATACATGTGGGGCGAAAGCCTCAGAAAGCTCACCTCACCTTTTTCCCGCGAGTGCCAGTCCGGTGCCCACTTTCTGGGCCACTCCCAAGCCCAGGAGATAATTCCCATCCCCTCGTGGATTGTGATAGATAAATACCTAGGCCACCGTTGGGGTGATAAACACGAGATAGCGGGGTTCATGATAAATATATTCACACTTAGGCTACGTCCACACGAAGCCAGTGCATCCCCTATCCGATCTTTTTTTATCCCCGTTCTAAAAAAAATTCCATAAACACGGCGTCGTCTCAAGAAATATCTGCGTACACACGAAACCACTGAAACCGACTGAAAACGATGTAGTATATATGCCAGACCAGTATGGGGCGCTGTAATTCTGCCACAGATATACACTATACACGGAGAAGAAGACTTTGAGAATGCGCATAACCTTGCGCGCTGCAGAAGAAGACGAAGACCTAAATATTTATTTTCTAATAAAAACAAGTTCTCAAATTGTTGCAGTCATTTATTTTGAGTGTAGTAATTGGTGCCCTCATGTTTGTTGTTTGCCCTTCAATATACGGACTGAGTTCCTCGCTCAGGGCGACGAGAGATGCTTTGGACATGCGGAAATTCGCTCTCCATTCATTTTCTCCTGGTTGCTCTCCTGGTTCTCTTTCGCGGTGGATCTAAGAGCATGTGGCGTATGGTGTTGTCCATTATCGCTTGTTGCTCACCACAACTGCATAGAAGCAATAGATTTTGCTGTAATAAAGCTAGTAGGCTTAGTAGCTTCTGCAGCACGAACTCAATCACGTAGTCCGCCATTATTGTTGTTGCTGTTACGTGTGACGAGGCCGACACGTGATGCGATGACATCATCGTTTCACAAACTATACGGATTGGCTGTACACACGACACCGCAAGGGTGTAGTTTTCAGATTTATCCACTTTAGAACCCGGTTTCAAAAAATAGCGGATTCAGTCTCCCAAAATGATCCGTGTGGACGAAACGCCAATACGATAAAAAATGTATACGTATACAGTGATACGCGTCTCCGTGTAGACGGCCCCTTAATGTGTCCGCTTTCCTGTCAGAACTGAACTACACTGTTACCCCCAAACCTAATCAGAATATGATAAATCTCTTCATGTCTGGGAACCAGGGTTTCCCTGCTCCCCAGAAGTACGTTTGGGTTTGTGGAAAACGAGTGTTTCTCTACCTCCCCAAGGAATGGTGTGGAACTTGTCACCTTGCCAAGTTAGCTCCCACGATTAAGATTGTTAACTTCCAGGTTAAAAGTACTTCCACTCTAAACAAGCGCAGCTTCACTCCACCAGCCAAGTCCACGGCTTTTAAACAGAAACGTGACCCTCTTATTAGTGATGGGAGAGGTATTACTATGACTCTTCTCCTGGTATGGTGTTGCTTACCTGAGCCACAGACTCAATGAGGTCTGGTGGACCCTTGAGGACCTTACTGACGCTCTGTCTGATATTACAACACAGCTAAGAAATAACCCCGAGCTCCGAGCCATGCGAGCCATGCTTGTCTCTCACCAGATGGCCTTAGACTACCTCTTTGCTTCAGAGGGAGGCCTCTGTGCCAAGTTTGGTCCTGACCACTGTTGCACTTACTTTCCTGACTCTACTGCTAACTGGACTCTTAACCATGACCGTGTTGCTGAACTTAAGGATTTCCTCACTTCTAGTCACGACTCCACTTGGTTTAATTTTGACTTATCCAGTTGGTTTACTTTCGGAACATGGTTCCAGATTCTTCTCAAAATCTTGACCCCAGTTCTTATAGTTATGTTTCTGTTCTGCGTGTTCACCTCATGTGTGATCACATGTTTCCGTGCCCAGATGGCTAAGATGATACAGGGCTCTGTCACTTCAGTCCTTCATGCAGAGCAAATTCAACTTCTTATTCTAGACCAGGACGATGACCTGCCTGATGGCAATCTGGGCCAAGGATAAGTATTTTTCTGACTATTTCTTGTGTTTCACAAAGCTTAGTACCTCATTTCTCTATGTTTGCCAAAACTCCTATTTATGAATTGTTTACCTAAAACTGTACCAACAGAGGGGTAAATTATGGATGTTTTACTGTGAAATTTGACAAACAGGAGGGAAATGTTAGAGTTTTGCAGTAAGAAAAGGTTGTCAAATTGTATTTTACCAAAAAAGGCCGACAAGCTTTTTTGTAAGAAAGGTTCATTGATACGAATTGTGTGTGTGTGACAGGAAGTGCTGAAACTGTCCTTTAACTGCACCCAACCAGACATGTCAAGCCCAAGGGTTTATCTTAATTGATGGTTTCCTGTGTCTGGTCAGGATGCAGCAATAAATGTACTAGTTTCTGTAACTAACTGCCAAACCCCCCCCAGCATGGTTGGGGGAGGCAGAATGTGTGCATTGTGTACAACTCAATAAAGCCGGGGAGAATGCATGTGACCAGTTGGAGATTCTGTAGACTCTGAGCTCTACAGAGGTGGAACGAGCAGTCCACATGCTGATTCTCCCCATCGATGTAAAAACTTAAGTTGAGTCTGACCAATTATTTAATTCACAACTGGTTGAAGGTTGTCTCAGAAATCTGATTGTCTCTACACTGTTTTGTGTATTGATTCCTTGACATTCACAATGAGCTCCATCTATAAAAGCTCTCTCTGAGGCTCCTGGTCCTGAGCTGATGCTGGATGAACTCAGGCTGGAGACACTTTTTTCAACTGTTCTCTCATTAATAAATGTAACATGTGTTTAACACTAGTGTCTCCTGACGCTGCAGTGTTCTTTTATGTCCTGTGACTGGAGCAGCTTTAATGCCTTGAACCTTGTGGTTGAAAAACAAACTCATTGTATTTAGTGGAAAGTAATTGTGGAGGAAATGGAGCTGAGGGTTTGTTCATCTGTTCACTGGAGCAAACAGGACAAGACTTGTTACTGCTGTTGTTGAGGAGCTCTGACAAAAGAGTTCTCTTGCTTTTGCAAAGTTTGATTGAAAACATGTCAATTCTCTTTGTAAACCTCAAAATGAAGTAAGACTTTTGCCATTTTCTTTGGCTTTTCTCGTTCTCTTTTCTGTGCCCTGACAGAAAGAACACTGCTTTTTTTACAAACTTTATTTCATTTAAATTTACAACACATTTCATTCCAACATTAAGAATATATTAAGTACAAATGAATAAACGTTACAGATGTGTTTCTTTTGAGTTCTGTTCTAATGTGTTTGAAAGTCTCTTACTGTCAATGAACATTTGTTTGTCCTTGTTTTCCAGATTTTGTCGCTGGTTCTGGCGATGACTAATTGATAAAGTAGTGTTTTGGTGAAAGATGTTCCTGCAGAAGTCCGTACATGATCGAGTGAAAGTTACAGGTGAAGGTGAAGTTATTTGATTCCAGATTTCTTGAGAGCGCTAACAGTCTCTGAGTAAGTGTTGTTGCGTTCCATCTTCTGAGCACTTGGTTATTGGACATTGTTTTGTCGTTACAAAGCAACTCCAGGAAACAGTGGCTCTTACCGGAAGTTTATTTACAGAAATCAGCGTCTAATGTCTCTGATGGTTTCCTCTTGAGCACTTTTATCAAGTTTAGAAGTCTTGTGACTTGTGACTGGAGCTATGGAGCTGAGGGGGCTCAGGGGGAGAAGTGAGTGACATTTACAAAGAACCTTGGATCAGACTCAGTGCAGATGTGCTCAGTGATTATAAAAGGTAAAGTCAGGTGTGAACAGGGTTTAGTTGAGTCCAGTTAAACTGGTCCAGTCCCAGGAGTCTCCACTGGAGCAGCTCGGCGTCTGTCGAGGCTCAGGACTCTCTTCTGCTCCACGTCACTCTGGTTAAAACCTAAACCTAATGAGACGAGACAGAAGCAGTCTTTACATTTATTGAACAGATGAGAGCAAATATATTTATGGAGAAAAGACATACAGCAGTAATTATGAAAACAGTTGCTCCATGAGTTTATTTTCTAAAAGAACACTTAATGTGTTTTCTTTTAAATCTCTTTTATTCTAAAATATGAACTTTAGTAATAGTTCATATTTACAGCACAGAGCAGTGGGCATGGCTTTAGTCTCTTTGTTTAAAGACAGACTTTATTGAACTGTGTCAGAAACAGAAGCTTTCTGACACTTTACAGTTTGTCTCCACATGGGACACTGAGACAGGACACTGTCCTGCAGCATCAGGACAGACTCTTTGAAATGTCTTCATCATGTGGGACATGTTCAGAGACACATTCAGTGAAGTCAGAACAGGCTCTGATTGGCTACAGTTCACTACAGCATCTACTCACCACAGAGTCTCCAGTCAACACTGAGGACTCTGTTGGAGTTCAAGCAGCTCCTGAACATCTGAGTCCTTCAGGTCGTTCCAGCCCAGATCCAGTTTTCTCAGATGTGAGGGGTTGGACTTCAGAGCTGAGGCCAGAGAAGAACAGCTGGACTCTGACAAACTGCACCTGTTCAATCTGAAAAAAGAATAAATGCTGAAGACAGACTGTAAAAGTATTTAAATGTATTTAGTGTAAAATAACAAAAGTGTCTGATGTGTGTAGTGTTGAAAAAGACACTGGTGTTTTATGTTGGACTTTGATAATGTGCTGTGTTTGATTCTGTTTCCTGTTCATTGCTTTGAATGCTCGTCACATTTTCTTATTGATCATGATATTGATTGGGCTATTCCTTTGTGTAGTAGTCTTGTGAGGATGATTAGGTCGATGTTTGGCTCATTTCTCCAAACCTGTGAGTGATTACAGACGTGGACAAAAATGTTGGTACCCTTCGGTCAATGAAAGAAAAACTCACAATGGTCACAGAAAAAACTTTATTCTGACAAAAGTAATAATAAATAAAAATTCTATGAATGTTAACTAATGAAAGTCAGACATTGCTTTTCAACCATGCTTCAACGTAATTATTTAAAAAAATAAATTCATGGAACAGGCCTGGACAAAATTGATGGTACCCCTAGAAAAAAATGTAAATAATGTGACCAAATGGACATGTTAATTCAAGGTGTGTGCACTAATTAGCATCACAGGTGTGTACAATCGTGTAATCAGTCAGTGGGCCTATTTATAGGGCTTCAGGTAGTCACTGTGTTGTCTGATGACATGGTGTGTACCACACTCAACATGGACCAGAGGAAGAGAAGGAAAGAGTTGTCGCAGGAGAATAGAAAGAAAATTATAGACAAGCATGATAAAGGTAAAGGCTATAAGACCATCTCCAAGCAGCTAGATGTTCCTGTGACTACAGTTGCACATATTATTCAGAAATTTAAGATCCATGGGACTGTAGCCAACCTCCCTGGACGTGGCCGCAGGAAAATTGATGACAAATCAAAGAGACGGATAATCCGAATTGTAACAAAAGAGCCCAGAAAGACTTCTAAAGAGATCCAAGGTGAACTCCATGCTCAAGGAACATCAGTGTCAGATCGCACCATCCGTCGTTGTTTGAGCCAAAGTGGACTACATGGGAGACGACCAAAGAGGACACCATTGTTGAAAACAAATCATAAAAAATCTAGACTGGAATATGCCAAACTACATGTTGACAAGCCACAAAGCTTCTGGGAGAATGTCCTATGGACAGATGAGACAAAAATGGAACTTTTGCCAAGGCACATCAGCTCTATGTTCACAGACAGAAAAATGAAGCATATCAAGAAAAGAACACTGTCCCTACTGTCAAACATGGAGGAGGCTCTGTTATGTTCTGGGGCTGCTTTGCTGCATCTGGCACAGGGTGACTTGAATCTGTGCAGAGTACAATGAAATCTGAAGACTATCAAGGGATTCTAGAGAGAAATGTGCTGGCCAGTGTCAGACAGCTTGGTCTCAGTCAGGTCATGGGTCTTGCAACAGGACAATGACCCAAAACACAGCAAAAAACACCCAAGAATGGTTAAGAGGAAAACATTGGACTATTCTAAAGCGGCCTTCTATGAGCCCTGACCTCAATCCTATTGAGCATCTTTGGAAGGAGCTGAAACATGCCGTCTGGAAAGACACCCTTCAAACCGGAAACAACTGGAGCAGTTTGCTCATGAGGAGTGGGCCAAAATACCTGCTGAGAGGTGCACAAGTCTCATTGACAGTTACAGAGTCGTCTGATTGCAGTGATAGCCTCAAAGGTTGTGCAACAAAATATTAAGTTAAGGGTACCAACAATTTTGTCCAGGCCTGTTCCATGAGTTTATTTTTTTAAATAATTCCGTTGAAGCATGGTTGAAAAGCAATGTCTGACTTTCATTGGTTAACATTCATAGAATTTTTATTTATTATTACTTTTGTCAGAATAAAGTTTTTTTCTGTGACCATTGTGAGTTTTTCTTTCATTGACCGAAGGGTACCAACAAATTTGTCCACATGTGTAGCTATTTAATCTTATTACATAAGCTCTTCTCTCTCTCTGGTAATAATATGTGTGTTCAATGTATATGACTTAAGGAAGCAAGACTCCAAGCCCCCGTCCAGGAGTGATTATAACCTATCAAGAGGCCTCTATGTAATATCATTAGGGTTTCCAGGGACAAAGACACCTCTCAACAAAGGGAGAGACATGACACTAATTCAGAGTCAGATGTTATTTGCTGGGAGGTATTTAAGGACTGTGCTTCTTATTCTCTTGGTCAGTCTCGGCTGTTTGTGACTGAACTCAGATAGATCTGAATAAACCTGAATGAACCGACTCTATCTGCCTGGCTAAATTATTTGGACTCTCTCTCTGACAACACCTGAGCTCACATGGGCCGCTCTACCACAAGTCCCACCTGGACCAACACTACTGTTCTGTGATTGGACGATGCTCGTGTGATGGACCGGAGCTTAGTTTTGTCTCGTCACTGAGCGGGAGGCTGTAATCTCAACATAAGGACAACGTGGACAAAAAGAGGCCTTTGAAGGCGTTTGCAGTAAGTTGTAAGTGTCTGACTAATGTGTCGAGTCACAACTAAAACTAAATCAAAGTAATAATATGTAGAGGCCGTGTTGTTCTGTGTGAGCTCAAAGGAACAGTGGCAGTAGGTCAGAGAAGGAGAGGCTGAAGGCCAGTCTGAGGTCAGCTCTGGGTTTCAGGAGCTACATGGGACACATGGGGCTGGTTACAGGAAAAACACATCTAATGTTGTGCTTAGGACTCATTCAAACAGCTGTATTTAGTGAGGCCACCTGAAGCTTAGGTTGCTATAGGGAGCTCTTAACCTTACATTGAAAAAGGAGCTCTATGTGAGCCTTGTCACAGTCAGGCTCTCAAGTCTTGGTCAAGTCCTGGTTTAGTCCTGGTTTAGAGCTGCTTTTAAAGCTTGTTTAGTCTTAGTTTCATCATGTTCTAGTTTCAGTCGAGTCCTTCTTTTAGAACCTGATCAAAAGCACTGGTAAACTCAGATAAAGCTCCTGTTTATTGCATTTGGTCTGGATTTGGCCCAGAGCCTCCTCTGTTCTTTAGTCAGCTCACATTTTTCCACTGGTTATTGATCATTCATTAAACATCAGTGACTAAAGAGGAACTAGGAACTAATCCTCTGAGTCCTTTATTACACCAGTCACTTGTACTTTTACTGGAGGACATTTTAACAGCACTACTTTTATTTGTAATGGACTATTCTTTTGTCCAGGTAACAGTACTTTTACTAGTACAAAGTTTGAATGGTCTTAATCCAGTGTTACATTAATATTTGATCTCACAGTGAAGCTCTGAGCAGTTCCTTCATAAACAACAGTGAGTGGCAGAAATGGAAGAGCTTTTATGGATGTAGTTGTGTTAATGAATGAGATGGAGCTGTTAATGAACATGTGACCTGTGTAACAGGAACAGAGTGAACTGACCCCAGAGTCTCCAGTCGACAGTCTGGACTCTGCAGAAAACCACACAGATGCTTCACTCCTGAGTCCTTCAGGTCGTTCCAGTTCAGATCCAGTTCTCTCAGATGTGAGGTTGGACTTCAGAGCTGAGGCCAGAGAAGAACAGCTGGACTCTGACAAACTGCACCTGATCAATCTGAATAAAGAATAAATGCTGAAGACAGACTGTAAAAGTATTTAAATGTATTTAGTGTAAAAGAACAAAAGTGTCTGATGTGTGTAGTGTTGAAAAAGACACTGGTGTTTTATGTTGGACTTTGATAATGTGCTGTGTTTGATTCTGTTTCCTGTTCATTGCTTTGAATGCTCTCGTCACATTTGTCTTATTGATCATGAAAGTTTGTTGGAGTCTTTTCGGTAACACTTTATATTAACTGCACACTATTAAGCCTTAACAAAGCATTAACAGATGATCTAATAACAATTTGTAAATAATTAATAAATGTTTTTTAATCATTAATAATGGTTTACTAATCATTAATAAAGTGTTAATAGTCGTCATCTTTTATGCCGTAACAAAGCATTAGTAGAGACTGAAATACTCTATGCTTAATAAAATTGAATTATCATTAATAAATCCTTAATAATAACACCTTATTAACAATGTATACATACTCAATAGCTGAAATCTATTATGCCGTAACAAAGTGTTAGTAAATAAGTAAATAATTAGAATTTTTAAATCTAAATTTTAACCAAACTAATTCCATTTTTAATAAACTGTTAATATATGCTTAATAAAACCTTTGTAAAGTATAATGAGAATTTATAAAGCATCTACTAATCGTTAATAAAGTCCATAGCGTGAGCTCATCTAAAGTGTTGGGCTAATTATGTTTTGTAAATCATTTATAAATGTCAATTAAGTACATACACTATATATGGCACTATTATGTCAAAGATAGAATGCAAATGAAACAAACAATACGAGACAGGGTTAAAACATTTTTTTTTCTTATTTGAAAACATAAAATTTGAAAAACTTTTTTTGCTAATAAAAGCATGAATCTTGTTGGTAGGGTCAAAACAAAAGTATAAAAATCATATGGTAGTAGACAGCTTTGATCAATCAAAGGAATCATTTTATCAGAACTGGTATTGATAATTAAGCCTATTCCTTAGAATCAAAATAAAGACTTTTAACATTTACTATTGTGAGAATTGAAAACTTAAATATGACCCTTTCATGTACAAAAAATAAAAACAAGCTTTGTAAATAAACAGATTGTACATTTTGTACAAGCAATCAATGAAAACAATGAAACTTATCTTTCTGAACATCACAATGTCATACATTTTTGGAGGTTTACTTACAGCTTAACATGGCTGGAACATGTTTTTTTCTTAAAATCCAATGATTTACCTATATTTTTTTGAAATGTCATAAATCAGTCTCCCTAATGCTCCATGTGGGTGTTTTTTTGCCAGCCATTCATTCCATTCTATTACGTAGAGGTGCTGTGAGAGCAAACTATCATCTCTATTTCCTCGAAGTCTCCAGATTCTCTCCTTGTAAGACCTCCAGGCTCTCTCCAGGTGCTGGGTATGGGCACCTGTGTGGGGATCCACATACCACCTGCTGTGGTTAACCGTATGATGGTCAAACCCCAGAGCTGGTAGAATACGGTAAGGACGCCATTCATCGCTGAGGATTGATGACCCAATCCTCACATGAAGTTGAATAAAGGGAATGAGGTGCCTTCTTGATCTTTTTTCCACAAGGCGTAATATGGGCCTGGTTCCCCCATGATGTTTCACTCCCAACATGCCAAACACCCAGTTTTTCCTCCTCCATCCACCGGCCATCCTTCCTCTTCCATACTGATGCAGAAAACATAAATGAACACAACTTTGTATGCTATTATGAGTATTTATATTTTAGTTATTTTACTTAATTCTCTGGTACATCTTAAAACTCAGTGATTTATTGTTCAAAACAAACAAAAAAACAACAACATATCATTGGCAAACAAAATCTCACCTTTCTTTTGTGGCGAAAATGACTTTCGTCAATCACCACAAACTCCCTCCTTCCACCAATCTGTTGTCCGGTCCGTCTTCTCATCTTGCGAATTGCCCACTACAAACCACCCTGATTTTCTTGGACATTTTACTTAGTGTCGCTGAGCTTGCCGCAATAGAATCATCAATCATATCCATTTGTCGTAGCCTCATACCCTGAGAAAATCTACAAAAAAGAAAACATGGTTAAATAAAAACAAAAGTGATTGACAATAACTTTATAGTTATGCTTACCTGTAAATAAATTGCATCCATCGTTTAAGTGGGACTTTGGTGTACCTGAACATGGATTTATGTCTGATGGAAATCTGTTTAATTCTTGTCGCATGTGCTGCTCCTCGACAAATCCTGATCAAAAGTTAATAAAATAGGTTAGAACAATGTTTTTCAAATTATGGGTACCCCCATGTGAAAACAAAACAAAAGTAAAAAAAAATGTTGACAGAATACCAAAGACATTTGAAACAAATGCTTTCTAGGTGAGACTATTGATAAACGGGGAACAGCTCTGTAGAGCATTATTTATTTTATGTTTTCATGTTTGAAATAAATGGAATCATAAAAGATAAAATAATATAAAACATATTAATGTGTATTAATATATATATATATATATATATATATATATATATGTGTGTGTTGAATGTGAATTTATAATCTGAAACATGTAAGCATGATTTATTTCAACTTTCAAATTAAAATAAGCTTGCTTTTGTGTAACTAACTAGGACTCTTTTAATTTTAACTTTATCTAAGACAGTGTTTCTCTGGACAGCTCGCCCACACCACTCTTGAAATTTTGATTCATGAGGCCACGCACTGCCCGTGTCCACCTGTGCCCCTGCGTCAAAAGTCATCTCCAAGCAGTTGCACATAAACACATCCTTAACATACTGTGACAATTTTCGACACTTTGCCAAACTTAATAATAATGTTAGCTGCAACAAAAATACTCACATACTAAAACAACACATATCTTACCAAGCATATTGATCGCTATTGTTCGTCCTCTTCCTCATTTCCATTTTCTGGCGACACATAGGGCATTTTACTTTTCTCCTTAGAAGTCTCATTTTTGAAGCAGCTTTATAAGCTTCCGTGCCTTTCTTTTGGACATCTCTTCATTAATAAGTTTTTCAATCTTCTAAGTTGCTCCATGACTGTGATGATAAAACTGACGGAGGGTTATTGAGCTTAGCACACGACACTGACCACGTAAAGCAGAGGCCAAAAAGTAAAACATGAGAAAGGAGTACGCGCTTTTCTTACTTCGGAAAAGTGACCAATAGCACACAGCGACCTGTTGGTGGCGCCCAGCGCCAAGTGCAGGACTGCAGCAGCATCATCGTGGATGCGTTCATGATGGCGACCACAGCGGGAAGAAACACGCGATCCAAAAAGGGCACCGGGAATAATGGCAGTATGGGTGAGTAGCCTATATATTTTTTTAAACCATACTATGTGAAAGTGGCCCACTTTTTTCATATATTATAAAATAGTAGACGTGGCATTTGATATGTACTACAGAAACCACATGAACAATTCTTACTTTGCCGTCCACAGTAAAATGTCACACAAGTAAGTAAAAATAAAAAATAAGACAAATATACAAGTGATAATAATGCAGTACAAAAAATACAAATATACAAAAAAAAATACAAGAGGGCAAAAGGAGTAAAGTAGTAAAGTGAGGTAGTGCAGTTGTGATGGTGTAAAGTGACGTGTAAAGTAAAGTGACGGTGTAAAGTAAAGTGAGGTAGTGCAGTAGGTAACAATTGTTCATGTAATGTTGTGATTGTGATTGTAGACTCCTATCTGCTGTTTAGGAGTCTTATGGCAGAGGGAAAGAATGAGTTCTTCATTCTGGAAGTCCTGCATTTCACACTTCTGTACCTCCGTCCTGAGGGTAGAAGTGTGAACAGACCATGTTGGGGGTGGGAGGGGTCTTTGAGGATGGAAGCAGCTCTTCTGTGGACTCTGCGGTGGTAGATGCTCTGCAGAGAGGGCAGTGGAGTCCTGGTGATCTTCTGCGCAGTCTTCACCACTCTCTGCAGGCGTTTGCGGTCCATGACAGAAGTGCTGCCGTACCACACAGTGATGCAGCTGGTCAGGACACTCTCAATGGTGCAGCTGTAGAAGTTGCTGAGGATCTTGGGCGACATGCCAAACTTCCTCAGCCTCCTCAGAAAATACAGCCGCTGTTGAGCCTTCTTGACCAGCTGCGTGATGTGAGGTGTCCAAGTGAGGTCCTCATTGATGTGGACACCCAAGTATTTGAAGCTGCTCACCCTCTCCACTTCAAGTTCCCGGATGAACAGTGGCTGAGGCGTTCTCCTCTCTCCTCATGTCCACTATCATCTCCTTTGTCTTGTCCGTGTTGAGGTGAGGTTGTTGTCTTCACACCATGACACCAGACTGGCCACCTCCCTCCTGTAAGCTGCCTCGTCACCGCCAGCGTCGTCCTATCACTGCGGTGTCGTCAGCAAACTTCAGGATAATGTTGTCCTTGTGAGAGGCGACACAGTCGTAGGTGTACAGGGTGTAGAGGATGGGGCTGAGTACACAGCCCTGTGGAGTACCAATGTTTGTGATGGTGCTGGCTGAAGTCCTATTACCAATCCTGACAGACTGAGGCCTGCCAGTCAGGAAATCTAGGAGCCAGTCACAGAGGGTGGGGTGCAAACCAAGTGTGGACAGTTTGTGGGTGAGTTTGTGTGGGATGACCGTGTTGAAGGCGGAGCTGTAATCTATAAAAAGTATCCGTATGTATGAGTCCTTGTTCTCCAGGTGTGAGAGGGAGTAGTGGACAGCAGTAGCGATAGCATCCGAGGTGGACCTGTTGGGTCGGTAGGCATACTGCAGGGTCAATGGTGTCGGTATGCTGCTCTGAATGTGGGCCAGCACCACTCTCTCGAAACACTTCATAATGATTGGAGTGAGTGCCACTGGCCTGTAGTCATTCAGGCAGGTGGGTGGGTTCTTCTTGGGCAGGGGCGATGGTCGTGGTCTTGAAGCATGGTGGTACAATGCGCTGGCTGAGGAGAGGTTGAAGATGGAGGTGAAAACATCAACCAGCTCGTTGGCACATGCTCTGAGGGCCCGCCCAGGAATGTTGTCTGGTCCTGCTGCTTTGCGGGGTTGATCTTCCTCAGAGCTCTGTGTACCTGTGTTGTTGAGATGGTTGGTGGAGGAGGGGTTGGGTGATCCAGGTGTGTGTGAGCTCCTCTCTGCAGTGTCGCTGGGAGCCTCAAAGCGGGCGTAGAAATTGTTGAGGTCATCCGGCAGGCTGTCTGTTGATGCGATGTTGTTGGTGGTGGTCCTGTAGTCTGTGATGTGCTGCAGGCCTTGCCACATCCGCCCTGAATCCGCAGTAGAGTAGAAGCTGTCCAGCTTCTCTCTGTACTGCCTCTTGGCCGCTGTGATGGCTTTCTCAGTCCATACTTGCAGCTTTGTACTCGTTCTCATTGCCTGATCTAAATGCAAGAGAGCGAGCACGCAGCATGTGACGTACCTGACTGTTTATCCAGGGCTTCTGGTTGGGAAACTTCCTGATTTGTATGGTGGGCACGATGTTATCAACACAAGTGCTGATGTACCCAGACACATACTCAGCATAATGAGCACATGACAATAAACACTTTGAATCTTGAATTGAATCTTTGAAACATTTAACGTTAGCAACTTAGCAACCTGCTAAGCAGTAAGTTTTTCAGGACTCCGGTTTCTTGATTATTAATCCAGAGGGTGTCAACCAGTTCAAATCCTTGTTGTAATTCAATGTTCTGTGTTAACCTTAAGTGTTTTATTTTACATATTAGTGTGAAAAACGTGGCATTTAAGCTACTATGCTAAAATGTTGTATTGTCACGTGAGCCTAGTCTATTGTTTAGACATACTGCCTTCAAGAAAAAAGAGTTATTTGTTGTTATCTACACTACAACTCCCTTTTAACTCCTAAGTCTTAACAGTGTACTTATAATTTGTAATTGCCCTTCAAATAGGTTTTCATGTTGAAAATTATGTATTTTTTAATGTATCTTAAAAGCACTTTTGGAAATCTAAGAAAAATAAATTACTATTCAGAATTAAAATAAAACTGCTTACTAGATGACCTATAAAATTGAGCTTTTTTCCTCTAAATTTAAATCTATAAATCTGTTATGTTAAAGCAATAGCTCTAGGCCGATTTAAATACACTACAATGTGATTAGTCTCAGACTTGTTGTGGTGGGCCTGCAGAAGGTTAATACTGTATCTCTTCTTTTTGTTAATTTCTTACAGGTGATACAATTGCTCCAACTGCCATACAGGCTGAGAAAAAAATGTCTCAGGAACTTGAAAAGGCCAAAATTAGGATGGAGGCACAGGCGGACAAAATTAAGGCGCTTTCAGAAGAAAGGGACTTCCTTAAGGAACAGCTGGCCGCTTGTAAGTACACCAAAATAATATAATGTAATGACATATTTATGTATGTAAAGCGTCTTTGCCTCCTGAAAAGCGCTATATAAATCTGATGTATTATTATATTTGCTGGCCATGTCCAACCACAATAATAAACTTTACAAAAAATGTAAAACTAGGGACAAATATGCAGAGATGATTGGTAAAATCTTTAGTTAAAAGTGTAGGCTAACCTGTCATATGGACTTATAGCATTTGGTTGTTCCAAACAAAAAGTCAGTCACAGCTGTAGATTTAAGGCTATGCTAAAAAGTGTACATATTGACCAATTTTTTCTATTATACTATTTAGAAAGTAGTGCAGTGTCAGTTATAACAATTTAACTACCATGTGTGTATTCATGTTTGTTTTTGTGTATATTTGAATAGCTTTAAGAAGACATGCTCCAATGTCCCCAAGCCCTATGAAACGGGATTCTAGAGGATTCCATCAAGGTGAAAAAGGGATCCTCATTTTCATCTTCCTCTAATCAATCAACTGATGGCTTCAGCTCCTCCAGCTCTGAGTCATCAGAACAGGAAGATAGACAAAGAAAAAAGAGGAAGAAGAAAGGAAAGGAGAAAAAGAAGTCAAAAGAAAGACATTCAGCAGCAATACAAAGAGGTGAGAATGAATGAAAATTAAAATGAGAATGAAAATCTGACCATTTTTGTTTTGAACTGCAATTTTAAACTTGTTCCAAAGAAAAACTTGTAGATAAGCTTGTGACGGTACCATTATCACCTCTGTCTCACTCAGTTCATTGTATGTGTAACTATTATATATGTTCTTTGCATTGCAGCCCAGCACCCAACTCAAGTTGTGGCTCGCTATAAGAAGATTCTGCGGGTTTTGAAGAGGGGAACAACCATGTCTGCAGCATTTAAACAATGCCATGTTGACCGCAACACTATTGTGGCTACAGCTCCAGTGGCCGAGTTATACATTGCAGCCCCCAAAAAATATAGCGAACTGGAAAAAAATGCCCCTAGTAAACTTATGCAATTTGCAGCTGAATGTTCTAGTGCAATTAATGAAGATCAGGAAATAAAGGATCAGGTTAGGTCCTTGAAGTCTTCTGGGCAGTTGCTGCCATTAAAAACAAGAGCAGAAAAATTGTAATATTTTAGTTGTTCAACCCTGTTGTTTGTGGTTAGAAAAGGGTTCACTGTTTAGCACAATGTTTAACATTTGTATTTATGATGCCATGAAACCTGTAATTTAGATTTTTTTAATAATAATTATCTTAGTTCTGATAATTAAAATACAATATCTAACAATGACATAAAACCCAGTAAACCAAGCAAAGGTCAAATATTTATGTGATTAGTAGCTGTCTACTACCATCTTGTTTTTATACTTTTGTTTTGACCCTACCAACAAGATTCATGCTTTTATTAGCAAAAAAAAAAGTTTTTCAAATTTCATGTTTTCAAATAAGAAAAAATGTTTTAACCCTGTCTCGTATTGTTTGTTTCATTTGCATTCTATCTTTGACATAATAGTGCCATATATAGTGTATGTACTTAATTGACATTTATAAATGATTTACAAAACATAATTAGCCCAACACTTTAGATGAGCTCACGCTATGGACTTTATTAACGATTAGTAGATGCTTTATAAATTCTCATTATACTTTACAAAGGTTTTATTAAGCATATATTAACAGTTTATTAAAAATGGAATTAGTTGTACTGGCGTTTGGTTAAAATTTACATTTAAAAATTCTAATTATTTACTTATTTACTAACACTTTGTTACGGCATTATAGATTTCAGCTATTGAGTATGTATACATTGTTAATAAGGTGTTATTATTAAGGATTTATTAATGATAATTCAATTTTTATTAAGCATAGAGTATTTCAGTCTCTACTAATGCTTTGTTACGGCATAAAAGATGACGACTATTAACACTTTATTAATGATTAGTAAACCATTATTAATGATTAAAAAACATTTATTAATTATTTACAAATTGTTATTAGATCATCTGTTAATGCTTTGTTAAGGCTTAATAGTGTGCAGTTAATATAAAGTGTTACCGTCTTTTCAAATGGATTCTTCTTTAGTTATTATTCTAGGATTATTTTTTAGTTAGGGTGTGTAATCTACTTGTAACCCCTGCTGCGTGAATGGAGGCTTCTGATTGGCTGTGAGACGAGGCTGGCTCATAAGTTTCACTTCCGGGTCAAGCTGTGGGACTTCAGGCTTCCTGCTCTCACTGAGGCTGTAGCACACTTGGGTTAAAGAAAACACAGCTGTCTAAAGTCGACTGAATGTTACAAACGGCTTCAATCAACTCTTCTGACCCTTAGTCCTGGAACGCTTTTGTTAAGAGTAACCTTTTCCTCTGTTGAACACACGTTGAATTCACTTTTGTTGCAGCGTTACTACCGTGACTTTTGAGCAGAACTCTATAAAGCAGGGGCTCCTTAAACCTTTGGGGCCAAAGACCCCTTACAGGAGAGTGTTAAAAGAATTCTATATCCTTATATTATCCAGAGAGACACGGAGACAGATTATATTATAAAAGCTAAAGGCCAGGTTTTATTCCTTGCAAGGGAAGCAAAGTACACAGATACAACAAAGGTACATAGTGCGTTTTGCTTACAGAGGTAAGCAAAACATTACATTTTATATCACTGCAGTGGGGGCTGTCAGTGGGAGGCGTATCTTGCATACACCCTCCCCTCAAGGCCCCAGCTCCAGGTGCAGAAGTACCATGGCAACTAGGGATGCAATTATTACACAGATATATCAAAGGTACATAGTGCGTTTTGCTTACCTAAGTAAACAAAACATTACATTTTATATCACTGAGTGATACAGGAAGTCATGTGACCCCCGTCACTAGCCCTGCTCACAGGTGTACTTCCCTTCACAGGTGTAAACCAAGATGATATAAGTTCAAAGAACTATGTTAATATTAGCTCTTACTGGTGGTGGCTATATTAATTGTCAAAACTCCTTTTCTGAACTGGTATACTTGTTATAGTTGGCTTCCATCCAAATAAAGAACAAACAAACAAATCAGAACGTTCTCTGACATTATAGACCCATAGAAAGTGCCTCCTAGGTTTTTAGTCAAGCGAAACCATAAAAGCCCTTAAAATGATCAAACCATAAAGTTGAAACAGCAGATAAACCCTGTTTCCACAGATATGGTCTGCTGGAAATCTACTTTAATCTGAAAAGGTTTAATCAGACTAAACAGTGCTTCTCCAGAAAAGTCCTGTCAACTTTCTTTATTTCATTATTTGATTTAAACTTTTACCTGTATTAAACACTGTTGTTTCAGCCTCATGCTAACCATTAGGTTAACCAAGCATCCCTTCAGCACTTTAACACAGCTTTGTTTAAACCTTCATCTCCCCCTTTTGAGACGCATTAGGACAACCATGGCTCAAAACACCTAAATGAAACAAAAATGAACCAAAATAAAACAAAACTCAAAAATAAAATCAAAACAGATTGTTTTTCCAATTACCACCTTAAATTGTTATTTCATTAATTAGCATTTCTAATTATTCATCTTCCTTATGTTTTCCCAAATAGCATCACTTTTGTTTATGTTATATTTAAAACTTCACTTTGTTTAGTTCAGTTTTAATTTTAGTTACCATTAGTTGTAGGTCTTTACCTGTAACTGTAATTGGTATCATCCACAATTTGATAAATTTTAACTCAGTTGATGCAAACATAAATAATTTATATAGATCAGAACTGGTTTCTCATGATCTATTTTCACAAACTTTTAAACATCCACCTTCAATTCACAATTTATTTCACATGTTCTTTTAAATTAGAATATTCTCAAAATATTGTTTAATATGACTTAAATTACTTTCTTTAGAAAGAAAACATATTTTCTCTTACTTCAAAACAAAATTTCTTAACCCCTTGTGTCAGACCCCCTCTGGGGTTAAACCAGTAACAGCAGCATGTCCCAGCTGCCTGAACACACCACAAAGCCTCTGCTCTGTTCACTCTGCTTTCCTCTAAAACACCATCACCTTTGTGACTGTCGTGTTTTAAAATGAAAGACTAAACATAAAATCAACAAAGTTCCTCTCAAATTCTGCTTTATTTTTAAATTAAATTTCTTCAGGATTTTGTTCAGTATAGATTTGTTCTAAACTGTCTCTGTAAACCTCAGTTTTAACACCAGGTGCTAAATACAATAAACCAGTTTGTCTTTGTATTTTTCCCATATTAATTTAAACGTAACATAAAAACTTTTTATCAATTACTATTTTTATGTTTCCACTAATTTATCGTTCAGATGCCACATAAAGAATTCACCTCACTCAATGTTAAACAGAACCTTTAAACATCAAGTGTAAAATCAAAATAATGTGTCTCTCTTTATTTATTCAAATTCACCAAAATTGTAATCAGTAATTATCATTACTGTTCATTTAATAAAATGTAACATCTCAACCTCTTTTTCTTTTCTTTAGGTTACAAAGACCCAAAGTTTGATCAAACCCAAAACCAAAACCAAAACAACGTCTAACGTCTGTTCAAAAGGACCTTGTGTTAGTCCCAGTACTCAAAAAAAATTCTTACATCACTTCAAACAGTGATTAAACCCAGCGAGCCATTGGCATAAGCTCTTAAACTTTAACAATTCACCTTGTTAGTTTAACAAATATCTTTTTTATTTATTTCTCATTCCCTTTCAATTTTTCAAATAAAACCTTTTAAGATCGTTTTAACAGTTTGAACTGTTTTAACATAGATATGTTTTTAATCACCAAAACCAGATTACCAATTTACATTACAGTTTAAATCTTTATTGCATAGATCACACTATACCTTAATTATAAAGTACCAAAATAAATAATGATTATTATTTATTTTGAACTATTTTCATTTCAATTTTCCAATTAATTAAACTTTAAGGTTTTCTTCTCCAAAACCATATTCAATCTCATTCATTCAATTGTTTAGTTTACCAAATCATGTTTCATAGATTCAATAAAACTCAAATGTGGACTTTATTCATATCAACAGACCTGTCAGAAGGTCAAACAGTTTTCATAATTAAGTATCATAAACTTTATTTAACACATCAGTTCAGTGCAGACTGTCTCTGTCACTGACATTTCTAACTCAGTATTCTTCTCAACATTAAAAGTTTGTTTAATGTAAAAGCTCCGTCTGTGGAGTTAAAAACAAAACCCAAAACCAAACATTTCTCCCTCTTGGGAGCAAAAGGAGGGTGCTGTGAAGCTCCTGTTACATTGACTTGCATAGAATGTTATCTTGTGTTTAAACATTCCTTGAATCCAAAACAGTGGTTGCTTTGAATCCACTTTCTCCATTTTCACACTTTGTTAGAACCAAACCAGAAAAATACATAAATGTTTCTTTTCTTTATTTAGGTTCTGTTAACCTTGTTTTTTTTAAAATATGAGCTTATGGCCCATAACTATAAAGTTATATTATCTTTATAAACTTACTCTGCACAATTCAACTTTAAAACATATATTTAAATTCTTCCAATTACAAAGTAATCCTTTTCATTCTTTTATTGGCGTTATACCGTGTGTTTGAACCACACTGATATTAAGGACCTCTATTAGTTCTCAAACTAATAGATACACAAAACTGTTTAGCAAAACATCAATCACTACTTTTAGGATCCAAGTGTTGGATCTTTAACTTCTTTAAACCTTTAATGTTCACATTTCTATGTCACATAAAATACAAAACCAACTCTGTTCTTTAACAGAATACTCATTATTTTCTCTCATAAACCAAAATCACATCCTTCTCTGTAGATGTGTGTCTCATGTGTCTGTGTTTGTGTTTGTCTGTGTGTCTATATGTCTGTATTTACATGTGTTTATGTATCTTTATGTGTTTATGTACCTGACCTGTTGAAGCGGTCAGTTATGAGGTCATTCCCTCGTCTCTCGTCTGGACCCAGTGTCGACCTCCTCCTCCTCCTCTCAGTGCCCTCTCGTCTGTCACGCCCACCTCCACCTCGCTCTCAATTGTGCATTTTTCCTCAGAGAAATACATTACATTCATATTAATTTCAAGTTTCATCCAATTTGCAAACACACTTTACAAATACCTTTTTGGTCAATCTCAATAGATCAAAATTTAAAACAAATAAACGTTTGTGTGAATTCGTTTATCTTACGGCTTCCGTGTTTGCTGCTGCTGGTCTGTCTGCAGCTTTTTTCAGCCGAAAATCCGCAGGTGGGAGGTGGGGTGCAGAGGAAGTGTTGGAGAGAGCACTGTTTTCCGGAGGGAGGGAGGAAGCCGATACCTAGAGGCTCCAGAAACATTTAAACAAAATACAAATGATTAGTGTTTTGAAGTACATGTGTGTACTTCTTTCAAAATCTCTTCTCTACTTCTCTGTTTTTTCTCAAACTAGAAAAATAACTTCTGGAAGCTACCTTTCTCTCTCATGTTGTTCAAACTTTCTCTAAACAAAAACATTACCGTTGTTCTGATTCACATCATTAGACTCATTCTTCATCCAACAATGGCCCATTCATAACACATTTATTCTCTCAAACACACCTTTATCTTTAACTCTTTAGGTCAACAATTCTCAGTATAAGCCCCATCACTTTCAGTGGGCTTTTTCACTCACCGCGTCACCAGCAGTGAACATTTTTCAGCAAAAGCTCGTGGGCTTTTAAAAATCACCGCTTCACATGCAGTGAACACTATCGTGAGCCTCGTCTTCCTATACGTCACGTCCAACGCGACTGGACTCCAATCTCACCATTAACCATAGGTTTCGGCAGGGTCTCGATTAAAGAGTCAGCTCGAGTTTTCCTGTGCGTCCAACGCACCATTAAAACCAACAATACTAGCTATGCAAGGCAGTTCGATTGTGGCGTATTACGATACGTGATTATTAATCTAAGATAAATTCTTGTGCTCTCTAGACAAGCTCTTTAGACCTCATACTCCTTGTAATTAGATGCTCTATCTCGCATAGAGGTTCGCCCTTGTCACGGCCAAATGAACTAAACGCACGAGTCAGTTTCAAGAAACACCTGAAGACTTACAAAGCATAAGGTATCTATCAAACTAAAATCTAGCAAGACAACAAGCTTTAACACAGATTAACATCAGAATATCCCGTTTACAATCTCACCATAAACCATATAGGCAGGGTCTCGACAAAGCGTTATCAGCGTTTAAGAATCTCCTATGCTGGCCAGCCTCATGGAAAAACATCAACTATTGGTGATGTAACTTTCATGCAGCCCGCTCAACACACGCCAGATTTCCAAACTGCTACTTCCGGAAGCTTTGGTAATTACAAACTCACACACACACACACACACCAAAAATAAATTAAACAGCTGTTTACCTGAATTTTCAGTCCAATAGTCCAGTTGTTCCGCAGCCAGACTGTCTGTTCTGTCCTCTCGTCTCTCTGCTCTTCTCTTTTTCTCAGTCCAGATCTCGTCATCGTGTTCACACACACAGAGGGGAGGTCTGGCCCTTTACTGCTAAATAGCACAGCTTGGGACTTACAAGAAATGCTTTGTTTGTGCATTTCTCCGTGCACGTCAGCTCACCTCTTTGCATGAGAAACAACGAATATTGAGATCCCGGGTTTCGGCACCAAATGTTATAAGAATTCTATATGTTAAAAGAATTCTATATCCTTATATTATCCAGAGAGACACGGAGACAGATTATATTATAAAAAGCGAAAGGCCAGGTTTTATTCCTTGCAAGGAGAAGCAAAGTACACAGATATATCAAAGGTACATAGTGCGTTTTGCTTACAGAGGTAAGCAAAACATTACATTTTATATCACTAAAGTGGGGGCTGTCAGAGGGAGGCGTATCTTGCATACACCCTCCCCTCAAGGCCCCAGCTCCAGGTGCAAAAGTACCATGGCAACCCATGTCTATCTAGTTATGTCTACACCATGCTTGGACTAACATAGAGGACATGACATGATTTGACATGACCTGTAGAGAACTATGAGCACCCACTAACTATAAACAATATAAACAATTATAATAATACAATTATTATAACAGAGAGAAAATCTTCAAAGGACCCCCTTATGATCCTCACAACAATTAAAAATGTTTACTGCCATTTGTAATCCTAGATGCCATAGGAATTATTTCTATTGAAACTTAAAATACCTAAACACGTCAGACCTGTTTCATCTGAATTTAAACACTTTAAATCTGAACCCTTTTAAAAATACTGTCTTCTTCAATTATTATTTAACTTACAGCATTTTAAATGTTCATGTAACAAATGTTAAAGCTTCCACAAAAGTTTGGAACAGTTCTAATTTGTTAGTTTGCTTTAAAAGCAGTTTAAAGTGACCCTTTAACATAATAAACACACTGGTCCTTGTTACGACCTGGCTCTTACAGCCGCAACAAAACATGAGACAAGATTTGAAGGACAACAAGAAAAGTGTTACATTTGGACATTTAGTGTGTTTCATTGTGTTTTGGAGTGTTTTGGAAAATGCTAACGGAGTTTGAAATGCTAATGCCTATGGCATTTCCTCATTGAGTGGCTAAAGTGTTATGGGAATTGTATTTGTTTTCATTTAGTGTCTATGTTTTAGTTTTTAGATATGATTCTTCTGTCTGCTCCATGCTATGACAAACAGGCCATCACGACCTAGGTCGCAGACTGCGTAGGAGTACTACTGGGTATAAAACGACGTGGATTGTTTACCTCTTTAAGCAAACGCACTGTGTACCTTTGATATACCTGTCTTTGCATCATTCTTGCAAGAATAAAACCTGACCTTTAGCTTTTATAATATAATCTGTCTCCGTGTCTCTCTGGATAATATAAGGATATAGAATTCTTTTTAACATATAGAATTCTTATAACATTTGGTGCCGTGACCCGGATCTCAATATTCGTTGTTTCTCATACAAAGAGGTGAGCTGACGTGCACGGAGAAATGCAAAAACAAAGCATTTCTTGTAAGTCCCAAGCTGTGCTGTTAAAGCGGTAAGGGCCAGACCTCCACTCTGTGTGTGTGAACACGATGACGAGATCTGGACTGAAAAAAGAGAAGAGCAGAGAGACGAGAGACCAGAACAGACAGTCTGGCTGCGGAACAACTGGACTATTGGACTGAAAATTCAGGTAAACAGCTGTTTAGTTTATTTTTTGGTGTGTGTGTGTGATTTGTGAAATACCAAAGCTTCCGGAAGTAGTAGTTTTGGAAATCTGGCGTGTGCTGAGCGAGCTGCATGTAAGTTACATCACCAATAGTTGATGTTTTTCCATGAAGTTTGCCAACATAGGAGATTCTTAAACGCTGAAAGATCGAGATTCCTTAAATGGTGAGATCCGCTTTGTCGAGACCCTGCCTGTATGGTTTATAGTGAGGTTTAAAGCCGAAAAAGTATGTGTTTTTGATCGAGAACCTAATTGTCAATCTAATGGTGAGGTTTTAAACGGGATATTCTGATGTTAATCTGTGTTAAAGCTTGTTGTCTTGCTAGATTTAAGTTTGATAGATACCTTATGCTCTGTAAGTCTTTGTGTTTCTTGAAACTGAATCGTGCGTTTAGTTCATTTGGCCGTGACAAGGGCGAACCTCTATGCGAGATAGAGCACCTAATTAGAAAAAGGAGTATGAGGTCTAAAGAGCTTGTCTAGAGAGCACAAGAATTTATCTTAGATTAATAATCACGTATCGTAATACGCCACAATCGAACTGCCTTGCAGAGCTAGTATTGTTGGTTTTAATGGTGCGTGGGACGCACAGGAAAACTCGAGTATGGACTATTATCAAGAAACTTACTTACAACAAAAGTGAGATGAATAAGTCCGAAGTCAATGTGACTTGAAATGCCTACGTAGAATTGATTCCTGCAGATGAGAAATGAGATTATAAAGCCCACTAGACAGTGAGAGGCTTTTGCTGAAAAATGTTCACTGCTGGTGACGCGGTGAGTGAGCGAAAAAAGCCCACTGAAAGTGACGGGGCTTATACTGAGAATTGTTGGCAATACTGAGAATTGTTGACCTAAAGTTAAAGATAAAGGTGTGTGTGAGAGAATAAATGTGTTATGAATGGGCCATTGTTGGATGAAGAATGAGTCTAATGATGTGAATCAGAACAAAAGTAATGTTTTTGTTTAAAGAAAGTTTGAACAACATTAGAGAGAAAGGTAGCTTCCAGAAGCTATTTTTCTAGTTTGAGAAAAAACAGAAGTAGAGAAGAGATTTTGAAAGAAGTACACACATGTACTTCAAAACACTAATCATTTGTATTTTGTTTAAATGTTTCTGGAGCCTCTAGGTATCGGCCTCCCTCCCTCCGGAAAACAGTGCTCTCTCCAAAACTTTATCTGCACCCCACCTCCCACCTGCGGATTTTCGGCTGAGAAAAAAGGAAAAAAAACTGCCAGCAGCAAACACGGAAGCGGTAAGATAAACGAATTCACACAATCGTTTATTTGTTTTAAATTTTGATCTATTGAGATTGACCAAAAAGGTATTTGTAAAGTGTGTTTGCAAATTGGATGAAACTTGAAATTAATATGAATGTAATGTATTTCTCTGAGGAAAAATGCACAATTGAGAGCGAGGTGGAGGTGGGCGTGACAGACGAGAGGGCACTGAGAGGAGGAGGAGGAGGTCGACACTGGGTCCAGACGAGAGACGAGGGAATGACCTCAGGACTGACCGATTCAACAGGTCAGGTACATAAACACATAAAGATACATAAACACATGTAAATACAGACATATAGACACACAGACAAACACAAACACAGACACATGAGACACACATCTACAGAGAAGGATGTGATTTTGGTTTATGAGAGAAAATAATGAGTATTCTGTTAAAGAACAGAGTTGGTTTTGTATTTTATGTGACACGGCAGTGTGAACATTAAAGGTTTAAAGAAGTTAAAGATCCAACACTTGGATCTAAAATAAAATTAGTGATTGATGTTTTGATAAACAATGTTGTTTATCTATTAGTACGAGAACTAATAGAGGTCCTTAATATCAGTGTGGTTCAAATACACGGTATAACGCCCAGTGTTGTGCCTGAACGCGTTCATTGAACGATAGTTCATGAACTCGTTCATATTTTGGGTGAACGTGAACTGAACGTGCTGTATTACTGCCTGATGAACGTTACTGTGAACTCGTTCATTCTGGTGTCTGTGAACGGCACGCTCTCTCAGGTTAACTTCGTTCAATAGGGTGCCAGATTTCTATAGAGCCTTCCAGGCGAAAACCCGGCTAAAACACACCGCAAACCAGCCGCAAACGGGTCTTAATATGTAGCGGAAAAACACCAAACCTGGCAACACCAGCCACCTGTGTCGCACCGCCGTCCGCCGCATGCGTGACGCGTCATCAAAAAATAAATAAAATAATAAAGCATGGAGGCGACAGCAGCATGTAGTAAGCCGTATGATCATTTAAATTCATTCATGTAACTTGTTTGTTGAACCTGCCTGGTCTATTTTTCCAGGATTCCAATATTCTGTTTTAGCATGTGGACAATGGAAAATTATTAAAATTTAAAAACGTTTTCACCTTAATGATTACTGTCCTGTTTTTCTTTGAATAATTCCTCATTAAAAAAGACCATTCAAGCAGCACGTTTGTCCTCATGTTCTTGAGAATGTACTGTAGGGTTGAAAGCTGCAGCTGCTACTAGTGTGGAGTGAATGGACAGCAACAAAGCATTAAAGCAACAATGTCCCCTCAATGCTAATGTAAACCCTGGTTGGATAAGGATTGAAAATTGGATATGAAAATGAAATCTAACGCATAGCTTCATTGTTAAAACTGATAAAATAATTGCTGTCTGTGATTCTACTGTATATGGGCTGTGGCAATAATTTTGAAAAATAATAGCTCGCAGCAACATTTGGAAAAAAAGAACTATGAACTAGTTCATTTTGGAACTGTGAACTTAGTTCAAAATTTTGAAGTTTGAACTATGAACTGAACTAGTTCATTTTAAAATTTGTGAACTGAACTTTGAACTAGTTCTTGTAGAAAGTGAACTTTCCCAACACTGATAACGCCAATAAAAGAATGAAAATGATTACTTTGTAATTGGAAGAATTTAAATATATGTTTTAAAGTTGAATTGTGCAGAGTAAGTTTATAAAGATAATATAACTTTATAGTTGGGCCATAAGCTCATATTTAAAAGAAAACAAGGTTACCAGAACCTAAATAAAGAAAAGAAACATTTATGTATTTTTCTGGTTTGGTTCTAACAAAGTGTGAAAATGGAGAAAGTGGATTCAAAACAACCACTGTTTTGGATTCACGAGGAATGTTTAAACACAAGATAACATTCTATGTAAGTCAATGTAACAGGAGCTTCACAGCACCCTCCTTTTTTTGCTCCAAGAGCGAGAAATGTTTGGTTTGGGTTTTTGTTTTTTAGCTCCACAGACATGTTTACATTAAACAGACTTTTAATGTTGAAAAATGCTGAGTTATAAATGTCAGTGACAGAAACAGTTTGCACTGAACTAATGTGTTTAAATAAAGTTTATGATACTTAATTATGAAAACTGTTTGACCTTCGGACAGGTCTGTTGATATGAATAAAGTCCACATTTGAGTTTTATTGAATCTATGAAACATGATTTGGTAAACTAAACGAGTAAATTAATGAGATTGAATATGGTTTTTGAGAAGAAAAACTTAAAGTTTAAGTAATTGGAAAATTAAAATGAAGATAGTTCAAAATAAATAATAATCATTATTTATTTTGGTACTTTATAATTAAGGTATAGTGTCATCTATACAATAAAGATTTAAACTGTAATGTAAATTGGTAATCTGGTTTTGGTGATTAAAAACATATCTATGTTAAAACAGTTCAAACTGTTAAAACGATCTTAAAGGTTTTATTTGAAAAATTGAAAGTTAATGAGAAATAAGTGAATAAAAGATAATTGTTAAACTAACAAGGTGAATTGTTAAAGTTTAAGAGCTTATGCCAATGGCTCGCTGGGTTTTTATCACTGTTTGAAGTGATTTTAGAATTTTTTTTGAGTACAGGGACTAACACAAGGTCCTTTTGAACAGACGTTAAGTTTTTGTTTTGGTTTTGGTTTTGATCAAACTTTAGGTCTTTGTAACCTAAAGAAAAAGAAAAAAAGAGGTTAAGATGTTACATTTTATTGAATGAACAGTAATGATAATTACTGATTACAATTTTGGTGAATTTGAATAAATAAAGAGAGACACATTATTTTGATTTTACACTTGATGTTTAAAGTTTCTGTTTAACATTGAGTGAGGTGAATTCTTTATGGGGCATCTGAACGATAAATTAGTGGAAACATGAAAATAGTAATTGATAAAAAGTTTTTATGTTACGTTTAAATTAATATGGGAAAAATACAAAGACAAACTGGTTTATTGTATTTAGCACCTGGTGTTAAAACTGAGGTTTACAGAGACAGTTTAGAACAAATCTATACTGAACAAAATCCTGAAGAAATTTAATTTAAAAATAAAGCAGAATTTGAGAGGAACTTTGTTGATTTTATGTTTAGTCTTTCATTTTAAAACACGACAGTCACAAAGGTGATGGTGTTTTAGAGGAAAGCAGAGTGAACAGAGCAGAGGCTTTGTGGTGTGTTCAGGCAGCTGGGACATGCTGCTGTTACTGGTTTAACCCCAGAGGGGGTCTGACACAAGGGGGGTTAAGAAATTTTGTTTTGAAGTAAGAGAAAAATATGTTTTCTTTCTAAAGAAAGTAATTTAAGTCATATTAAACAATATTTTGAGAATATTCTAATTTAAAAGAATGTGAAATAAATTGTGAATTGAAGGTGGATGTTTAAAAGTTTGTGAAAATAGATCATGAGAAACCAGTTCTGATCTATATAAATTATCTATGTTTGCATCAACTGAGTTAAAATTTATCAAATTGTGGATGATACCAATTACAGTTACAGGTAAAGACCTACAACTAATGGTAACTAAAATTAAAACTGAACTAAACAAAGTTAAGTTTTAAATATAACATAAACAAAAGTGATGCTATTTGGGAAAACATAAGGAAGATGAATAATTAGAAATGCTAATTAATGAAATAACAATTTAAGGTGGTAATTGGAAAAAAACAATCTGTTTTGATTTTATTTTTGAGTTTTGTTTTATTTTGGTTCATTTTTGTTTCATTTTTTGTGGTATTTTGAGCCATGGTTGTCCCACGTCTCAAAAAGGGGGGAGATGAAGGTTTAAACAAAACTGTGTTAAAGTGCTGAAGGGATGCTTGGTTAACCTAATGGTTAGCATGAGGCTGAAACAACAGTGTTTAATACAGGTAAAAGTTTAAATCAAATAATGAAATAAAGAAAGTTGACAGGACTTTTCTGGAGAAGCACTGTTTAGTCTGATTAAACCTTTTCAGATTAAAGTAGATTTCCAGCAGACCATATCTGTGGAAACAGGGTTTATCTGCTGTTTCAACTTTATGGTTTGATCATTTTAAGGGCTTTTATGGTTTCGTTTGTGAAAACCTAGGAGGCACTTTCTATGGGTCTATAATGTCAGAGAACGTTCTGATTTGTTTGTTTGTTCTTTATTTGGATGGAAGCCAACAACAACAAGTATACCAGTTCAGAAAAGGAGTTTTGACAATTAATATAGCCAACACCAGCCAGAGCTAATATTAACATAGTTCTTTGAACTTATATCATCTTGGTTTACACCTGTGAAGGAAGTACACCTGTGAGCAGGGCTAGTGACGGGGTCACATGACTTCCTGTGACATCACTCTGAACTTGACAAACGTAGAGATCAGGGACAGGTGCAGTGCAAAGCAGAAGTCTGGAGGTTTTGTGAAAGTAAGACCATTAGACCAGCGTTGCCTGCTGACCGGAAACATGCGTCCTTAAAGGATCCTCGTTTTATTTGTGTTCACATACAATGTGACGGAGAACATCGTGAGTGGAAACTCACACTTTAGGAGCCAAACAGCAGCTCCTCAGGTTCATTTGAGAGCCCCATTTACATCGACGTCAGAGGTGTCCTTCGAAGGTGTCCTTAATGAATATAAGGCTAAAATTAAATTAGCATTAGGATTGGAATGTTTACCATTTGGGACAATTTATGAAAATGTAGATTAAAGTAAATTAAGTATATTTATAACCAACATAGGTTTAGGAATTACACAAGAGATGCTGTAACTGTTAATTAAAACTGGAAATGAGAGAAAACTGATCCAAGGACTGGACAGAACAACATAGCACTGAGCATGCTTTTAGCTGAAAAGGGGGTCTACAAAGGATTTACTCCAAAGTAACACAGGACTAGTTACAGCAGAACTAAGGTCTTTAAGAAAGGACTTCAAACTCTAACAGAGGAATTAGAGTATTCTGGAATAGAGAAATTAATTTTGACCTGGTTTTAAAACATATTTGGAAGATTTACTGGGATTTTAGAATCTGTATTGAGATACAGTACATGTACTTGTTGTTGCACTTCCATGTCTAATAACTTTTGTTTGTGTTGCTTTACATGTACCGGAGCTTGTTGGTGAGATTGATGAATGTGGCCATTGCTGGGTCAACATTCCTGGACATGCACCTGCCAAACGACTAAGGTCAAGGCTTTGACCTCAGATGAACACTTTGATATCTGAGGGACGTTATTGTTTGCATGTACACCAACGGGACAACAGCTCCAGGACGGATCACTACAGACCTAAGGGCCGTATGGTTCATTGAATTGATTATGCTGAAGAGAATTGATTTTAATCATTAGGAATGTGCATATGTCTCACTCCATGTGTGTTTCTTTTCGTTACAGGGACAGAAATGGACAGGCAGGGTCAGGCTGGAGATGTTAAGTTCGATGGGTTGACCAGCTTAACCTCCGGCATCTTTTTCTGCTTTATTTTGGAGTGATTCTACGTTTTGATGTAATCAATTATTATTGGATGTTAAGAATCAGTATGTTAATCTCCTTTTGATTTATCTGTTTGCAATATTATACTCATTTCTGTCATTGATTGGACATGTGTGTCAGAAGAAATCAGTTTATTTTTGATCTTTACATGTGTCTGCCTTGAATGTGCGCCGCCTTGACAGAGGGGCGGTCCGGAGGTCTTTTTCCCAGCGATAGGTCATTTAGCCGAATGGTCAAATGTACTTAGGCTAGGTCAGCTGCCTCTGGGTTTTCGCTCCTGACTTAATACAATTCACATCAAGGTGGAGACTTTGATTTATGCCTATTCAGCATAAAGAGGGGGGAATGTTATGGGAATTGTATGAGTTTTCATTTAGTCTTTTAACATATAGAATTCTTATAACAGCGGTCCTCCACAGTAACACATGGTCCTCCAAAGTAACACGTGGTCTTTCACAGTAACACGTGGTCCTCCAAAGTAACACGTGGTCCTCCACAGGAACACGTGGTCCTCCAAAGTAACACGCAGTCCTCCACAGTAACACGTGGTCCTCCAAAGTAAGACGTGGTCCTCCACAGGAACACGTGGTCCTCCACAGTAACACGTGGTCCTCCACAGAAACACGTGGTCCTCCAAAGTAACATGTGGTCCTCCACAGGAACACGTGGTCCTCCAAAGTAACACGTGGTCCTCCATAGTAACACGTGGTCCTCCAAAGAAACACGCTGCCCTCCACAGGAACACGCGGTCCTCCACAGAAACACGCGGCCCTCCACAGGAACACGCGGTCCTCCACAGTAACACATGGTCCTCCAAAGTAACACGCAGTCCTCCAAAGTAACACGTGGTCCTCCAAAGAAACACGCGGCCCTCCACAGGAACACGCGGTCCTCCACAGGAACACGCGGTCCTCCACAGTAACACATGGTCCTCCAAAGTAACACGTGGTCCTCCACAGGAACACGCGGTCCTCCACAGGAACACGCGGTCCTCCAAAGTAACATGTGGTCCTCAACGGTAACATGCGGTCCTCCACAGGCACACACAGTCCTCCACAGGAACACACAGTCCTCCACAGGGACACGTGTTTCTTCACAGTAACACGTGGTCCTCCACAGTAACACGTGGACCTCCACAGTAACACGTGGTCCTCCAAAGTAACACGTGGTCCTCTACAGGAACACGTGGTCCTCCAAAGTAACACGTGGTCCTCTACAGGAACACGTGGTCCTCCAAAGTAACACGTGGTCCTTCACAGTAACACGTGTTCCTCCACAGTAACACGCGGTTCTCCACAGTAACATGCAGTCCTCCACAGTAACACGCGGTCCTCCACAGGAACGCTGGCCCTCCACAGGAACACCCGTGTCCCAGGTGTTCCTCCACAGTAACTCGTGGTCCTCCACAGTAACACGTGGTCCTCCATAGTAACACGCGGTCCCCCACAGTAACACGCGGTCCTCCACAGGAACACGCGGTCCTCTATAGGAACGCGCGGTCCATCAGAGGAACGCGAGGTCCTCCAAAGTAACACCGGGTCCTCCAAAGTAACACGCGGTCCTCCAAAGGAACACAGGGTCCTCCACTGGAACACACGCGCCTAAAAGCTGAGCTCACAGAGAAAACCTTCCACTTGCTGCTGACACTAGAGGTTTGTGCTGAGCGAGCCTCGTGCCAGTTCCTGTTGCTCATATAAGAGCACGGACACCGCTCTAACACGGACATAACTGCTTCACACTGAGGCTAAAATAGGCCTGTTTTAATGAGTCTCATCATAATACGACGGCTGATGTGTGGACCGTGAGAGGAGACTGTGGAAGACTGATGATATAAACAACGTGACAAGACTCTGATGGAAAAACAGAGATGGTGCAATGCTGTGTTCATGTGGTTCCTTCGATGGAGACGAGACTCAATAATTAGGACACGTCAAGTCAGCTATGGTTGCTCATTTATATTTAAATATAGTTTGTGTACATAACTTTTTTATCAAAGATTAAAAATGCTAATAACTTCCAGGTCACTTTATCTCGACAAAAAAACAAAACAACCTAATCAACAGGGTTAGGGTTAGAGCCTAACCTAATGACACGTGTTAGAAAACCATATGACGTCAAGTTGGAAAGTCAGGGACAAAGTTGTTCCCAGTTGTTGCTTTGACTTTTGCAGCTGATGTGTTTTTTTCCAAAAGAGCATTTTACTGATGTGTCCCAAATAGAGGAGAACAGAAAATCTGTAAACATGTAAATGTACAGTTATTTTAGTGTGTGTCACATGACCTTATTATAATGTGTTTTAATTTAATATAAGGAGGTGTTTTTGTTTTTCTGTTTTAGTTTGAAAAGAACAGTGAGTATCTGATGAAAAGCCTCTTTAGTCTCCATCTAATTGTTCAAATGTATTAATACTTTGTTAATGTTTGTGAAAAATAACATTATTGCAGTTGAAGGAGACTGTTGTGTTTTTAATGACATTTTCAGTAAATTTGTTTTGTGCAGTTCTGCTTTTGTCAGTGTTCCTGTTAACACTGGTTCAGATTACGTCATATGGTCCACAAGCCCTTATATGGTGTTTTTCTTTAAGCTGCTCATAAATTCTGATAAAAAACCCTCAAACCTTTTGGAGTTTGCTCTGCAGAAGAAGAACACACTTCTGTGAGCCATGCCTCTCAAAAGAACTTTCAGAGCAGCTACGATCAAGAATTGATTTTTACATAAAACTGGAAAGTGTCACAAAGTTATTTCAAAGAAATTCACCAGTTTACAGTTAAAACGATTTACAAATGGAGACGCTTTGGGACTGTTGCTACTCTACCAAGAAGTGGTACCAGTCAAAATGACACCAAGAGCACAACAAAGACTCATCAATGACTTAAAGAAACAAACCTGAATGACCAAAGATTTGAAGGCATCATTGGAACTTGCTAACATCTCTGTTCATGAGTCTACAATACGTCAAACACTGAACAAGCTTCATATCATCATGAAAACATCATCCCAACTGTAAAGTCTGGAGGAGGAAACATCAGGGTCTGGCCAGCTTCAATCACTGAGAGGAAGATGAATTCTAAAATATATCAGACAATTGTTCTCTGATCCCTCGGTCCATTATTTTTCTAGTCTTTAAACAAAAAGTCAAACTTAACAAAATGAACTAAAATAATTAAATGAACAAAACATGATAAAACAACAAACTGACTTTTGACATTTGTTATAAAAGGCCAAAAGTGTCGACGGATGAGAACACTTGAGAGTAATACTGCGCAGAAGTCCCTCCTAAACAAATATCTGACTTAAACAGAAATAAAATAATATAACAGAGATGTGTGTGCTTCTAATTAATGACAAATATTTGATCAAAGTCTCCAGGAACCAAACAGAAGTGACATTATTCCAGAGTAGAACCAGTCTTATAGTTTCCCATGATGCCACACTGCAGCATAAAGCCCAGAGTTAGTCATTAACACTGATAAAACATCTGCAGCAGTTTGTTGCATTAAAGACCTTCTCTTTGTGAGAAAAGACTTTCCTCTAAAGCCCACTGTGTTTATGGAGCAGTCCAGCTGTTGTCCAGATGCTCTCCAGGTGTTTACAGGTGGACACTATCTCAGTGTCTTCTGATGGTCACAGGTTCAATTCCTCTAAAGTCAAAGAGCACGTCTTTAGTTCTGGAGGAGTTCACAATGAGCTCCATCTATAAAAGCTCTCTCTGAGGCTCCTGGTCCTGAGCTGATGCTGGATGAACTCAGGCTGGAGACACTTTTTTCAACTCTTCTCTCATTAATAAATGTAACATGGGTTTAACACTAGTGTCTCCTGACGCTGCAGTGTTCTTTATGTCCTGTGACTGGAGCAGCTTTAATGCCTTGAACCTTGTGGTTGAAAACAAACTCATTGTATTTAGTGGAAAGTAATTGTGGAGGAAATGGAGCTGAGGGTTTGTTCATCTGTTCACTGGAGCAAACAGGACAAGACTTGTTACTGCTGTTGTTGAGGAGCTCTGACAAAAAGAGTTCTCTTGCTTTTTGCAAAGTTTGATTGAAAACATGTCAATTCTCTTTGTAAACCTCAAAATGAAGTAAGACTTTTGATTTAAGCCATTTTCTTTTGGCTTTTCTGCGTTCTCTTTTCTGTGCCCTGACAGAAAGAACACTGATTTTTTTACAAACTTTATTTTATTTAAATTTACAACACATTTCATTCCAACATTAAGAATATATTAAGTACAAATGAATAAACGTTACAGATGTGTTTCTGTTGAGTTCTGTTCTAATGTGTTTGAAAGTCTCTTACTGTCAATGAATATTTGTTTGTCCTTGTTTTCCAGATTTTGTCGCTGGTTCTGGCGATGACTAATTGATAAAGTAGTGTTTTGGTGAAAGATGTTCCTGCAGAAGTCCGTACATGATCGAGTGAAAGTTACAGGTGAAGGTGAAGTTATTTGATTCCAGATTTCTTGAGAGCGCTAACAGTCTCTGAGTAAGTGTTGTTGCGTTCCATCTTCTGAGCACTTGGACATTGGACATTGTTTTGTCGTTACAAAGCAACTCCAGGAAACAGTGGCTCTTACCGGAAGTTTATTTACAGAAATCAGCGTCTAATGTCTCTGATGGTTTCCTCTTGAGCACTTTTATCAAGTTTAGAAGTCTTGTGACTTGTGACTGGAGCTATGGAGCTGAGGGGGGGGCTCAGGGGGAGAAGTGAGTGACATTTACAAAGAACCTTGGATCAGACTCAGTGCAGATGTGCTCAGTGATTATAAAAAGGTAAAGTCAGGTGTGAACAGGGTTTAGTTGAGTCCAGTTAAACTGGTCCAGTCCCAGGAGTCTCCACTGGAGCAGCTCGGCGTCTGTCGAGGCTCAGGACTCTCTTCTGCTCCACGTCACTCTGGTTAAAACCTAAACCTAATGAGACGAGACAGAAGCAGTCTTTACATTTATTGAACAGATGAGAGCAAATATATTTATGGAGAAAAGACATACAGCAGTAATTATGAAAACAGTTGCTCCATGAGTTTATTTTCTAAAAGAACACCTAATGTGTTTTCTTTTAAATCTCTTTTTATTCTAAAATATGAACTTTAGTAATAGTTCATATTTACAGCACAGAGCAGTGGGCGTGGCTTTAGTCTCTTTGTTTAAAGACAGACTTTATTGAACTGTGTCAGAAACAGAAGCTTTCTGACACTTTACAGTTTCTCTCCACATGGGACACTGAGACAGGACACTGTCCTGCAGCATCAGGACAGACTCTTTGAAATGTCTTCATCATGTGGGACATGTTCAGAGACACATTCAGTGAAGTCACAACAGGCTCTGATTGGCCACAGTTCACTGTGATGATATGTACTTTATTCATGGATTGGTATTTATAGTTGTATATATTGTTGTGTCTAATGCTTTCATAGTGTATTGCCATTGTTTTTATAATATTAGTGTAGAGTAGAAAAGCCCAACCAGGGACAAGAGTTGAGAATTAGTATTTGCTATAAACTCTATATACATCACATCAGCTGCCATATTTATTTTGTAACTATGTTTGATTGTATGGTCCCTGTAATAAAAAAAATAAATAAAATCAAATAAATAAACTACAGCATCTACTCACATCAGAGTCTCCAGTTGACACTGAGGACTCTGTTGGAGTTCAAGCAGCTCCTGAACATCTGACTCCTTCAGGTCGTTCCCCCAGAGACTCAGTTGTCTCAGATGTGAGGGGTTGGACTTCAGAGCTGAGGCCAGAGAAGAACAGCTGGACTCTGACAAACTGCACCTGTACAATCTGAAAAAAGAATAAATACTGAAGACAGACTGTAAAAGTATTTAAATGTATTTAGTGTAAAAGAACAAAAGTGTCTGATGTGTTTAGTGTTGAAAAAGACACTGGTGTTTTATGTTGGACTTTGATAATGTGCTGTGTTTGATTCTGTTTCCTGTTCATTGCTTTGAATGCTCTCGTCACATTTGTCTTATTGATCATGAAAGTTTGTTGGAGTCTTTTCAAATGGATTCTTCTTTAGTTATTATTCTAGGATTATTTTTAGTTAGGGTGTAATCTACTTGTAACCCTGCTGCGTGAATGGAGGCTTCTGATTGGCTGTGAGACGAGGCTGGCTCATAAGTTTCACTTCGGGTCAAGCTGTGGGACTTCAGGCTTCCTGCTCTCACTGAGGCTGTAGCACACTTGGGTTAAAGAAAACACAGCTGTCTAAAGTCGACTGAATGTTACAAACGGCTTCAATCAACTCTTCTGACCCTTAGTCCTGGGCGCTTTTGTTAAGAGTAACCTTTTCCTCTGTTGAACACACTTTGAATTCACTTTTGTTGCAGCGTTACTACCGTGACTTTTGAGCAGAACTCTATAAAGCAGGGGCCCTTAAACCTTTTGGGGCCAAAGACCCTTACAGGAGAGAAAATCTTCAAAGGACCCCCTTATGATCCTCACAACAATTAAAAATGTTTACTGCCATTTGTAATCCTAGATGCCATAGGAATTATTTCTATTGAAACTTAAAATACCTAAACACGTCAGACCTGTTTCATCTGAATTTAAACACTTTAAATCTGAACCCTTTTAAAAATACTGTCTTTTTCAATTATTATTTAACTTACAGCATTTTAAATGTTCATGTAACAAATGTTAAAGCTTCCACAAAAGTTTGGAACAGTTCTAATTTGTTAGTTTTCTTTAAAAGCAGTTTAAAGTGACCCTTTAACATAATAAACACACTGGTCCTTGTTACGACCTGGCTCTTACAGCCGCAACAAAACATGAGACAAGATTTGAAGGACGACAAGAAAAGTGTTACATTTTGACATTTAGTGTGTTTCATTGTGTTTTGGAGAGTTTTGGAAAATGCTAACGGAGCATTGAAATGCTAATGCCTATGGCATTTCTCATTGAGTGGCTAAAGCTAATGAGCTAAATTCAAATGTGTTTGATAAAGAAGTGTGTAAATGTTTTGGCTTTAATTGAATAATGGATTGTAAATTGAATATGCATATTTGAAGAGAATTAATTGTTTACTGCTAAAGCTGGAACTTGAGATATTGACTCATTTGAACTTTCTGACCTTGTTTTCAGGTTGGTTTTTGGACTGGACTCTACGAGCTGCTGGGACAAACTTTATTTTTAGTTTTGTTGCTGGTCCTGGTCACAAAAGTATGGAATACAGACAAGTGTTTTTCAGCTCTAATGAACTTTAAAGAACTTTGGACTGGACTGTTACGCACCACATCCACATTCTGAATCTGAACTTTGTTCATTGTATTGTTTCCTTTTAATAATTGAATGTATTTTCATTGAAACTTGTGCTGTTTCATGTTTGACACAGACACAAGCTCCATAAAGAACCTGATCATCTGAATACAGTCATATGCACCACTGCAATAGTCCTAGCCTCAACTCTGAGAAGTTCAAGAAGAACCTAGTGTTACAGTTCAAAGGTCGTCCCTTACTTTTCTGATCTCAGTCAATGTTAAAGCTCTCAGCTGCTTGTTTGTGACTGCTCGTTCTCAGCCCCTGTTCCCTCACAAAGAGCACAGACACAAAGCACAGACAGCTGTCAGTCACCTCTGACCTGAGCTCACATGGGCCTCTACCACAAGTCCCACCTGGACCAACACTACTGTTCTGTGATTGGGCGATGCTCGTGTGATGGACCGGAGCTTAGTTTTGTCGTCACTGAGCGGGAGGCTGTAATCTCAACATAAGGACAACGTGGACAAAAGAGGCCTTTGAAGGCGTTTGCAGTAAGTTGTAAGTGTCTGACTAATGTGTCGAGTCACAACTAAAACTAAATCAAAGTAATAATATGTAGAGGCCGTGTTGTTCTGTGTGAGCTCAAAGGAACAGTGGCAGTAGGTCAGAGAAGGAGAGGCTGAAGGCCAGTCTGAGGTCAGCTCTGGGTTTCAGGAGCTACATGGGACACATGGGGCTGGTTACAGGAAAAACACATCTAATGTTGTGCTTAGGACTCATTCAAACAGCTGTATTTAGTGAGGCCACCTGAAGCTTAGGTTGCTATAGGGAGCTCTTAACCTTACATTGAAAAAGGAGCTCTATGTGAGCCTTGTCACAGTCAGGCTCTCAAGTCTTGGTCAAGTCCTGGTTTAGTCCTGCTTTAGAGCTGCTTTTAAAGCTTGTTTAGTCTTATTTTCATCATGTTCTAGTTTCAGTCGAGTCCTTCTTTTAGAACCTGATCAAAAAGCACTGGTAAACTCAGATAAAGCTCCTGTTTATTGCATTTGGTCTGGATTTGGCCCAGAGCCTCCTCTGTTCTTTAGTCAGCTCACATTTTTCCACTGGTTATTGATCATTCATTAAACATCAGTGACTAAAGAGGAACCTGGAACTAATCCTCTGAGTCCTTTATTACACCAGTCACTTGTACTTTTACTGGAGGACATTTTAATAATCATTCTGCTAAATTAATAAATGTAAATGTAAATGTAATAGCACTACTTTTATTTGTAATGGACTATTCTTTTGTCCAGGTAACAGTACTTTTACTTGAGTACAAAATTTGAATGGTCTTAATCCAGTGTTACATTAATATTTGATCTCACAGTGAAGCTCTGAGCAGTTCCTTCATAAACAACAGTGAGTGGCAGAAATGGAAGAGCTTTTATGGATGTAGTTGTGTTAATGAATGAGATGGAGCTGTTAATGAACATGTGACCTGTGTAACAGGAACAGAGTGAACTCACATCAGAGTCTCCAGTCGACAGTCTGGACTCTGCAGAAAACCACACAGATGCTTCACTCCTGAGTCCTTCAGGACGTTCCAGCCTAGACCCAGTTCTCTCAGATGTGAGGGGTTGGAGTTCAGAGCTGAGGCCAGAGAAGAACAGCTGGACTCTGACAAACTGCAGCTGTACAATCTGAAAAAAGAATAAATGCTGAAGACAGACTGTAAAAGTATTTAAATGTATTTAGTGTAAAAGAACAAAAGTGTCTGATATGTGTAGTGTTGAAAAAGACACTGGTGTTTTCTGTTGGAATTTGATAATGTGCTGTGTTTGATTCTGTTCTACTTCGTGTGTGCTACGCCCACCTACGGGCTACGCTAGTGGTTACCTCTCCCTGGCGCGAGCCAGACTTCTGAGAAAGATCAAAGCATTCACTGCGCCAATCATGCCAGTGTACTGGCACAGCCTCAGGGGCTTTATAAACCCCCTTGCCCAACGCTCTCCCTTCTTCTCTCTCAGCACCTCTGAGATATTTAAAAGAGCGAAGATTACACTTGGTTAGAAGAATGGATTGTGCCCGAGATTTGTCACCTACCGGTGTCGAGCACCGCCGCTCCTGCTGCGTCCGGCTGCTGCCCGAGGATGGCCACGACTGCTGCTTCACCTGCCTCGGATGGCGTCATCAGCTGGAGCGGTCTGCCTTCTCCGCCTGCCTCGGCCTTCCCAGAGAGGAGTCCGAGCGCCGCGCGGCGTTCATGGGTCCTATTTCCCCGGCTCGACCCGACCTGCCACCACTACCCATCGCGGTGTCCCCTGCCGCTACCCCACCTCAGCTGGATTGGGCAGCGAGTAGTGAGGACGGGGAAGCTCGTGGCGATGACGCTGGATCCATCGGTACTGGAATTACCGTCCCTGATCTCCAGCCAGCTCATCGGTACCCGCTGGATGATCTGCCGCAGCTGTTTGCCTCCGCTGCGGCTCGTATGGAGACCCCGCTCCCGCCCCAGCAGCTTGAGACTGCTCCGGCGGACTTCACACTGGGGCTAGACTCGTTCCCGGCCACGCGTGGCGACTCTCTGCCCTCTGATGACACCCATCGCCCATTATGCCCAGCGAGAATGGCAGAGCCCGCTCTCGGCGAGGGGTCCTGCTATCTGGGATATTGCAATGTGGTGGGCTGGAACGAGATCACCGGCGTCCCACCTGTTGAGGACGGGGTGAGGATGTGCCTGCTACCGTCATCTACCCACTGGCCGAGCGGTAAGCCGGCTCTACCATCGGAGAGGAACAGATTGATGGCATCGCTGATGGATCGCTGCTACGCTAACGCCGCTCAGGTAGTGGCGTTGGCTAGCAATATGGCTTTCCTGGCGGGCTCCTTGGACAAGCTCACACATGAGCGATCGGTCCTCACGCCCGAGGAGATAGATGAGGTTCAGACCACAGCGGCTGTTCTCCTAAGGATGTCCCAAGCATTCGCCGTGGATGGGGGCTGCACCATGAGCGCGGCTCAGCTCGGCGCCAGACACCTGTGGCTCGGCCTGTCTTCCCTGAAGGAACAGGGGCAGAGACGCATCCTCGGTTTTGCCGCTCTCCACCTCATCCCTGTTTGGTCCTGATATTCAGTCTTTTGTAGACCGTCTAGAATCAGCCTCCAAAACGTCCCAGCAGCTTGTTCCTCACCTCCAGCCGAGACGCCAGCGGCACGACATGTGGCGCCGTCGTGCAGACCGGCACCAGGTGTCCGCGACTCCCCGTGAGCGAGCTAGGGCACGCCCCACCGTTGCCGCTGCTGATCCTGTCCCCGTGTCTTATAGCGCAGGGCGGGAAAACGCCGGGAGAAGAGGAGGTTTCCAACGTAATAGGGGCGCTGGCTCCTCCCGCTCCTACAAGTCGTCCTTTAATGATAACCATGTCAATAAAGGCCGTAGGGCCTGTTACTTCTCATTAAAATAGCACGCTTCTGGGTCTTCCTCTCCTGCTCTTTATGGTCCGCCCCTTCCACTACGCCACGCAGACGGATTGTGCTTGGCTTAAGTGGGTCCGGCGCACCTACAGCAGTACAGGCACCTTCCATGCTGCCAAGGGAGGGGCTTAAGAGACGCTCCCCCGCGCTCTCCTGTAACTCTAAGGCGGTTGGTAAATGGCCCAGATTCCACTCTGCAACTGCCAGGGGCGGTGTGCAGATTTTGGGGGCCGTGGGCTTGCAGTTATTCAGGCAGCGCCCAGTGTTGAGCTGCAAGGGCGGGGATGCTGACCAGGGCTTGCTGCCCCCGGCCACACAGTCAACTACTAGGGGTGCACCACCTGTAAAAGTGGGGCGACTCATTCTGGGGGGGCCCTGCCCCCCCCCAAGGTCCCCCGGACATAGGGGGTTCTAGCTCAGACAGCAACCCACCCCCAGTCACCCACAGAACCCCAGCAGTGCCCCCTCCCAAGAGGGTAGGGCAGCCCTTTCTGGGGTGGCCCCCCGCATCCCGAACCTCCAGTTGGGTTTGTGATGGCGGGTGGGCCGATACATCCTCCTGTTCAGGACATGGTGCGCCCTCTATCGTACTTCTTGGAGGCGTGGACACGCCGTCTCTGCCCTCTATCGCCCTGGCTGGACAGGACACTGAGGAGGGGCTATGCCCTGCAGTTTGCCCGTCGACCCGCTCCCTTCCGCGGTGTCCTTCGCACACAGCTCACAACCCGGGCAGCGACAAGGGCCCTCCAAGAGGAGGTCTCTTCACTCCTGCATTGCGGTGCAATTTCGGAACTGGACCGAGGGGAGGCGGAGAGAGGGTTTTACTCCCCCTGTTTCTTGGTCTCAAAGAAAAACGGGGGAGTCAGACCAATCCTGGACCTGCGCATCCTGAACGAGTATGTGACCACCAGGAGGTTCCGCATGTTAACTACCAGGCACCTCCTGGAGAGTGTCCGCCCGGGGTATTGGATGACCTCAATCGACCTGATCTCTCAGCTACTTTTAAATATGATCGACACACTTTGTTCCGAATCAATGAGCAGATGAAAGACTTTTGTGTTACCTGGGCCAGAGTGCGCGGAGTTTTCCCTCCAGTTTTTGAGTGCTCCACGTCATCACCGGAGTACCTGTTGCTAGCTAAGCCCCGCGGCAAGAGAAGGAAGCGGGGATCGAGGGCTGGAGTCGGGGCCAGGCTGAGGAAACACCATGGGCAACTACCATGTCCGAGCGGCTCCGGATCTGTCTGGGATGAGCGGTGCCTGCGGTCGGTTCCAGTCCGTGAATCGGGCGGGAACTTCGTCGAGCATCTCCGTCCCTCAATATGACCGGATTTTTCCGACTCGGCGGCTCCAAGATTTCCCTCTGCGTGAGCGGGGTCCTGTGTACTGTTACATGCCGGGTCCTTTCACCGCTGCGCTGCCCTGATGGTCAGCGCGCACCGGCCTTGGATCTGGCACAACCGACTCGGATTGCTCTACTCAACGCTCGCTCCATTGCAAACAAGGCCTTCTTCCTCAGCGAATTATTCTCAAAGGAACACCTTGACTTTATGTTTTTAACAGAGACCTGGCAGCGTGAAATGGAGTACACTCATCTGAACGAGCTGTGCCCTCTGGACTGTTCTGTGTTTGGGACACGCTGGGCCTCGCGGCGAGGAGCGGACGCACTTGTGTACCGGGACTGTTTCTGCTGCAGGTTGATGGACTCGGACTCTTTCGACTCCTTTGAGATGCAGATGACTAAGGTTGGCAACAATGACTCATTTTATTGCATTTTAATTTATCGACCTCCTGGTCCTGGTCGCTTTTTTTTAGAGGATTTCTCTGAATTTTTATCTTCAATTATCAAACTTGAAAATGTTCTGATACTCGGGGATTTTAACCTCCATATTGATGATGCTTTGTGTAATCTGGCATCTGAGTTTTTAACACTCACTGAAGCATTTCATTTTAAACAGCATGTCTCTGGTCCTACACATACAAAGGCCACACTTTGGACCTTGTTTTCTCTTTAGGCCTGAACATTGACCATTTGAGTGTTACAGACATTAATGTGACAGACCACTGTTGTATATTTTTTAACTTGTCTTCCAATGTGGACTATCTTCCTTCCAAACCGATGTCACAAAGACGCATCATAAATGGATCCACAGCTGAGAAATTTTCAGAGTTATTTGAACCCAGTGTTTTTGATGGCTGTAGTGAGCCTGAATCTTTTATGCAGTCTTTTAATAACCACTGTTTGTCTGTTTTAAACATGGTTGCTCCGCTAAAACGTAAACGCACCTTCCCTAAAAATCCCTGCCCTTGGATAAATGAGGAAATCTTATCTTGCAGGAGAAACTGTCGTAAAATAGAACGTTTGTGGAAATGCACAAGTTTGGAAGTCCACAGACTGCACTTGAAGGACCTCATCATGTCACTAAATGATAAAATAAAACAGGCCAGATCTGCCTATTTCTCTAATCTTGTTGTTCTGAACAAGAAAAATCCTAAAGTCCTGTTTGACACAATATCAAGAATTGTCTCTCCTACAGCTCCTCATGTACAAGTCCACTCAAAGTCTGACTGCAACAGGTTTTTACATTCCTTTGTGAATAAGGTACATGAAATAAGAGCCTCTATAAACCCATCATCTGTAAACACATCTTGGGGTTTATCCCCTCAGTGCTCTTGGTCCACCTTCTCACCTGTCACTGAAGAGGACATTAAGGGTCTACTAAAAAAGGTGAAACCATCATCAAGCCCTCTGGATGTAATGCCAACTTCACTGCTTTTAAATGTATTTGATTTAGTTGGTCCATATGTTGTTAAACTGATCAACCTTTCTCTTTTAACTGGTTCTGTGCCCAGCTCTTTTAAACAAGCGGTCGTCAGCCCCATTCTGAAGAAGCCCAATTTGGATTCTTTTGAACCAAACAACTACAGGCCAATCTCTAAATTGCCTTTTTTATCTAAAATCTTGGAGAGAGTGGTGGCGGAGCAGCTGACTGCGTTTCTTAATGAAAATAATTTTATAGATAAATTTCAGTCAGGCTTCCGAAAATGTCATTCAACTGAGACTGCCCTGCTGAAGATTTCAAGTGACATTATGATGGCGGCTGACTCTGGGCAGTACTCTGTCTTGATCCTACTGGATTTATCGTCTGCTTTTGATACTCTGGACCATAATGTATTGTTAAAGCGTCTGCAAAATGAAACGGGTTTCTCTGGATCAATTTTAAAGTGGTTTTCCTCTTACCTGAGTGACAGATCATTTTGTGTCTCTATTAACAATATTCTGTCTGAAGTGACCCCTCCGTCATATGGAGTTCCTCAAGGCTCAGTCCTAGGTCCTCTTTTGTTTTTATTGTACATTCGTCCTCTTGGTGAAATAATTCACGGTTTTAAAAATGTGTCTTATCACTTTTATGCTGATGACATTCAGTTGTACTGTTCTTTTAAAGACTCTGAGTTTCATAAACTTACTGATTTGTTGAACTGCTTGTCTTGCATAAAGAACTGGTTATACAATAACTACCTACAGCTGAATACAAAAAAGACTGAAACTTTAATCTTTGCACCAGACCAAAAAATACCTCAAATCAAACAACACCTTGGTTCACTGGGTTAGGGTTAGGGCTAGTTGAATGGGCTTTTATTTTTTTTATGTTTTTAATATTTTGTGGTTTTAATTTTTTTTCTCATAGTTTTATTGTTCTTTTATTGCACTTTGTAAAGCACTTTGTGATTTATATCTGTGAAAGGTGCTATATAAATAAAATTTACTTACTTACTTACTATAAAGCAGGGGCCCCTTAAACCTTTTGGGGCCAAAGACCCCTTACAGGAGAGAAACTCTTCAAAGGACCCCCTTATGATCCTCACAACAATTAAAAATGTTTACTGCCATTTGTAATCCTAGATGCCATAGGAATTATTTCTATTGAAACTTAAAATACCTAAACACGTCAGACCTGTTTCATCTGAATTTAAACACTTTAAATCTGAACCCTTTTAAAAATACTGTCTTTTTCAATTATTATTTAACTTACAGCATTTTAAATGTTCATGTAACAAATGTTAAAGCTTCCACAAAAGTTTGGAACAGTTCTAATTTGTTAGTTTGCTTTAAAAGCAGTTTAAAGTGACCCTTGAACATAATAAACACACTGGTCCTTGTTACGACCTGGCTCTTACAGCCGCAACAAAACATGAGACAAGATTTGAAGGACAACAAGAAAAGTGTTACATTTTGACATTTAGTGTGTTTCATTGTGTTTTGGAGTGTTTTGGAAAATGCTAACGTAGCATTGAAATGCTAATGCCTATGGCATTTCTCATTGAGTGGCTAAAGCTAATGAGCTAAATTCAAATGTGTTTGATAAAGAAGTGTGTAAATGTTTTGGCTTTAATTGAATAATGGATTGTAAATTGAATATGCATATTTGAAGAGAATTAATTGTTTACTGCTAAAGCTGGAACTTGAGATATTGACTCATTTGAACTTTCTGACCTTGTTTTCAGGTTGGTTTTTGGATTGGGCTCTACGGCGAGCTGCTGGGACAAACTTTATTTTTTAGTTTTGTTGCTGGTCCTGGTCACAAAAGTATGGAATACAGACAAGTGTTTTTTCAGCTCTAATGAACTTTAAAGAACTTTGACTGGACTGTTACGCACTACATCCACATTCTGAATCTGAACTTTGTTCATTGGATTGTTTCCTTTTAATAATTGAATGTATTTTTCATTGAAACTTGTGCTGTTTCATGTTTGGCACAGACACAAGCTCCATAAAGAACCTGATCATCTGAATACAGTCATATGCACCACTGCAATAGTCCTAGCCTCAACTCTGAGAAGTTCAAGAAGAACCTAGTGTTACAGTTCAAAGGTCGTCCCTTACTTTTCTGATCTCAGTCAATGTTAAAGCTCTCAGCTGCTTGTTTGTGACTGCGCTCGTTCTCAGCCCCTGTTCCCTCACAAAGAGCACAGACACAAAGCACAGACAGCTGTCAGTCACCTCTGACCTGAGCTCACATGGGCCGCTCTACCACAAGTCCCACCTGGACCAACACTACTGTTCTGTGATTGGACGATGCTCGTGTGATGGACCGGAGCTTAGTTTTGTGTCGTCACTGAGCGGGAGGCTGTAATCTCAACATAAGGACAACGTGGACAAAAAGAGGCCTTTGAAGGCGTTTGCAGTAAGTTGTAAGTGTCTGACTAATGTGTCGAGTCACAACTAAAACTAAATCAAAGTAATAATATGTAGAGGCCGTGTTGTTCTGTGTGAGCTCAAAGGAACAGTGGCAGTAGGTCAGAGAAGGAGAGGCTGAAGGCCAGTCTGAGGTCAGCTCTGGGTTTCAGGAGCTACATGGGACACATGGGGCTGGTTACAGGAAAAACACATCTAATGTTGTGCTTAGGACTCATTCAAACAGCTGTATTTAGTGAGGCCACCTGAAGCTTAGGTTGCTATAGGGACCTCTTAACCTTACATTGAAAAAGGAGCTCTATGTGAGCCTTGTCACAGTCAGGCTCTCAAGTCTTGGTCAAGTCCTGGTTTAGAGCTGCTTTTAAAGCTTGTTTAGTCTTAGTTTCATCATGTTCTAGTTTCAGTCGAGTCCTTCTTTTAGAACCTGATCAAAAAGCACTGGTAAACTCAGATAAAGCTCCTGTTTATTGCATTTGGTCTGGATTTGGCCCAGAGCCTCCTCTGTTCTTTAGTCAGCTCACATTTTTCCGCTGGTTATTGATCATTCATTAAACATCAGTGACTAAAGAGTGTCACAGGCCGGCTCATAGCCTGTGGCAAATAATGAGGGGACACAAACAACAAGGGTAGGCCAATCAAAAAGTATTTATTAATTAAACTAAAATCAATAACTTTACCAAAGAAAAGGCATGGGGTGTGAAGATGTCTGAATCAGTGGTGTATGTAGGGTGCCTGGATGTGTGAATCTGTATGTGTAACATGGACTAAGTGCAAACCTAAAAAGAACAACAACACAACATAACTAACCAAACCATACCTGGTGTAGCTGAGAGAGAGCTAAGAGAGACAAAGGAAGGGTAACTAGTGGTTTAAATACCTGAGCCCAGGTGGCTCCAATTACTCACGACCCTCCTCTGCCAACAGGAGGAACCGCCCCTGCCAGGCAGAGGAGGGGCCGTGACAAGAGGAACTAGGAACTAATACTCTGAGTCCTTTATTACACCAGTCACTTGTACTTTTACTGGAGAACATTTTAACAGCACTACTTTTATTTGTAATGGACTATTCTTTTGTCCAGGTAACAGTACTTTTACTTGAGTACAAAGTTTGAATGGTGTTAATCCAGTGTTACATTAATATTTGATCTCACAGTGAAGCTCTGAGCAGTTCCTTCATAAACAACAGTGAGTGGCAGAAATGGAAGAGCTTTTATGGATGTAGTTGTGTTAATGAATGAGATGGAGCTGTTAATGAACATGTGACCTGTGTAACAGGAACAGAGTGAACTGACCTCAGAGTCTCCAGTCGACAGTCTGGACTCTGCAGAAAACCACACAGATGCTCCACTCCTGAGTCCTTCAGGTCGTTCCAGCCTAGACCCAGTTCTCTCAGATGTGAGGGGTTGGAGTTCAGAGCTGAGGCCAGAGAAGAACAGCTGGACTCTGACAAACTGCACCTGTACAATCTGAATAAAGAATAAATGCTGAAGACAGACTGTAAAAGTATTTAAATGTATTTAGTGTAAAAGAACAAAAGTGTCTGATGTGTGTAGTGTTGAAAAAGACTCTGGTGTTTTATGTTGGACTTTGATAATGTGCTGTGTTTGATTCTGTTTCCTGTTCATTGCTTTGAATGCTCTCGTCACATTTGTCTTATTGATCATGAAAGTTTGTTGGAGTCTTTTCAAATGGATTCTTCTTTAGTTATTATTCTAGGATTATTTTTAGTTAGGGTGTGTAATCTACTTGTAACCCCTGCTGCGTGAATGGAGGCTTCTGATTGGCTGTGAGACGAGGCTGGCTCATAAGTTTCACTTCCGGGTCAAGCTGTGGGACTTCAGGCTTCCTGCTCTCACTGAGGCTGTAGCACACTTGGGTTAAAGAAAACACAGCTGTCTAAAGTCGACTGAATGTTACAAACGGCTTCAATCAACTCTTCTGACCCTTAGTCCTGGAACGGTTTTGTTAAGAGTAACCTTTTCCTCTGTTGAACACACTTTGAATTCACTTTTGTTGCAGCGTTACTACCGTGACTTTTGAGCAGAACTCTATAAGCAGGGGCCCTTAAACCTTTGGGGCCAAAGACCTCTTACAGGAGAGAAATCTTCAAAGGACCCCTTATGATCCTCACAACAATTAAAAATGTTTACTGCCATTTGTAATCCTAGATGCCATAGGAATTATTTCTATTGAAACTTAAAATACCTAAACACGTCAGACCTGTTTCATCTGAATTTAAACACTTTAAATCTGAACCCTTTTAAAAATACTGTCTTTTTCAATTATTATTTAACTTACAGCATTTTAAATGTTCATGTAACAAATGTTAAAGCTTCCACAAAAGTTTGGAACAGTTCTAATTTGTTAGTTTGCTTTAAAAGCAGTTTAAAGTGACCCTTTAACATAATAAACACACTGGTCCTTGTTACGACCTGGCTCTTACAGCCGCAACAAAACATGAGACAAGATTTGAAGGACGACAAGAAAAGTGTTACATTTTGACATTTAGTGTGTTTCATTGTGTTTTGGAGAGTTTTGGAAAATGCTAACGGAGCATTGAAATGCTAATGCCTATGGCATTTCTCATTGAGTGGCTAAAGCTAATGAGCTAAATTCAAATGTGTTTGATAAAGAAGTGTGTAAATGTTTTGGCTTTAATTGAATAATGGATTGTAAATTGAATATGCATATTTGAAGAGAATTAATTGTTTCCTGCTAAAGCTGGAACTTGAGATATTGACTCATTTGAACTTTCTGACCTTGTTTTCAGGTTGGTTTTTGGACTGGGCTCTACGGCGAGCTGCTGGGACAAACTTTATTTTTTAGTTTTGTTGCTGGTCCTGGTCACAAAAGTATGGAATACAGACAAGTTTTTTCAGCTCTAATGAACTTTAAAGAACTTTGGACTGGACTGTTACGCACCACATCCACATTCTGAATCTGAACTTTGTTCATTGTATTGTTTCCTTTTAATAATTGAATGTATTTTCATTGAAACTTGTGCTGTTTCATGTTTGACACAGACACAAGCTCCATAAAGAACCTGATCATCTGAATACAGTCATATGCACCACTGCAATAGTCCTAGCCTCAACTCTGAGAAGTTCAAGAAGAACCTAGTGTTACAGTTCAAAGGTCGTCCCTTACTTTTCTGATCTCAGTCAATGTTAAAGCTCTCAGCTGCTTGTTTGTGACTGCGCTCGTTCTCAGCCCCTGTTCCCTCACAAAGAGCACAGACACAAAGCACAGACAGCTGTCAGTCACCTCTGACCTGAGCTCACATGGGCCGCTCTACCACAAGTCCCACCTGGACCAACACTACTGTTCTGTGATTGGGCGATGCTCGTGTGATGGACCGGAGCTTAGTTTTGTGTCGTCACTGAGCGGGAGGCTGTAATCTCAACATAAGGACAACGTGGACAAAAAGAGGCCTTTGAAGGCGTTTGCAGTAAGTTGTAAGTGTCTGACTAATGTGTCGAGTCACAACTAAAACTAAATCAAAGTAATAATATGTAGAGGCCGTGTTGTTCTGTGTGAGCTCAAAGGAACAGTGGCAGTAGGTCAGAGAAGGAGAGGCTGAAGGCCAGTCTGAGGTCAGCTCTGGGTTTCAGGAGCTACATGGGACACATGGGACTGGTTACAGGAAAAACACATCTAATGTTGTGCTTAGGACTCATTCAAACAGCTGTATTTAGTGAGGCCACCTGAAGCTTAGGTTGCTATAGGGAGCTCTTAACCTTACATTGAAAAAGGAGCTCTATGTGAGCCTTGTCACAGTCAGGCTCTCAAGTCTTGTTCAAGTCTTGGTTTAGTCCTGGTTTAGAGCTGCTTTTAAAGCTTGTTTAGTCTTAGTTTCATCATGTTCTAGTTTCAGTCGAGTCCTTCTTTAGAACCTGATCAAAAAGCACTGGTAAACTCAGATAAAGCTCCTGTTTGTTGCATTTGGTCTGGATTTGGCCCAGAGCCTCCTCTGTTCTTTAGTCAGCTCACATTTTTCCACTGGTTATTGATCATTCATTAAACATCAGTGACTAAAGAGGAACTAGGAACTAATCCTCTGAGTCCTTTATTACACCAGTCACTTGTACTTTTACTGGAGGACATTTTAACAGCACTACTTTTATTTGTAATGGACTATTCTTTTGTCCAGGTAACAGTACTTTTACTTGAGTACAAAGTTTGAATGGTGTTAATCCAGTGTTACATTAATATTTATCTCACAGTGAAGCTCTGAGCAGTTCCTTCATAAACAACAGTGAGTGGCAGAAATGGAAGAGCTTTTATGGATGTAGTTGTGTTAATGAATGAGATGGAGCTGTTAATGAACATGTGACCTGTGTAACAGGAACAGAGTGAACTGACCTCAGAGCCTCCAGTCGACAGTCTGGACTCTGCAGAAAACCACACAGATGCTTCACTCCTGAGTCCTTCAGGTCTGTGTTTTCCCCCAGATTCAGTTGTCTCAGATGTGAGGGGTTGGAGTTCAGAGCTGAGGCCAGAGAAGAACAGCTGGACTCTGACAAACTGCACCTGTTCAATCTGAAAAAAGAATAAATGCTGAAGACAGACTGTAAAAGTATTTAAATGTATTTAGTGTAAAAGAACAAAAGTGTCTGATGTGTGTAGTGTTGAAAAAGACACTGGTGTTTTATGTTGGACTTTGATAATGTGCTGTGTTTGATTCTGTTTCCTGTTCATTGCTTTGAATGCTCTCGTCACATTTGTCTTATTGATCATGAAAGTTTGTTGGAGACTTTTCAAATGGATTCTTCTTTAGTTATTATTCTAGGATTATTTTTTAGTTAGGGTGTGTAATCTACTTGTAACCCCTGCTGCGTGAATGGAGGCTTCTGATTGGCTGTGAGACGAGGCTGGCTCATAAGTTTCACTTCCGGTCAAGCTGTGGGACTTCAGGCTTCCTGCTCTCACTGAGGCTGTAGCACACTTGGGTTAAAGAAAACACAGCTGTCTAAAGTCGACTGAATGTTACAAACGGCTTCAATCAACTCTTCTGACCCTTAGTCCTGGAACGGTTTTGTTAAGAGTAACCTTTTCCTCTGTTCAACACACTTTGAATTCACTTTTGTTGAAGTGGATGTTTGTTGTCCAGGGTTTTGTGATAAAACTCTCAGAACAAGGCCTTTAGGAAATGAGGAGGAACACTGTGGAAGTGTCCTGGACGTCCCGTTGACCTTGGAAGAGATGAAAATGTTTAAATGAAGAGCTGCAGACTCGTCACCGGCAAGGACAGCATTTGTTACAGTCTGCTTAAGCATTTTAGGTTTTATAATAGGCGGCAGTATCTTTGTGGGTCGTCTTTCAACCGGAAGTTAGGCGGTTTCGATTCTCACTCTCCCCATACTGTCGTTGTGTCCTTGGGCAAGACACTTAACCCACCTTGCCCCCAGTGACTGTAACACTGGTAATTACATACATAATATTAGGAGCATCCCAGTTATTTGACATATTAGATTTTTTCTAAGTAACACAATAGTTACTTTCCTGGTAATGACTTTTATAATGATGTAACTCAGTTACTCTTTGAGAGAAGTAACTAGTAAGTATAAATAAGTACATTGTTAAAGTAGTGTCCAACACTGGTTAGAACACACTGCAGCTTGAGCGTTCGGGGCTGAGCCAGTCGACACTGACACAGTGTTGCTGCTGGATTAGTTCTTTTGATGTGCGCACATTTCCAAAATGCCAGAGACGAGATAAATGCATAAAAAGTAGATGGTCGGCCCTCACAGGCTGCACTTTTGTGTGGACTGTGGTCACACTCCTGTCCTGCCTCTGACTCTTCTTTGTGCAGTAAAGGTGGATGTTAATGCGTTGCTGCTTTATAACTAATCATCCGTGGACTTACTGCAGCATATTTCTGTCAGGGGCCTGCACTCAGTGCCTACATCCTCCAGCTTAACCGTCAAGTCTTGTAGAGTCTAATTAAATTAAACACATCTAATGAGCAGTGTTTCTGACCACGCTCCTTCTCCGAGAGACTTTACAGTTAAACACTGCAAAAAAGGAAACGTTGGTAAAACACATGGACCAGTCTGAAGGAGACAGTCCTTAAACTGTGACTTTAATAAGAACTGTTTCTTATTAAATGTAGCGACCAGAACACCAGATTCAGGTCATGGACTGTATCACACAAAGGTTGACCAGCAATAAATGTCACGGACTGACAATTTATGCTGTAAAACCTCTCTTTCAGACTCAGAAAGTGTTTGCTTTACCAACAGAAAGGATCTGGTGACAAGTCACACAGGATGAACGTTGTTTTACAAATACTCCAACGCCATAAAGACGTACTAACCCTCTCTGATTTCTCCCAAAGGTGATTGAACGTGTCTTTTTAAATAAATCCAGATGGTCCAATGTTGTCATTAAGTCGGAGTGAACCAGGTTTACGATCCTAGGTGGCGTGGTACCCAGCACCCTGTCAGGACAATTGTAAATCCTTTGAGATAAGACTGTTTATGCAGCTCTCCGAGAACCTTTTATGACCGTTCGTTTGAACACTGGAATGCGCTTTGAAGTGTATTTACTTGAGACTCCTGTGATGGTCACCTACCGCCACCTAGTGACCAAATAGACAAAAGGACTTGGACTTCACATAAACAAACATTCTTGTTTTAATTAAAAGAAAAATGTTTAAATGATTGGATTAACGTGTCCCTTACAGGATCTGTTAGAACTTTGCAGTATGTTAGAACTTTGCAGTAAGTAAAAGTTGTCAAATTGTATATGACAAAAAAAAGGCCAACAAGCCTTTTTAAGAAAGGGTCATTAATATTGTGTGTGTGACAGGAAGTACTGCAGCTGTCCTTTAACTGCACCCGGCCAGATGTGTCAAGCCAAAGTGTTTATCTTAGTTTATGGTCTGTGTTTGGTCTGGATGCAGGATGCAGCAAGATAACTAATCCTTTGTACTGATTTTCACAACTAACTGCCAAACTCCGCCCTGCGAGGTTGGAGGGAGGCAAACTGTGTTTATGTTTCAATAAAATCAAGGAGAAGGCATGTAGTGAGCCAGAGATTCTGTAGGCTCTTAGCTCTACAGAGGTGGAAACGAGCAGTCAATGCTTCCACATGCCATTCTCTCCATCGATGTAAAAACTTAAGTTGAGTCTGACTGAATTATTTAATTCACAAAATTGGGTTGAAGGTTGTCTCCAGAGAAATCTGATTGTCTCTACACTGTTTTGTGTATTGATTCCTTGACAGGATCGCTTCCCCGACAGAGGACAGGACGAATCCCTCTCTTCTTTCGCAGTGTTAATAAAGTGAAATGAATACATGTTTCCATGATATGCTTAAAAATGTATTTTCTAGGTATGAAGCCTACGGTACAAAGCAATGTGGATTTATGTGTTTAAATATTCAATGTTATTTTGTGGAAGATAAAGGGATTGTTTGAATTAAAATTTAGGTGGGATAAGCTTTCCCCAAACCGGGCCTTGCCCATTACACGCCCAGGCAACGTAACCCGCCTCTTTTTCAAGCCGCACAAAAACCTTGTGCGCGCCGGAAACAGCCCTCTTAGACCTTCTTCTCTTATGCCCTAAGGCTCTACTCTCCTGCTTTAACGTTTCTCTTTGTCCCGAGCAATCGTGCGGACTCTTCTCTATAAACTCCTCTTGTCTTTAAATCTTTCTAGACCCGTTGCCCGCCAGACAACGTGATTTTTCTTTTTAAAAGCTACACATGGCTTATTTTTGTAAGACACTCGTGGCGTCCAGCGAGAAGGAAGACATTTTGGTAGTTCTTCAGAAAGACCAAGAACTCCGCTTGAACTAACAGACGCTTTAAGCCAGAGGAACGACCCCCAAGATCCATTTTTCAGTGATCTAGCTACATTTTTCAAGGACTCTAATCTGTTCCTACCCATGCCAACGGCAGAGATATAGAGCTGTATACAGTTGACGCCTTTCCGCAACTCCATTTCCGGGCCGCCCAGCTGAACCAGCCAGCGGCATCTTCCGTGACGGACGCCTTGTGAGAGCGGTACCTTCTACCCAGATGTGCAGCTTCAGAGAACCGAAGCAAAACTTTGGACCTGTGACGGAAATCGAACTGGGCCAGTACCAGCGAACCAAGTAAGCCGCACGTGACACAGCAGGAGTTTTGGCGTTCTAAACTGTATTTTATAAGCTCAAGTCACTACACCTTCATCCACCTCCCTCCAAATCCCGTAAACGTCCCTTAAGAAAAACGGCAAATTTAATGGTTCAAACTTCCCTTTCATTCCACAAAGTTCTAGTCAGTAAATGTTATTCTGTGTTAATCATTCTCATTATCTGTCAATAATTTTTCCTTTGTGTCCTATCCCATCATTTCCCATTAATATGTTAACTTTGTATAATCTTTAATAAAATCCCATAAAACGTTAAAGATTTTGATTTGGTGTTTTAATGTTTATGAAGACATATTACCAAAAACAAGTAGAATTCTATTCCTTCAGATTAATTGAGACTTAGTAAATATAATCAGTTTCCCAGAACTTATCTGGGTGATGCCCTCAACGAGACAATTTTGATAATGAAAATATTAGTTGATAATTTACCCAAATTAATAAATTAATATTTCTATAATCATCTACAGTACGCTACATAAATAATCAACACTTGTAAAAAAAAAGAGGTCCTTTTATTGAAAGAAGAGTTTTCAGATGTGACAGTGAAAGTTACATGATCTATTCATTTGTAAAAAAGTGTTTTGTCATCAACAGTTTCTGTTTGATATGAACCTAATGTAGCCACAGCTGTTTGTAAGTTTTGTTCTATACAAGGTGCAGTTTACACTGAAGGACTGTGTCTTTACACTGGTACAACAGAGATCCAGGGGTTTCTACAGTTCATCTGTAATAAACTCTGACATGTAAGACTTTACAAAAAATAAACTCAGAATTATACACTCTAAAACTGTAGGCCACTTCGTTTTTAAACTTATACTTAGTTTTAAATGTTATTTTACGTATTTGGTTGCATTTGGCCAGTGGGGGTTTTGCCCCTTGACCCTCCACATTGATCCGCCTCTGTATGTCGCACTGATTTACCAGGTTTACCTTGTTTATATTTTCTGGTAACGTTCAGCTTTAAGGCCCTCATGAAAGGACTTGTTCTAATCCTTTTTATTCCTGGCATCACACAGTGAGACCTCAGTGACCTTTAGAGCCAGCTGCAGCTCACAGCCCTCTGTCCTCCACTGGGACTAAAAGTGGAGCTAATGGGACAGTGTCTCAGCTCCTGGTCCTGTTGCTTTGGCCCCCATCTTAACCATGTGGTCAAAAATCTGAAACTAGACAGCTCTAAACTTTAACAAACAAATAGATTCTGTGTTTAGAATTAATTTTAAAATCTTAATGTTTGTTTTTAATGCACTCACGGGCCTTGCACCTTCTTATTTGTGTGAGATTCTGAGCCCTCACAAACCCAGCAGAGCTCTACGTTCTGCTGGACAACATCTGCTGAAGGTGCCCTGGTCCCGGTTCAAACAGTGGGCGATCGTTCTTTTGCAGTGGCCGGTCCTAAACTCTGGAACTCTTTGTCCAGTGAGTTATGTTCCATCACTGACCTGCCTCTGTTTAAAGCCAAACTTAAAACCTATTTATTTTAAATGGCTTTTAGCACTTAGTGGCTCTGCTCTGTTTTTATTGTGTAAATGTGTTTTTAAACCTTTTTGTAATTATGTTTATTTATTATTAATGTTGTTAAGCCCCTTGGTTCAATCTGTGGTTGTTGGAAGGTGTTATATAAATAAATATTGATTACATTTACATTTAGTCATTTAGCAGAAGCTTTTATCCAAAGCTACTTACAAGTGAGGAAAACAATGGAAGCAATTTTAACAACACAAGGGACAAAAAGCATAAGTGCACAAAAAAATAGTCAGTTTAAACCCAGCGCAGTTTACAATGCTAAGGATGAATTTTTATTTTTTTTTTTATAGAAAGGAATCGATAGAAAGGAAGTAGAACTCAGTGTTTGTCAGTCAGGTGTTGACGGAAGAGATGTGTTTTCAGGTGTTTTATAAAGATGGCTACAGAATCTGCTGATCTTGTAGCAGCAGTAGATCATTCCACCAAATGTGGAACAGAGCCAGAGAAGGTACGTGAGAGTGATTTTTTTACCTTTTTGGGACGGTACCACCAGACGTTGTTAATTTGCAGAGCGTAGGGATCTGGTAGGAACGTAGGTCTATATTAGTGAGTGAAGATATGAGGGTGCAGAACCAGTGGTGGTCTTGTAGGCCAAGAGCATAGCTTTGAACTTGATGCGGGCGTCAACCGGGAGCCAGTGTAACCTAATGAATAGAGGAGTTACGTGCGCTCTCTTTGGTTCATTAAAGACCACTCTTGCTGCTGCATTCTGGATCAGCTGCAGAGGTTTGGTTGTGCAGCAGGGAGTCCAGCCAGTAGAGCATTGCAATAATCCAGTTTGGACAAGACAAGAGCCTGGACTAGAATTTGCGTAGAGTGCTCTGATAGGAAAGGTCTAATTTTCCTAATGTTGTAGAGGATGAATCTACAGGACCGGGTGGTGCTGGCGACATGACTTGTGAAGTTTAGCTGATCATCAATTACCACTCCCAGATTTCTGGCAGTGCTGGACGGTGTAATGGTTGATGGGCCTAGTTGAATGGAGAGGTTGTGGTGGGTCTTTGGATGGGCCGGAATCACAAGCAGTTCTGTTTTTGCAAGGTTTAGCTGCAGGTGATGGTCCTTCATCCAAAGTGAGATGTCACTCAGACATGCCGAGACGCGAGCAGAGACCGTCGGATCGTCAGGTTGAAATGACAGGTGGAGTTGAGTGTCATCTGCATAGCAGTGATAGGAAAAGCCATGCTTCTGGATGACAGAGCCAAGGGATGTCATGTATATGGAAAAGAGTAGCGGTCCGAGCACTGAGCCCTGTGGCACCCCTGTATTGAGATGTTGGGGCTCAGAGACCTCGTTTCTCCAGGATACTCTGAATGACCTATCCGAGAGGTAAGACTTGAACCATTGCAACGCCATTCCAGAGACACCCATCGCCCTGAGAGAGGACAGGAGGATGTGATGATTAACAGTGTCAAAAGCAGCCGACAGATCCAGTAAGATGAGTACAGATGACTTGGATGTTGCCTTTGCCAGTCTCAGAGCTTCGATGACTGAGAGCAGTGCAGTTTCGGTGGAATGTCCGCTCTTGAACCCAGACTGGTTCTGGTCCAAGAGGTTGTTCTGTGTGAGAAAGGATGAGAGCTGAGTAAACACAATTCGCTCCAGAGCTTTGGCAATGAAGGGAAGGAGGGAAACCGGTTTGTAGTTTTCTAGCAGTGTAGGGTTAAGAGTGGCTTTCTTCAATAGTGGTGTGATGCGGACCTCTTTGAAAGCTGTGGGGAATGACCCAGTGGAAAGAGATGAGTTGATGATGTGGGTGAGAGCAGGCACGACAGATGGAGAGATGGCCTGAAGGAGATGTGTGGGGATGGGATCCAGCGGGCAGGTAGTAGGGTGGTTAGAAGTAATGACCTTGGAAACATCTGCTTCAGTTAGAGGAGAGAAGGAAGTGAGCAAACACATATCAGGGGTCTGAATGAGCTCGACAGGTGGTGGCGCAGAGAACTGACTGCTGATGGCGGTCGTTTTCTTTACAAAGAAAGACGCGAAATCATCAGCTGTTAAATCCGATGAAGGTGGGGGAGCAGATGAACAAAGGAGGGCGGAAAAGGTTTTAAAGAGAGTGCGCGAGTCAGGTGAGTTGATTAGCCTAGAATGGTAGTAGACAGTTTTTGCAGAGGTGACATCAGCGGAAAAGGTAGAGAGGAGAGACTGGTAGATACAGAGGTTAGTAGGATCTTTTGACTTGTGCCATTTTCTCTCAGCTGACCGGAGGCTGGCGCGGTACTCGCCTAGAACATCGGATAACCAGGGGGCAGACGAGGATGTACGGGCTGGTCTAGATGTAAGAGGGCATAAGTTGTCCAAGCAGGATGTAAGCGTGGAGCACAGAGTGTCGGTGGCGTTGTTTGTGTTAATTGATGATTGATTAATTGATGACCTGGATGACTGAGAACCTCCTCAAACATCTGACTTTAACTCTGTTTTCATTTGCAAGTAGTGCTTATCAGTCAAAGTCAAAAGCAGCTTTACTTTGTTTTATATGTTTATAGTTTCAGTGTTTTCTTCTCTGAGCTGTGATTGGCCGAGAGCCACAGACTCAATGAAATAAACACAAAGGAGGAAGATTGTGAGAAACAGACAGAGGACAGTTGGTTTTTAGAAACATTCACCTCAGAGTTGTTTTAGAGACATAAGTGTGGAATAACCAGGATTAAACTGTGTTTCATAAAAACCTTGCTCTGTAAAGATCCAAAGAGAAATAAAACCACTTGTTCCTTTGGTTCAGACTCACTCTCGTTAGAGTTCATACATTTATTCACTAACCGTTACATTTCATTAAACCTTTTGTGAAAAGCTCTGCAGAGGAAATAAAGCAGAGGTAAAGTGAGAGAACTGACCTCAGAGTCTCCAGTCGACAGTTTGGACTCTGTAGTCCATCACACAACACTCTCATTCCTGAGTTCACCTCTGAGTTAAAGCTCAGGTTTAAGAGTCTCAGGTGAGAGGGACTGGACTTCAGAGCCAACGCCACGACTTCAAGATGAACTTTTGAGAGTCCACAATCAGAAAGTCTGTAAATATAGAATTAATGTAGTGAATAATACAGTGTTTATTAAATGAAGGTTTTGGACACATTTAAAATATGAATAATATGACACAGATTTACAGCATTAATATTTCCATCAGGACTTACACAGCCTTTCTACAGTTCCTCATGGCCGGGATCAGTCTCCGTCGTCCTTCAGCTGATGTGTTGTACTTGTTTAGGTCCAGCTCCTCCAGGACCTCCTCTGACATCTGCAGCATGTAGGCCATAGCTGAACACTGGATCTCAGAGAGCTCCTCTGATCTGTTCTCTGACTTCAGGAAGTCCTGGATCTGCTGATGGAGCGAGAGGTCGTTTAACTCTGTCAGACAGTGGAAGATGTTGATGCTTCTGTCAGGAGAGATTCTATCTGTGTTCATCTCTTTCAGGTTGTTGATGACTCTTTGTCTCGTCTCTGAGTCAATCTGTGTTGGACCCAGCAGAGCTCCCAGAAGCCTCTGGTTGGACTCCAGAGAGAGGCCGTGAAGGAAGCGCACAAACAGGTCCAGGTGGCCGTTTGGACTTTGAAAGGACTCCGTCAATGCGTCTCTGAGGAAGATGTCGAGTGTTGAGTTATGTTTCCAGTTTCTCAGAAACCTCTTCAGTTCCTCTGTGTTCTTGTTGTTAAAGCAGTGGTGAAGGTAAAGAGCAGCCAGAAACTTCTGGACGCTCAGATGAATGAAGCAGTAGACTGATTTGTGGAAGATGAGCTTCTCTCGTTTGAAGACCTCTGTACAAAGTCCTGAGTAGACCGAGGCCTGGGTCAGGTCCAGACCCACCTGCTGCAGGTCTTCTTGGTAAAACATGATGTTTCTTTTCTGCAGATGTTCAAAGGCCAGCCTCCCCAGCTTCAGAAGGACTTCACAGTCGGCCTGTGTCAGCTGTAGATGAGTGGAATGTTGGTACTTGAGCCTCTTCCTGTGAGTCTGCACCAGCAGGAAGTGTGCGTACATGTCGGTCAGGGTCTGGGGCAGTGGTCCTCTCTGCTCGGTTCCCAACATGTGCTCCAGGACTGTGGCTGTGATCCAACAGAAGACTGGGAACTGGCACATGAGGCTCCTGGACGTCCTGATGTGGGAGAGGACTCTGTCACACTGCTCTTCATCTGTCAACCTCTTCCTGAAGTACTCCTCCTTCTGGGCCTCAGTGAAGCCCCTGACCTCTGTGACCCTGTGCACACACCTCGCAGGGATCTGACCTGGTCAGGAGAAGATCCATATAAGGGCAGAAGGAAACAGATACTGTAAATATAAACCTATCTGGAGCAATAAAGATTAACAGAATAGACAGAGATGTAGCTCCAAAGGAAGGTTCTATAAAATATAAGACGACCCCCGACACGACCCCTAACATGACCCCTAACATGACATTTAACATGACATTTAACACGACCCCTGACAATGACCCCTGACACGACCCTAACACGACCCCTAATACGATCCCTAATACAACCCCTAACACGACCCCTAATACAACCCCTAACATGACCCCTAACACGACCCCTAATACGACCCCTAACTTGACCCTTAACACGACCCCTAACACGACCCTACACATGACCCCTGACACGACCCCTAAAGGACTAAGAGGAAGCAATTGAATGAATGAAACTGAGCTTTACCTTTGAGAGAAGCACATTCTTGTTCAAGAGAAGCACATTCTTGTTCAAGAGAAGCACATTGTTGTTTGAGAGTTTTATATAAAACCTGTAAAAAAAGACAGTTTAATGTTTCTGTGAAACATGTGGAAAGTTTAATTAAAAACAGAATACAATCATTTACAAATTTATTTCATTTATTATTTATTTTATTCAACAGGAAGGGGGTGATGTAGAGAAAAGATTTTGTGCTGATGCACTGCAATAAGAGAACACTTAATGACACAAATATAATATAGATTTGACTTGGATTAAAGTCGAGAACAATAACAATTGTAATTAATAATAAAATCATTAAATTGTGTTAAAACTAATTTGTAATTGGACAAAACATGCACTAAAGACAGTGTAGACAGAACAATGTCCGAATGTCTTTATTTCAAACCAATATTAAGTTATTGACTTTTCCTAAAACCAGACTTAAGCAGGATTTATTCAACAATAACATTGTTTTAAACCAAGACTGAAAGGACTAAGACAGGATTAAGACATGGACAAGACTCAAACAGGACAGATCCAGGAATCTATAAAGAATAACCCAGACATATTCCTGTAAAAACTAGAACTAAAGCTAAACCTGTACAAAACCAGGACTATACTAAGATTAAAGACCAGAACTGATCCAGGACTAAAACTGGTCTAAACCAAGATCAGTCAGGACTACACAGGTCTAAAGCAGTCCTGAAGCAAGACTGAACTTGGATTAAAGCAGGAACAAAGAAGGATTATACATGAACCAATACTACCGAATGAACCACCTCAGACCTACATGCACTCAAAAAACAACGCAGACCACTGGAACGCCTCTACAAGAAAACAGGACTAACAGTACACGCTCAAGCCTACAAGGACTTCACCCACTAAAACAGCTCTCAGTAAAGCCCACTCTTCATTTTACTCTGGTAGATTAGATTTAGATTAGATTAGATTAGATTGTTTATTTAGCCACACGACAATGCCGGTGGAATTTGTTTTCGGTACAGTATGTTCAAGCTCTGCGTCATCATACACTTACAAACAACAAATAGACAATATACGTCACAAACATGTAGCAATACAAGATACAGTGGTTACATGACCATGCATAGTATATAAGAGAGAAGACTAGATTATAAGAGAGTAGTTCAGAGTCCTGATAGCTGTGGGGAAAAAGCTGTCCGTGAGGCGTTTGGTCTTGGCAGAGAGTGACCTGTAGCGCCTATGTGAGGGAAGAAGCTGAAAAAGGTGGTTCGCTGGATGTAGGGGGTCAGAGATGATTTTCTTAGCCCGCTTTAAAGTCCGACATTTATAGAGGGAATCGACTGAAGGCAGTGGTTTTCCTATTATCTTGGATGCTTTATTGACAATCTGCTGTAGTTTTTTCCTTGTTTGGCTGTCTGTGCTACCATACCATACTGTTATTGATGATGTAATGATGGACTCAATGATAGCGGAATAGAACAGAACAAGGAGCTGATGTCTGATCCGGTATTTTTTAAGCTGTCTAAGGAAGTAAAGTCTTTGTTGAGCTTTTGCAATGATTTGTTTAGCATTAATTGTCCACTTCAGGTTATTGCTGATGTGTGTTCCTAAAAATTTAAAGGAGTCAGTGATGGTGATTGATTTGCCATTTATCTGTACTGGTGTTTTTGGAAATGGCCTGCGTCTGAAATCAACAATAAGTTCCTGTGTTTTGGCTGTGTTGAGCTGGAGGTCATTGTTTGAACACCAGTTTACAGCTTGATCCACCACCATGCGGTACTGTGTTTCATCATTGTCTGTGATGAGGCCTACAATGGTTGTGTCGTCTGCATACTTTATTATTTTCACTGAAGTGTCCATGGATCTAAAGTATGATGTGTAGATGGAAAAAAGCCAAGGGGATAGAACACAGCCCTGAGGAGCTCCTGTACTGAGGGTGAGAGGGTCTGAGGTTATGTTCTCTGGTATCATACACTCTGGTTCTTCAAATCCACGCACTCTGTTCTCTACAATAAACAAACTCCTTAACCCAATGGATAACATCACTCATTCATTCACCACAGAGAAAAGCAATAACTTCTTGTTGTTCTTTCAGACTAAAATAGACAACATTCACAAAGACCTTTCAACAAATTCACCCATCCCCCCCGACCTGAGGCCAGTTCCTCCTCCAAGATATGACAACAGCTTCCTCTCCCTGTCACCCATAACCACCTACGACCTAAATAAACTACTCTCTGGTATTAAACTTTCCACCTGCTCCCTGGACCCCATCCCATCCTCACTGCTCATGTCTTCCCTGTCTCACGCCACTTCTTCTGGACATTATAAACTGCTCTCTCACTTCTGGTACTGTTCCCTCTACTCTGAAACTTGCCACCCTCACACCAATCCTCAAAAAACCCGGCCTAGACCCTGATAACCCAGAAAATTTCCGTCCCATATCAAATCTTCCTTTTCTCTCCAAAATCTTGGAACGATCTGTTGCCTCTCAACTCAAGCAATATCTACACTCCAATCACCAAATCTTTCAATCTGGCTTCCGCACTCACCACAGCACTGAAACGGCCCTTCTCAAAGTCACAAACGACCTCCTCTTAGCTTCCGACTCCGGTTTTCTCTCCATACTCCTGCTCCTGGACCTTAGTGCTGCCTTTGACACCATAGACCATTCCATCCTCCTCCATCGTCTACAGTCCGACATCGGCATAACTGGTTCAGCACTCTCCTGGTTCAAATCCTACCTCTCTGACAGATTCCACTACATTTCCATTAACAACTGCAAATCTCGTACCGTCCCTGTAACACATGGTGTCCCCCAGGGCTCGGTGCTTGGTCCCCTTCTGTTTATACTGTACATGTTACCCCTTGGTCATATCATCCGTCGTCATGGACTTCATTTTCACTGCTACGCTGATGATACCCAAATATACCTCTCCACAAAAAACATTACCCCATCCACTGTCTCCACTCTCACAAACTGCCTCAATAAAATAAAATCTTGGATGGCAACAAATTTTCTCAAGCTTAACTGCAATAAATCTGAAATCACTATAACTGGTCCCAAATCCCTCCTCTCCTCCTCCCATGATTTTTCACTCTCCATCGATGGGCACACAGTCACCCCCTCCCCCCTGATCAGGAATCTTGGAATCACTTTGGACCCCACCCTATCCTTCAAAACTCATATCCGAAACATCACCAGAACATCATTTTTCCACCTCCGAAACATTGCTCGTCTCCGTCCTACCCTCTCCACCTCTGCTGCCGAAACACTCATCCACACCTTCATAAGCTCCAGACTGGACTATTGCAACAGCCTCCTCTACGGTCTCCCCTCCACTGACCTCCAGAAACTCCAGTACGTTCAGAACTCAGCTGCCCGGTTACTCACCCACACCCGCTCCAGAGAACACATCACCCCCGTCCTCCAGCAGCTCCACTGGCTTCCCATTCAGTACCGTATTCACTTCAAGGTCCTCCTCATCACCTACAAAGCCCTCAATAACCTTGCCCCCCCATACCTCTCAGATCTCTTTCAACGACATTGCCCCTCCCGCCGTCTCCGATCCTCTGACTCAAATCTCCTCACCCCCATCACCAAATCTAAGCATCGTACCGTGGGGGACAGAGCCTTTGCCATAGCTGCCCCTTCCCTCTGGAACTCCCTCCCTCCACAAATCCGAACCTCTGACTCATTCGAAACATTTAAGAGACAGTTAAAAACGCACCTTTACAAGAAATGTTACAACCTGTCATAAACTCTTTTGCAATATGTTGTTTTGTTTATTGTTCTGTTGTATGTTTTTTTTTAATGTATGTAAAGCGTCTTTGCGTCCCCTGAAAAGCGCTATATAAATTCGATGTATTATTATTATTATTATTACTAGGGCAGGAGTCATTCCAAACTACAACCAGAGTTCTAAAAACACTGATCTAGGACTGAGCCAGGACTAAACTGTACAGGAATGCACCAAACTCTGGCAAATCAACAAAAAAAAAAACACAAACATCTCACCTGACGTTTGCTGAGGACCTACAATGCACTCAGTGTTTTTATTACTATCTTATCTTTTAAAGCAAATACATTCAGAATGTGTAACGTGACGTTGCTGCTCTTCTGATTCAACCACAACCGAGCTCATATTAAAAATGTTTGAGCTGTGAACACTTGGCTGCTTGTGCTTCAAGAGCTTTACGCTTTTTTATTCTGACCTTTTCAGCACCTTTGATTTTCCATTTATCCATTTCAAAGGACTTTTTCAAAGGACTTTTCTAAATGTGTGGCTCCGTCGTCGACAGCCTCGTACGTCCGACCTCTACCTGCCGTCTCTCTGAATCCAGCACATCTACTTTTATATTCACGCCTACTTTTACAGGCAACAACAAACCTGACCAATGACAGAGCTAAAGAGAAGCAGTTAGCCACGGCCCTGTTCTTCAACATCAGCAGCTTCACTTTTTCATTGATCTGACCTCAGAACAGTTTCAGTTTCTCAGCACCACTTTATTTTACAGTCTTTTGTTGGCCCTGTCCCCACTTTTTGGGGATGTGTTGCTGCATCAAATTCAAAAAGAGCTCTTCTTTTTCATGAAGTGGTAAAAAGTCTGAAATGTAGTTTTTGTTCTATTGTTGATTAAAGATAGTTTTATGAGATTCACAAAATGTTTTAGTCTAAAGTGAGCAGCCTGTTTCTGAAGTCGCTGACGTCTCCTTTTAAGAGTGACTAGGTCAGAATCTGTGTCCATTGAACTGAAGCAAACAGAAATATTTGACATAAATGAGTCAAAATGTTGAGTTTAAATGTAAGGGCTGTAACAGTGAGTGACAGGAATAAATGAAGACATCATATTTTAAAGTTAAGAGTCAGTGAATGTTCTACAAACCTTTCGATGTTTCTGGTACAGGAAGAGGATTAAACCGATGATGAATAGAAGGAACAACAGGACTCCAAGCACAACATGAACTGTTAACCATGGACTTAAGAGCTCTGCAGCAGAAACACAGATTCTAATAATGTCAAGAGATAAAGTCTGGAGTCATTACTAAGAAGGAGCTTACCTTTGATAATTGTTTCTTCTCTGACGTCTGTGCTGCTGATGAGTGTCTCTCCGTCAGAGCTGAGGACACAGCTGTAGACTCCCTGATGATCTGAGCTCAGGTCCTTTAAAGTCAGACTGCCGGACTCTGAGACCTCCTCCACAAACTGTCTCCAGGCTTCATTATAAACTGTGTTGATCCCAGTCCGGGTTAATATGGTCTGAATGTGGTTGAATTTCCAGATGAGGCTCTTTATTGGAGACTTGGAGGCAGGGCAGCGGACTGTGACTTCATTTCCTGAAATTAGATTAGATTAGATTAGATTAGATTAGATTCAACTTTATTGTCATTACACAAGTACAAGTACAAGGCAACGAAATGCAGTTTAGGTCTAACCAGAAGTGCAATAGCAGTAAAGTGCAGGATATGGAGATGTACAGGATTTACAGGTAATATGTACAATGAATATAAATATACAGATGGTTATTACTATAACAGGTGAGTGTGTGCCATAAATATAATTACAGGTGTCTCTTTTCTATAAACAGAGACACCTGTAATTATATTTGTGGCACACACTCACCTTTTATAGTAATAACCATCTGTATATTTATATTCATTGTACATATTACCTGTAAATATAGTATAGTATATAAAAAATACTTTTGTGAACTAAAGCAACAGACAAAACAAAAGAGTTAAATGAGCCTTAGCCTCATAAAGACACATGAGACACAGGCAGCAGGCCTCAGGACGTCCTCAGATGTGTGGCAGCTCCAGAGAACACAAAGAGTGTGTTTACATTGAGTCTTCTAGTTCTGAGCCTTATCCTGGTTCTTTACATGCCTCAGAGAAACCTGCCTGTTCAACCCTGTTTCATGACAAATGATAGTATCCTCAATCATTCTGACTCAATGGGACAAAAACACAGATCTAATAAACTAGTTTCAGTCGGCTCCCACTAATTCATCAGCCCATTATAGCCCACTGACAATAATCGTTAGCCCATAGACGCCGATGGAACGTTATCTTTTCACTGATAAAGTGCAGAGAATATGAGCTGGTTTTAGTTATAAATGATGTCCTTATGGATCCAGTAGAGGGCGCTCTGGTTCTTCCAGGTCCTGCACCACTCACCTCCTTCCAGCAGAGGGAGCTAGAGCCCAGCAGCTGTTCACAGCCGGTTAACTCAGTGGGACGTTTAGAACTAGTTTGTGAAATAAAGACTGACTCAATAAGTTTCCAGTTTCAGTTCAACCCACTTGTCCTTGAGTCATGGCCTCGTTGTGTCTCTCACACTTCTCTGTTTATGTCAGCAAACTAAAGTGGTGCTCAGTGAAAGGCATTGCTGAAGGAAATGAAACACAGTGAACCTTATTGCTCCATCCTTTACTCGTCTGTAAAACCACTGCATCCAGCCTCAATCCCAAAGCATCTTATTGTTGAGGACACTTCCAAAGTCCTCAGCAGTGACCCTGACGGACTTAATATCTACTTTTCTTTAGCAAGTAAAGAAGATAATAAAGAAGCTCTAGAGGCACTGTGCATGGATCCACTAGAGCGTTCACTAAATGAACACGTGACTCATGATCAGTGTCACTTTTCTTCCTCTGTCTCTGATTATTAACACTCTTATTGAGGAAACACTGGACTTTGGATCTGACTCTTCTTTGTGAACTTAATGTAAGTTTCTGGAGTTTCCTCAGTGGATGATATTCTGTTGTGTTAAATGGACATGAGCAGACCCACCTTCACTCTGTCCTTGTCTTGAACTAAAGGTAGTACCACGCTGCAGCCTGTAGGTGGCGCTCTTCCAGCTGTGGTCAGTGCTGATGTTACAGCTGTGTTCCTCTGGAGGGCTGTGTAAAAGTGTGACAGAGCTGAAGATGGAGTAAAGACCCTTCTGTGTTTCACTGACTGATGTTTTGGCCTCAGTTCCATCAGGTCCAGACCAGGTCACAGCAGGTTTAGGGTAAATCTCTTCAGAGCTGCACTTCAGTTCATCTCCTTTCTGCTCTATCTTCACAAAACTAACAGAAGCTGCAACAAAAGACTTCAGTCAGACTCAGCTCCATCAGAAGAAGCCTTTAAATGGAATTATTTTCTTACCCCTCACTCTCAGATCGATAAAGGAGTCCTTGCCGACACTGTCGGCTGTGCTGGTGAAACACCTGTATGTGCCTTCATCCTGGACCTTCACGTCTCTGAGCAACAGTGAGGCGTTTCCTCTGGAGATCTGATCCTCAGACAGAGAGGTCCGCTCTTTAAAGTCCTCACTCCAGCAGAGTGAGAGCTGGTCCTGACCGTAGTAGAAGCTGTGAACTGGAACATTTCCTGGAGTCTTTAACCAGTGGATGATAGGGTCAGAGCCGCTCTGAAAGCTGCAGGGCAGGACACAGCTCTCCATAAAAACACAGGACACTTGAACATCTGAGAAACATCAGAGACAGAAGTAGTTGTATACATGAGACAGACTTTATTAACCTATAACCTGTGATTATAAAAGGACACTTTCACATTGACGTCACTTTCAAAAGCCCAGTTAGCGTTAGCCACAACAAATGTATAATTGACTATAGTTAATAATTCCTGTTTGCTCCTAATCCTGCTGATGTCATGTCCTTCATGTTAATCCAAACAGAGACATAACTTGGCTCAGACTAAATCCTGCACCTGGGAACTTGTCCTGGGGAGTGTGTGAACAACACGCCTCCTACAGACTTTACTGCATGATATAAAATCTCGTTTACTTTTCCCATCAAACTTGATCCTGTTCCATTGTTACATGTGTGTGTTTGACTTCATTCTTGCAAGAATTAAACCTGATCATTTATTCATTTAGCTTACATTTATTGATTTAGCTTACGCTTTTATCCAAAGCGACTTACATTGTTCTAATGTAATTACCAGTGTTACAGTCACTGGAGACAAGGTGGGTTAAGTGTCTTGCCCAAGGACACAACGAAAGTATAAACTGTGGGGAGAGCGGGAATCGAACCGCCTACCTTCCGGTTGAAATACAGATAGATACAGATACAGATAGCTTTATTAATCCCCAAAGGGCAATTCAGTTTCTACAGTACAGTACACCGTCTAGACATACACCCATTCACACAGCCGACGTATGTATATAACAAAGGTAACATGATAGGGCCTGGGTCCTTGAACAATTTAAGAATAAAAATAAAAGATAAAAGACATCAGAGCAGAAAAATAAAATCTCCATAAATTATTTCCTCAGCTCTTTGTTTAACAGCATAATTGCTGAAGGAATAAATGATCTCCCATAACGGTTTGTTTTTCTGGGGGGCTGCATATAACGCCGACCTGATGGCATAAGAACAAATTCGTCCCCCAAAATATGATTCTGTTTCAACAGACTTTTTGCTTTTTGAAGAACACGTTTCTCCCATAGAGAGTTTAGGTCGCACATTTGGCTTCCAATAATTTTGGAGCAGATTTTAACAATGTTATTTAGACAATTCCGGTCCTTCACTGAAATATGGCCAAACCAACAAATGAAAGAAAAAGTAAGAAGGCTCTCAATATAAGACAAATACACCGTGCACAGTATAGATTTAGAAACCCCGAAGGAATTAATCCTGCGCAATAAATATACTCTCTGCTGGGCCCGTTTGACCACTGCTTCAGAGTTCCTTTCGAACTTCAGTTGAGAATCAAAAACTGTACCCAAATATTTATAATGGTTTACAATCTCCACATCCTCGCCATGGATCCTGCATACTGAAGTATTTGTCCCTTTTTTTCTAAAATCGATAATGAGTTCCTTAGTTTTAAGAACATTAAGGTCCAGAAGGCTGTCCTCACACCACTTTACGAAATCAGGAAGTGCACGTCCGTGATCTGACTCTGTGCCATTGAGAAGGGAGAGCAGCGCAGTATCATCAGAAAATTTAACAAGAAAACTGTCCTTTTAAGAGACCTACAACTATCTGTGTATAAAATGAACAGTAACGGGAAAGTACACAGCCTTGAGGAACCTGTGTTGGAGACTTGGGTTTTTCAAGTAACCCCATTTACTAAAACCCTCTGTGTCCTGTCAGTCAGAAAGTTTAAGAACAAAGCCAAAAGCTGATCAGGCAGATTAAAATAAGAAGCAAACCTCTTAATCAAAATGAGAGGCTGCATTTTATTAAAAGCTGATGAAAAGTCAGCAAATAAAAGCCTGGCATGAGATTTGGGTTTCTCCAGATGCTTATAAAGTGTGTCCAGAATAAAAAGCTTAGCATCATCCACACCTTTATTCCTCTGATAGGCAAATTGAAGAGAATCAAGTTTGCCCTCGACCAAGATGAGAACCTCTTCTTTTAAGATTTTCTCAAGGTTTTTTACCACAAGAGAGGTAAGCGCTACAGGTCTGAAATCTAGTAATTCCCTAGCTCTATTAATTTTGGGTATAGGAATAACAATAGACGATTTCCAAATAGTTGGGAGCTTGCAGTTATCAACACACATTTGAAAAAGATGGGAAAAAACACCACTGAGTTGTCCAGCACAGTGGTGTAATGTGTGACCACAAATAAGGTCTGGGCCTGGGGCTTTCCTCTCTTTTGTTTTCTTAAATAGAACCTCCACTTGTTCTTGGGATATTTTGATATCATTACATGGTGTCAAGGAGTTTTTCAGCCAGGAGACATCATGCCTGGAATCAGACGTTTCAAATCTTAAAAAAAAAAAAAGTATTAAAAGCATCAGGCAAACATTCATCCTGAACACTGTTAAGGCTGATCTGCTGCTTGAGTTCCTTATCATACTGATTAATTGTAGCCATGGATTTAATCCTCGCCATGCTGACCTAAGGTCGCCATTTACATATTGTTTTTCTATTTTTTCCCTGTACTTACTTTTGGCTTTAACTATTTCATCCCTAACCTCTCTGGATACAGACTTTCTTTCCAATATGTCACCAGTAAAAAATATCTTTTTCTTCTTGTTAATCACTCTTTTTAGATCTTTGGTAACCCATGGTTTATTGTTGGGGAAGGTGATAATGGTTTTGGCTGGGATAACAGTGTCCACACAGAAGGTGACATAGGATGAAACAGTGTCTGAAAGTTCATCAATATTATCCCCACAACCATCAAAAAAACATTTCCAGTCCGTACACTCAAAACACGCCTGGAGGGAGGATATACTGTCCTCTGTCCAGAGTTTAACAGTTTTTGATTCTCCCTCCCGACGTCTAATACAAGGTTCATACGTTGGCACAAGGAAGATGCTGTTGTGATATGAAGCCCCCAACCCTGGCATGAGAAGAGACTTATATCCTTCCTTTACATTTCCAAAACACAAGTCCAGTGTGGTAATTCCTTGCGTGGTTATACAAGTCACATATTGGTCATATGTCCGCAGGACCTTATCCAAACGAACATGGTTCATATCCCCCATGTAAAATTTGGGAGCATCACTGCAAATAGTATCCAACCGCTGGGATAAATCCACAATCACTTGTGTGGCTGCAGTAGCATTAGCTCGGGGATGACAGTACATCAGCGTAAAAAACAGCTGGGGGAACTCACGTGGTAAATAGAACGGTCGTAAAGAGAGGGTGAGTAACTCAATATCTGGAGTACAGATTTTTTTCCTCACATGAATAGTTTTACAATACCTCTGATTTACATAGAAGCAAACGCCTCCTCCACGGCTCTTTCCTGTCTTCTCCCTGGAGCGGCCCAGTCTGATGGGGCAGCCTAAACCAGTGAGTGCCATCTCGTTATCCAGATCGCTCTCATTTAGCCAAGTCTCAGTGATCCCCAGCAGGCAGCACTCTTTAATCTTTTGACTTAATTTTACCAGGCTCTCCAGCTCGTCAATATTGCGCCTCAAAGACTGCGCGTTAGATAAAAAGACCGAGGGCAGAGGGGGCAGCCGGCGTCGGTCATCCAAACAGAACTTATTGACTCTGCGCCTAATGCCTCCTCTTTTACCTCTTTTCCTCCGCGGTGGCCGCCTTGGGGAATTCCAGTCAACGTGGAGAGGCACAAAAATCTCTTCCGGAATTGAGATCGGTATCTTACCCTCCGTTGAAGAGCTTAGTGACAGGAGAAGCTCTCTGGTAAACACAATATGATATCCATACTGTTGAACAGCCATCGCCCCTCAACAGGTGCAGCAAACCAGCGTAATTATAAAAACTAGAATAAAAATACGAAGACGACCCCAAGTTCCATCTCTGTGCTCCTTCGTTATACACCCGTGCGCACAATTCATAAAGTTCAAAACGTAAACATAAGACGTAAAAAAAACAAAACATAAAACAACCAAAAGACGGTGCAATGCTGTAGAGGGTCGCACACAAGGGAGCGCCCCGACTCTGAAAGACGACCGCTCTACCCACTGAGCTTTCTTATAACACAAAGAAAACTGTTGATTTCTATTGCTCACACTCTACAGGTTTGGTTTTGGAGAGGGCTTCATCCATTGGGTACAAACACTATACACCTCACCCAGGGCCACAATAACCACAAATGGAATGACCTCATCAAGCTTCAGCTGCACCAGGGACCAGACTGGAAGCACCAAATCCCTTCTTTACTTTTTGTCGACACAATTACAATAGTTATTCATCTGGATTAATAATCAACAGCACAACAGACCATGGATGGAATTAGAACAGAGCACATGCCACAAAACACTCCCTTTTTTACCACAGTCAATAAAAAAACAATCTTATTTCAAATAGATCACCATCTCCACGACTCTGACAGCCTGGTGGAAAACTCTTCAAATCACTAACTCCTCACTGTCGCCGTGGAAATACACACCAATCTGGCACAACGGTGATCTGAGGGAGCGGCTGATGACTTCTTGTAGATAGATATCACAGATGTACATTACAACATCTCAACTGATCAACAACATTTGAAATATTACAAGTACAAAAAAAATAACATGTAAACTTTACAAAATCATAACGTCATCAAATCATCAGATTCCATTCCCATCCACCAAACGGACAAACCATCTGGATATCTCTCCCAACCCTGACTTCTGGACACTTGTATGTAACACTATCTTCTTCATGACCTCTGACCCTAACCTACAGTTAATCCAATATAAACCTCCACAGAACTGCTCTCGCTCAAAGCCGTTTATAGAAAATGGCACTGGTTGACACAAACACTTCCAATGCACTTTAGGCACAGATCATTATTTGCACAGCACCTGGGATTATTAACCTGTCCACTCCTTTTGGTCCTCAGTCACTGACAAACTCTCCACCATCTTGGGCTGCAGGATCCCATTCTGTCCATCACTGTGTCTTCTAGGAGATACTACACACATAGATCTGTCGATCAAAGACCAGAACCCTCGCCTCATTTCTCCAAATATCACCAAGAAAACAATCTGTCAAAACTGGAAATCAAAAACACTTATAGAATAAATGTCAACAGAAAAAAAAACTAGCACATAAACAAAAGTATATATGGGCCGTCAACCAAACATGGTTACCATTCTTAAATTATGAACAATTCTAGCCACACTCACCTCCCAAAGACCATAACCCCTCCCTCTCACGTCTCAATCCTCCATTTATCACATTCCACCCGCTTTAACCCCGCCCCTTCCCTTTCCCCCATTACCTACTTACTACTAATGTTATTGCTATTGTTATTATTATTTTATACATTTATTATAGTTTTTTTCCTGGACCCTCCAGTCCCTGAACGTTACTGTGAACCTCTGTGTGTCCTGTTTCTTTTTAATGCAACACACATCGAGACAAATAATAATAATAACAATAATAATAATAATAATGATTGAAATGAAATATTACTACAACTTTATTTATGTCTTCAAAGCTTCAGTTTGTGTGACTTTTCTCTCCAGGGTTCATAAAGCCATAAACAGAACACACACACATTAGCACACACTGACACACACACGTCTCATGTACGTCTTTGTTTTGTCTCACGTGCTTCATGTTTGTTTGTACACTCTTGTAAATAATGACACTTATGCTTTCCACACTTCTAATGAATCACTACAGGTATATGTACATAGAAAGTATTGAGCTTTAGGCTGTGTAACACAGAAACAACATAAAGACATTATTGTAAAGTAAAGAGAAGCCAGCCCTGAGTGTGTAGACCTGAGTCCAGACTCCTGTGAGTCCTGTCTGTGTCGCTCTCAGAGGCTGCTTCACTCACTTAGCCTTTACTTTTAGGATCTTCTAAATTCCTGGGAACCTGTGAAATGGTGACCTCTGGTGGACAGGTCCAATAGTGCAGCTGCTGATGAGCTCATTCCATTCAGGTGTGCTGTCATTAGTTAAGGCTAAGCCTGAGCAGAGTAAGCTATGTTCTTCAGCAGCACACACCTTTATTCCTCAAACCACCGTGTGTCTGTGTTCAAGTAAGTCTGTTTAAGTTTCATCTGAAATATTTCACTTTAACAGTTAGATACTAATTGATCATATTTGTTTTTCTTCAGAAACCATGGCATGTCTTGGAAAATAAAGCCTAAACTTGGATCTCAAAGTGTATTGTCATCTTTGACTTGAGGCTGATGTGGTCAGTCTGAGAACTAAACACAAGAAAATAATAAAAATAGTTCATAAATGAGGCTGAACACAATCCTTAGTACGACTTATTCTCTGTGTCAGTCGAAAGTTCATCAGTAAAGGCTCCTCTTGTCCAACCCTCTTCTCAATCACATTTTACTCATTGAACTTTTGAAAGGCCTTAAAACTGAACTGAACTTACTTTGTCCTTTTGTAGTCCCCCACAGAAGCACAAAGAGAAGAGCGAGTGCACGGACTGAAGACATGTTCTCCTTTACCTTGTGTGCTCTCTGGGTTTACCCTGAAAGGATTCTCATTTCATCAGGTTGGCCTCAGTCCAACTGAACAGGTTCAACAGGAAACACAAACGGACTGTTTATTCTCAGACAGTCGTTCAACAAAGCACTGTTTCTGTTCTCAGTGTTAATGTTCACTTCTAATAATGACTCTGATGGAGTTAAACTCTGAGAGAAAGATGGAGGACTGGACAAACACTAGTTTGTATAGACCTTTCTCAGTCGTGTGTGGAACATCTCTTCTTTTTCCTTTTTGCTCTCGTCTGCGCCTTTCTTCTTGAGGAGCTCCACTCCTGAAGCTATAATTAAAGCTCACCTGATCATCCCTTTGTCCTCAGACAATGGAACTGACCTGGAGTCCTTCAGAGTCCCTTCAACACTGTGTGTACATGAGTCACATTTCTACACAGAGCTGACCTGTTTGGACCATCAACTATAAACCCATTTGAACAGAACACTGGACACAGTTGTGCTGAATAAAACAGGCTGAAGACTAAAGTGTTGAGTGAGATTTGTTGAGGTTATGGCAGCACCAGACCCACTCAACATAGCCATGTGACTGTTTCACAAAGTGTTGTCTCACTTGAACAGTAATCCTCAGCAATGACAACAGCACTGGTTTAAAATAACCAAGTGTTACCTGACCACATTCCAGGTGCTCTGAACAGAAGGAGGAGAAACACATCTACATTTACACTATTTCACTCCTTCACATTAAAAGCACTTTAGGACTTCATGTTGGATTTCCACTGGTCTATAGTTTGACTCAAGACTTTGTTCTAACATGCTTTTAGAGCGCTCCAAAGACAAAACTCTTTCTGATTTCAAGCCCAAAAGCCTCTAGAGGCCCGTCTGTTCAAGTGGGTGACTCTAGTTCCTTTGACTTCATTGTGAGCATCTCGGGTTACTTGACTGTAACCCTGTTCCCTTAAAAAGCGGGAACGAGATGCTGCGTAGCATTACGCTATGGGGAACATTCTTTGTGTGACCGGTTGTGAAGCACGTGTGTCAAACACGCCAAGAATTGGCTTATAATACCTCTGTTGGTGACGCAGCTCATCAGCGGCAGCTGTGTGATTGCGCGCACCTGAACAGAGGGTATAATAACACATGACGCGGGAGCGTCTTCAGGTCAACTTTGTCTGAAGAGCGCCCGGACACGCCCAGTGCGGCATTGCAGCGCAGCATCTCGTTCCGCTTTTAAGGGAACAGGGTTACAGTCAAGTAACCCGAGACGTTCCCTGTCAAAAGCTACACTCGATGCTGCGTAGCATTACGCTATGGGGAACGAGAATACCAACGCGCCGCGCTGTAAGTGTCTGGACCCCTCGGGTTGTGAAGTGTGCACAAACACAAAGAGGTCTCAAACACAATTTTGGGATGATGACTCAAGGACATGCAAGCCCTGAGTAGCATGAACATCCAAGCTATAGAATCTGATGAATGTGTGCGGGAGGACCAGCCTGCCGCATCACAAACTTGCTGCAGAGGGGCACTTTTGCTAGAGCTGTTGAAGCTGCAACCCCTCTAGTAGAATGAGCCCTCACACCAATGGGCTAAGTTTGACCGCGCCCGTCATTGGCCAGGGCAATGGCATCCTTCACCCAACGTGACATAGTTTGTCTGGTAGCTGCAACCCCAGCACTCAGCCCCGTAGCATATAAACAGCTGTTCGGACTTACGCCACTGGCTAGTGCGGTGGACATAAGTCTGGAGGGCACGTACTGGACACAGTAAGTGAAGTCTCTCCTGCTCCGGTGTTATAAATGGCGGAGGACAGAAGGCTTCAAGAATGACCGGATTTAAGGTCGAAAATGGAACTTTTGGAAGATAGTTAGGGTAAGGATGCAAAATGGCTTTAACCAGCCCAGGAGCAAAGTCTAGGCAGGCGGGCGAAACTGACAGAGCCTGCAATCTCCAACCCTCTTGAGAGTGGTAATGGCGCCAGAAGAACCATCTTTAGAGTCAGAAACTTGACAGACGCTGACTCAGTGGTTCAAAAGGAGTGCTTACTAAGCCCTCCAGCACTATAGCTAGGTCCCAGGAAGGAACTCTAGCTCTAGTTTGGGGTCTCAACCGCTTGGCACCTCGAATGAAGCGGGCAACTAGAGGATGTCTCCCTATCGAGACCCGTCAATCAGGGCGTGGCAAGCCGAAATGGCGCCACGAAAACCCTGAGTGTGCTAGGATTAGTGCCCGAGGACAGTTTGTCCTGCAGAAACTCCAGCACTGAAACAATCTGGCAGTGGACTGGGTCCGCATGATGTGTAGCACACCAGGCATCAAAGACACGCCATCTGCAGGCATAGGCTCTCCTAGTAGAGGAGACCTAGCGCTCAGAATAGTCTCTACAACAGGGCTGGGAGCCCGACATCTCTTAAGTGGTCCCCTCAGGGGCCAGGCGTAAGGTTCCAGAGCTCGGGCCGGGATGAAACACTGTCCCCTGTGCCTGAGAAAGGAGATCCCTCCTGGTCGGAATCGCCCATGGCGAGCCGTCGAGGAGATATTAGGTCTGAGAACCACACTCTGGTTGGCCAACGGGCGCTACTAGTAAGAGGCGCAACCCGCATTGACGGACCTTCGCCAGGACTCCGGGAGCAGAGCCACCGGGGAAATGCATAAAGGCGCAGTCTGGGCCACACATGGGCCATTGCGTCCAGACCCAGGGAGCTGGAGGAGTCAGAGAGAAGTAGAGGGGACATTGTGCTGTCTGCTGTGAAGCAAAGAGGTCCACCTCTGCTTCGTAAAATCTTTCCCAGATTTGGCTCACTACCTCGGGTGGAGTTTCCACTCCCCATGTGTCACAGCCTGTCTGGACAATAAATCTGCTCCCACATTCATGCGCCGGGGATATAAATCGCCTGAGGGACAGGAACTTGTCCTGAGCCCAAAGCAGCACCTGCTGCGCTAGCTTGTTCAAGCGGCACGAACGCAGTCCGCCCTGACGATTTATGTAAGAGACCACCGCTGTGCTGTCTACTTGTACTAGGACATGGTAGCCTTAGCTGCTGGAGGAAGTATTTCAGGGCCAGAAATACTGCCTTCATCTCGAGGCAATTGATGTGCCATGCGAGAAGATGGCCTCTCCATATCCCTTGGGCTGGACGGCCATCTAAGACCGCGCCCCAGCCCGTGAGGATGCATCTGTCGTTAGCATCATGCGGCGACAACATGGACCTAGGGTGGGACCCAAAGTGAGAAACTGGGGTCTGAACCACATAGATAGGTCTGAAGCCCTCGGCGCGTAACCCTTATTTGCTTCAGGGGGTTGGCCCTTGGATGAAACCCCCTGGCTCTGAGCCACAGCTGAAACGGTCTCATGTGCAGAAGGCCCAAAGGAATTACCATGGATGCAGATGCCATGAGACCCAATATTCTTTGAATGAAGTGCACAGCCACTTCCTGGCCTAGCCTGATAGCTTTCAGGGTAGTTAGAATGGACCCGACACGTGCAGGAGACAGATGTGCCTGCATCTCGGTTGAGTCCCAAACAACCCCTAGATATGTTGTCCTTTGGGCGGCCGAGAGAACGCTCTTCTCGGCGTTGAGTCTCAAGCCTAGAGAGTCGAGATGAGCTAGGCGGCGTCGATGTCGAAGCACTAGCTCCTGAGACTGAGCTAATATCAGCCAGTCGTCTATGTAATTCAAAATGCGGATGCCCTGGAGTCGCAAAGGAGCCAAGGATGCATTCGTGCATTTTGTATATGTCGGTGTGACAAGGCCAGGCCGAACAGAAGAACCCGATACTGGATGCGCCGCTCCCAGCGAACCTCAGGAACTTTCTGTGCTGTGGCAGGATTTCTATGTGAAAATCTGGCGTCCTTTAGATCGATGGTGACAAACCAGTCGCTTAATCGGATCTGGGACACAATCATTTTTATTGTGAGCATTTTGAATTTTAATGCTTTGAGGTAGCGGTTTAACCCGCGAAGGTCTAAAATCGGGCGCAGCCCCCCATCTTTTTTCGGAACTAGAAAATACCGGCTGTAAAACCCGGATTGTCTGTCTGGTGGGGAACACGTTCTTTGTCCAGCAGAACCTGCAGTTCCTGTGTCAATACATGGGCTCGTTACGGTTTCACGGAAGTGGAGACCACGCCGTTGAAATGCGGAGGACGATTGGCGAACTGAAGTCTGTAGCCTTTGGCCACAGTCCTTATTACCCACGGGGAGATATTTGGCAGGAGCATCCATGCTGCCAGTTTCTCCGAAAGGGGCAGTAGTTTTGGCACGTCGGTTTTTGGGGGGGGATGTAAGACACCCGCCGTCCTGAACCAAGGCAGGAGACGGCCGGACACTTACAATTGCGCTGGAGACTGCTGCTCCCCGAATGCCAGTGGCGGCGGAGAAAAAAACAGCAGACTCCTGAGGGTTTCGACATGGAGTCTTTAGACTCTCTTGGATTTTGTTGCGCCCCACCCGGTGGGAGCACCCCCCCCCCCCAATTTTAGGGCCTCTGCTTCTTGGCGGAGATAACATTCCGCAGGTCCGTTCTCTTTTGAGCAGCGCGAGAATCCGCTCACCAGTCCTTACGAGGGGGGGGCACGATTCGCCACACTCTCCTTCTGGGCAGCCCGCTTTTCTCTGGAAGGGGCTGGACCTGGCCGGGACAGGGTGGCTGACGGTCCCGGCTGCTGAGCACGGCGAGGAAGGAACCTCACAAACACCTCCTCGTAGCGTTTAGCCTCGCGGAACTTAGTGGGACGGAGTCCACCACGTTGCCAAAAAGACCGGAAGGCGAGATGGGTGCATCCAGGAGGAAGGCGCGGTCCTTCTCTTTGATGCCCGTGAGGTTAAGCCACAGATGTCCTTCCGTCGACAAAGCAGACATGGAGCGCCCAATAGCGCGGGCCGTCTGCTTAGTTGCACTGAGAGAGAGAGGTCTGTGGCACGGCGTAGCTCAGAAAACGCGTCCTCGTCCACAGAACCCCCTGTGCTCAAATCTTTGAGCAGCTCAGCCTGGTATGCCTGCAAAACCGCCATGGTGTGCAGTGCTGCACCAGCCTGACCCGCCACCTGGAAAGCCTTCCCACCAGTGATGGCGTGAACCGGCATGGCTTGTTGGGAGTGTAGGCTTTCTTAGGGAGGAGCGATGTCCCGGGAGAGATAGCCCGCAGGCGTCTCTTCCACCTGGGGCATCGACCCATAACCCGCACCTGTGCGCCCGATAGTCGAATAAATCGGCGTCGAAGGCACAAAACACGGGACGAATAGGGCTTATTCCATGAGCGTGCCAGCTCCTCATGGAGGTCCCCGAAGAAGAGAGAGACCGCTGTGATCCCTCCCCTGGCCACCTGACAGAAACCTGTCATCCAGTTCAGAGTATTAAATACTCTAAACTGAATACTGAGTGGCCTCAGGAGCAGGGCAACCCAAAATAATTTAGGGGTGCCCTGCCCCCGAGGCTCACCCAACACCCAGCCTCGCCACTGCTCCTGTAACCACCATGAGCAGCTCCTCAAACGCCACACAGAGCGGAAGAGCACTCGAGGCTGCGGCGCCCCAAGCCAGGGATGAGGCTTAATCGACGTGCTCATGGGAAGCGCCGAGGCGCGCGCCGAGCACAGAGCCGGTGTCTGCCTCATCTGGTGAGAGCGCGAGGGACATAGGATCTGATCCCTGCGCCTCAGCCAGATCAACAGTCAAAACAAAATTCATGCTGATCATCGTCAGCAATGTGCCTCTGTTGCGGAGGAACACATTTCTTACTGAACCCAGCCATGATACTTTTGTATTTATTATTTTATATATTTTCGTACTGGCACAGAGAGTAGGTTTGCTCACACTTCACACAATGCGATCTGAAGACAAAGAAACCTGAAGACGCTCGCGCGTCATGTGTTATTATACCCTCTGTTCAGGTGCGCGCAATCACACAGCTGCCGCTGATGAGCTGCGTCACCAACAGAGGTATTATAAGCCAATTCTTGGCGTGTTTGACACACATGCTTCACAACCGGTCACACAAAGAATGTTCCCCATAGCGTAATGCTACGCAGCATCGAGTGTAGCTTTTGACAGGGAACTCATTATACTTGCACAAGAAGAGAGGCACACAAAGATTAGCTTAGATCCTTTTTAATTTAAAACGGAGTAAAAAACAGAGGTCTACAAAGTCAACAGCAAAGGTTTTTACAGCGTCACAAACCGGTCCAACAACTGGTGTAAAAACCAGAAACTTTAGTCACTGCACAACAATGTCCAACATCAGTGTCGCTGTGGAATGTACCAAAGAAAAGCTCTGAGTGCTCAGAGTTTCTAACTGCTTTAGAGACACTCGTGCATTTATAGAGGCCAATGGGTAAAACTTAAAACTTAATTTAAACAAATACAAATGTTTTTTTTTTTTTTTTTTTGTAATTGGATACATTCTTTGGATGTTTTTTTGATAAAAAGTTGTGATTGTGAGTGATTTTACTTGTTTTGGGGAAAAGGTAGGCCTACAATTTAGTGTATTCCAGTCATTCATACTGTTGTTGTGTCCTTGAGCAAGACAAAAAGTACCTTTGTATGCTAAATGACTAAATGTAAAAGTAATAGTTGTTGTAGTCGGTCTGTTGTTGTAGCTGTTCCACCTGAATGTGTCTTTCCTTTTGACCTTCACTCGTTCATTTTCTTTTAAACGCTCGAGCTCAGTCTGCAGCCGGCTGTGGACTCGCTCCAACTGAGCCATCTGAAGAGAAGGCATAAAAGTGAAGAAAACAAAGATTCAACCCAATACTTCTGTCATATGTTGGTGTTTAAAGTTATAATGTATACATTCCTGTTTATGACTATAGCTGAGTACAAATGCTTGAAATGTACAGCTACTCATTAGAAGAACTCTAAAGTGTAGTGTATAAAAGCAAAAGGATCAGAACTGTGTGGTTTCACAGTAGATCTTTAGCTGAATCTTTGAATAAATGCAGGTTCTAACCTTTGACTTGGGTCAGGCTCTTGATAAGAGTCTTTCCTTGTTGGCACTGGCTCTGTAAAGCCTGACAGAGGATGAACAAAGGAAGAGAATTACAGCAGGTTAAAAAACAACACTGTGCAACAGGTCACAGAAAAGTTCAAGTTTAAATCGATCAACGATGCAGCAGTAGGGCTCTTTGTGAGCGTTCCTCTTTATCCTTTTTGAGAGCAGCCTGAGCCGTGCTGAGGTCCATCTGCAGCTGTTTCCTCCAGTCCTTCTCCTCGGTTAAACGTGCCTCCAGCAGAGCCAGTCTCTCCTGCCTGCTGTCTCTGAGAAGCTGCAGGAAAAAAAGAGAAGAAAAGACTCAAATGTGATGTAAGTGACCACTGTTTCTCCTTCATCAACACCATTTAGGACAAGTTTTCACACATTCCTTTAAAAGCTTTAAAACCATGTCTCCTTTGACCTTATTGTCTACTGCCTAAGCATTCGAGCATATAGTATATAGTCTTTTGAGTCACTTGTAATTGTTCTATAATATCTTTAGATTATTATTTAAATGAACAATTATGATCCTGTTGAAGTTATTTAGTGATTTAGTGACGCGTTTTTCTTTCAGGTAAACTTAGTTAAAGCTGGTAAATGTTGTAAATGGCAGCTACTCATAAGGATTTCACCTGATTATACGGTTTACATTAGTTGCCACCTTAAAAACTATGGAGAAGATTTGTCATTTTCAGTGAAAGAGTAGGTTCCCAGCAGCTGTAAGTAGGACTAAGTGCCTTTGACCTCTTCTCCATTCTTCAGAGGTTTCTCCCGTCCATCCTGTTTCCTCAGCTCAGCTTCAAGATCTTTTATCTGCATCAGCACATTTCACAATCACAAAACAACTCCACCACAGACTATAATCCTATAAAAGGGATTAACCAGTTTCTATTTTAAGGTTTCAAAACCATTTGAATCCCTTTGACCAGTTTTTGAGGGCAGTGTAAAAGGAGCCTCAGAGGTTTTGCACTGATTCCTATTCCTGCCAAATATGAATCAAAGTCTAGCTCTCTTGTTGATAACTTCATTCTTCAGCTGCGTTTTGAAACGTACAGTTTGTGGATGGGATCACTGTCTTTCGCTGATAAAGCAGATAAATTCACTTCAGCTCTACTTTGGCTGAGCCCACCAGGTCACTGTCTTTTGACAACTGCAACACAAAACAGAACCATGACACTTTTTCTCAAATACCAGCCTTGTTTTTCTCCGACTCTAATGTGTGGACTCTGTCTCTCAGGGCTCTGTTTCCAGCGTCTAACGTGTCGTTTTGGTCTTTGGCGTTCTGCAGTTTCAACATGTCTGAAAATATAACATTATTCAATCTGTATTTAACAAATCCATTTTTATTATAACAGTAATAAACTCCACTGCAGACAGTTTAACATTAACTAAGTGCTTCTTTCATTTGTTAAATATGACTTCATCTGCGTCTCACCACTGAGCTTTAGTTTGAAGCATTAGTATGTTTCTAGTATGTTTCAACATTACGTGGGCGACACACAGAAGCCCAAGATAAAGGACAAAAAGCAGAAAGCTTTGTAACAATGCTGTTGACCCGTTGGGTAGAAGGACAAGCTTTCATGGAGATTGTGTTCAGCCTGACCCAAAGAAAGACTGTACGCTGTGCTGGAACCAACTCGAAGTCCCCCTCAGTTCCAAGTGCTCTATTTGCTCGAGAACAGTCATTGTGTCTGGAACGGTCTGTTGGCGGGTTGGTGCACATATGAGCCAGTCGTCGAGGAACAATGTTGATACCCCGCGCCTGCAGAGGAGACAGCGCCGCTGCCACGACTTCAGTAAATACCCTGGGACACAGGGACAACCTGAAAGGAAGGACCTGGAACTAAAAGTGATTCCCTTGGTCGAGTGGTCGAGTGCTTAGCACTCCTGCCTCACAGCAAGAAGGTTGTGAGTTTAAACCCTGGCCTTGAACATTCTAGGCTAACACAGGCTAAGCCCTCATCTGGGCCCCCCTCCCATTATTATTACTATTTTTGGATCTACACACACTTGTGCTCAGTTTACATATCGTGGCAGAATTTGTGATTGTTTGAAACCTTTTCAGGGAATATAATAACACATAAACTTTTTTTATACATAGTTAGTGTTTGGTTGAAGGCATTTATTTTCAAACAACTGTGTTTACTCTTTTTAAATCATAATGAAACAGAAACGACCCAAATGACCCTGAACAGTTCTTAATACTGTGTATTACACCTTTAACATCAATGACACTTGAAGTCTTTTGTGGTCGTTGTGGATGAGGCTCTTTATTTTCTCAGATGTAAAGCTGACTATTCTTTTTGAAATAAAGTCTCCAGTTCCTGTAAATTCTTGGTCTGTCTTGTATGAACTGCACGTTTGAGATCTCCTCAGAGTGGTTCAATGATACTGAGGTCAGGAGACTGAGGCCAGTCCAGAACCTTCTCTTTATGCTGCTGTAGACAATGACATCTTTTCCTGAGCCTTTGTAGCTCACACTTCCCCAAACATCAGCTCCACCTCCATGTTTCACAGTAGGACTGTGTACCTTTCATCAAAGGCCTTGTTGACTCCAAATGTAACGTTTATGGTTTTGGACAAAAGTCAAATGTTGGTCTCATGACTCCAAATGACTTTGTTCCAGAAGTTTAGAGGCTTTGTGCTGTTTGCTGTGTTGTAAGTGGGATGCTTTGTGACATTTGTGTCGTAATGACTTTCTCGACCATGCAGCCCATTTTTCTTCAAGTGCCTCCTTATTGTGCATTTTTTCAAACATTGAGTCAAAGCATTACCAACATTCATCCAGGTTTAATTTGTCTGTATCCATTTCCTGGTTTATTTCTCTGGTCCTTCATTGTTGACATCAGTGCCGACCAATGGGAGCGCTGCTTTTTTTCTGAAACAAGCTGTGATTGGACAAACTCCTGCTGTGGGCGGATCATTCTCATCCATTAAAGTCCTTCATTATAAAGCCTAAATCAGGTCTTCAGGTCTCATTTTTCCACAGATGACTCCTGTTACAATAAGCTGTTAGGTTTTTAAAGAGTCAAACTAAATGAGTGGAACATTTGCTAATCCCTGTTTAACTGTGAGATACAAATGGCTACAACATGCAACAAGCCTATCATTAACAACAAAACTGCTGTTGTGCTGAGAAGTTCCAAGCACTCTGTAAACAATCACATGACCCCACCTTTTCCTCCTCCCACCCAACAGTCTACAGCTCCGTCCAGTGGCATATCAGTGAAAAATAAGGTCAGCGCTGCTATATTTAGCCTCAGTTGTCTTCTTGCAGTGCAGTCCAAAGGTTAAAGGTCAGATTTACAGCAGAGCTCAGGGCCGACTGCAGACCACAGCTCTAGCAGCACTAGCCTCTGACACTGCCCTACATTTGACACTGAGCCTGTTAGCATCAACACAAGTTCAGCCCCCAAGGCCTTGTGGGACGGTTAATGCAGAAAGAAAACAGACTTATACTTGGACTGTCCTGCTATTAATGACATAACCTGGAAATGTAATGGAAATGAGAGTCACTGGTATTGTTGGAACCTTTCACTATTTGATTTTCTCTATATAATGTGCTGTTTACCCATATTTTAGTGCAAATGAAAAGGATCAACTGTGAATAAGGCAAGAGGCTCCTTCAAAATAAGACACTAATGAATCATGTGAGAGATAGATGCGGCTCTTATATCTGTGTGTGGTTCATAAATATTAGATACTAGTGTATGCACTTAGTATCAGGGGGTCCTCAATTCTCTCACAAAGTGCTCGGAACAAGTAGAACCTCCTCAGCGCCTACAATAAAACACTTACTAACCCAATGAAAAACTGCATTTAGATGGTGGCTTTTACATGTGTTGCTCATTCTCACGTTTGATCCTTTTTTGTTTTATTTGTTTGTTGTTTTTTTAGACAAGTGGACAAGATGTTGGAGAGCGTTCTGGACTTTGAGCAGAGTCACTGGAGAAAGGAGCAGGCTCAGGTGGCTCTGGTGTCCCACTCTCTGTCGCTGCTGTGGTTCGTCGGAGGAGACTCTGTGAAGGTGAACGTTACATGAGAAGAGCTTTACTTTGACATGCTGACACATTTCCACACTTGTTCTCACCATAAGATTAGCTCGAGTTAGTTGAGCTGTAAAGAGGCGACGGGCTTTAGTGGAAGTTGGCTCTTGACTTTTGTAAAGGCAGTGATAATGAGTCACCGTCACATGATACACTTCAGGCTTTATACTGTGTGACCAACGCAAAGGTGATGAGAGAACAACTAGAGACCAATGACAAGGACTTTTTTACATTAACATTTTGATTTGAGCAAAATAAATCAACAAGAACAAAGAGGGGCCAAATGAGAAACACAGAAATGCAGCAAATGACACACTTTGAAACATTAAACATATTATTGTGCCTTTGGTTCAACAAAACAAGTGCAAAAGACTTAAAAAACATAAGAAGATGGTTGATAGTGCTTGAAAAAAGCTTAAATCAGATTTTTAGTTTTGCATTTAAAATGTGGCTTGTCATTTTTTAGATTTGTCAAAGTAACTTTTTGTGTTTTTGGCCTAAAACAAGTTTAAAACAATCTTTTTGAAATGGTTTAGTGTACAAAAGAAAAATAGTGTCAAATAAAACACTATGTCCGTGGATCAAAGAAAATGTGCGGTCTGGTCAGAAGACATAGGCTGGTCACAGGCGGACGTTACAGATACAGGACACAACGAGGAAAGAACAAGAGAGCTCAACAAATGTACAGTTAAAGTGTCCCAAATGACATGTGGTCAGTCATTATGTAATAGTAACGTGTTGTATGTGATCAGTTTGGAGTGTTGGAGGATCCTGGAGCCCAGTGGAGCTGCCCTTTAATCAGCTTTAGCTTCCTGTTCTTGTTGCTCACCATGAAGACCTTAGGTTCCTCGACACTGTTCAGCAGGAAACCTCTCGTTGCATCAGAAGCAGCCTGTGCCCAATGAATATCCTCGGCTCATTTGACTTTATTGGATGTGACAGAGCGGCTCGGGGCAACAGTATCATCAGAGTTCTTGGTTTGACTTGAACATATATTATCTGAGTTACCTGAGTTGACTTTAGTTTGAGACATGAAGCAAGAACTGGTCAAAGCTGTGGATAGATCCTGGAAACACTTGGCCTTGTGGCTTCATGTACACTTTTCTCTCGTCAAATATTGTGAAAGAGATCAGCTGTGAGTCTCCAGATTATGAGCCATTATGAAAGACGTCTGAGTGACACTGTTTGTCAGTTTTGACTCTCTTCCTTTCAGGTGCAGCGATGAAAATAGTCTTGTTTTTAGTCGTATTAAAAGGCCACGTGTTCCCTGTTTTCATTGGGATTCATTGAGCTGATAAAAGTGAAACAAACAGGTCTCAGAAACACTATTTTCTGATGTAATAGTGTTAAATGTTTGCATTGGGCTCATTGCTGAACACAGTTTATCAAGTGACTAAGTGACTTATGAGAAGAGCTACTCATTAACATTAGTAAAGTCCAGTATTCACACTTCACAGCTTTATTACAAAATGGATTCAATTCATTATTTGTCTCAAAATTCTACAAACAATAGCCCATAATGACAACATGAAAGAAGTTTGTTTTAAATCTTTGCAAATGTATTCAAAGTCAAAAAGCTCCTGTTCAGAAGTATTCACTCAAAACGACTGAAATATAAAGTCCATGTGTGTCTCAGATCCACTCTCATCTTTGTTTAAGGCTGCTTTCTAACACTTCAAACACATCTGGACTCAATCAAAAGAACACAATAAAGTCGAGGAATCTCTATTGAACACTAATGTAGCAACCTCGGGACCAGGACTGAGTTCAATCTATGGACTAGAGTGAACCCAGTGAGTGACCCTCACTAAATGTCACGGATTGACCATTTATGCGTTAAGCCCTTTCCACAGACTCTCAGAAAGTGTTGGTTTTACTGAAGAAGACCCGGTTTAACACACCTCTGATAATTCGTAGAAGATGGACAGTTGTTTTCCTAAGGACAGAACCCCAGGAGTGACCCTAATTAACGACTTGGTTTTGTTCCATTCCGGAGCAGATCAAGGTGTTATCTTCGACAAAATCAGACTTTCTGACTCTCATCCAGACAAGATGTAATCATTTGAATTACAGTTTGTCTATTGACACTCTCAAAGACTCGGACAGATATGCTTTGAAGTAAAAGACGTGAGACTTCTGTGATGGCAACATACTGCCATCTAGTGACAGTATGGATGAACGACGCTAAGTTTTCATCGAACAATGACTGGGACTCTTGTATTAAAAGTGTGTATTAAAGTATATTGTGTTAAATGTGTTGATCTTTGTAATGCTCTTTACAGGATCCAGAGTCATAACGAGAAAAAATGACTCCGTTCATCACTCTTAGAGCTTACAGTTAATAGGAATGTTGAATGGAGTTATGTATGTTTCAGCATGTGTAAATATGTATTTTATCGGTATAAACCTGCAGTACCAATGTATGTGTATGCTTATGAGTTTTGGAAAACTAAAATTCAAAGTTACTTTGTGGAAGATAAAGGATTATTTGAATTAAAATAATCTTTTCCTTCGTGTCATTCCCCATCATGATAATTAATATGTTAACTTTGTATAATCTTTAATAAAACCCCATAAAACATTAAAGATTTTGATTTGGTGTTTTAATGTTTATATAAAACATATTCAAAAACAGAGAATTCTATTCCTTCAGATTAATTGAGACTTAGTAAATATAATCAGTTTCCCAGAACTTGACTCTGGGTGGTGCCCTCAACGAGACAAGAGTTTTGATAATAGAAATATTAATTAATAATTTACATAAATTAATATCTATATTATATTATATACACTACACTAACACATATAAATCCATCCACTTCCTCAAGTCCATCTTAAGAAATCAAGAAGTTTAACAATGACTTAAAACGTGGAACAAGTCGACACAACATTTTTAATCCAAACTAAAGTGTATTTGGTCGAGTGCACAGTTAACAGTGCATGTCAGAAGTCCAAGGAATTGTCTGTAGAGCTCCGAGACAGGATTGTATCGAGGCACAGATCTGGGGAAGGCCACAGAAACATTCCTGTAGCTTTGAAAGACTCCAGAAGCACAATGGCCTCCATCATGTGTAAATAAAAGAGGTTTGGAACCACCAGGACATGAAGCAGTGGCAATACTTAACCAGCACTCAACTTCAAAAAAGGAGCACACAATCAAAGCAAACACATGTGTATGAGCACTTGATCTTTACTTACAAGGTGCTGGAAAAGCCTGGATAGTGCTTGAAAGGGCAGGCCTTCTGATGCCTGACTAAAGCTTTGAAAACAGAGGCCACTCCTTGTTGCAGGAGGACAGTGATGATAAATCATGTGTTCCCCTGAAGCTACAGACATCCCATAAATACCAGATACAAGCCACAGCTTCACTTTTAACATGTGGCTCAAACAAAGCTCCCACAAACTCCTTTTCTCTGCCTCTTATTGGATCAGAAGGATTGTATCAGTCAGCTTTAAGGTCCTTCTGAGAGGGTCAGCGCTGCTGCAGCTGCTGCGCTTGTTTCCGTCCGTGTGACAGACGCAGGGATTTGAACGTGCAGCTCTGCAGTCGAGCCCGATGAAGCCAAAGCACGAGCTGATGGGGCCCATTCAGAGTCTGCTGCAGCTGCTGGAGACGCTCGGGGCCTGAGTGATCAGCGCACTGGACACCAGCATCTGCACACATTTACCAAAAGCAAAGGGACTTTAGAATAAAGAGCTGCACAATCTGTATGTTCTTAGAGAAGAGTTCAAGTTGAGTCTTAGAGCAGGAACAAACAACAACATGGTCTCCAGTGGATTCAGACGAAGGTGAGAAGAACAGGTTTAATGTGCAAACGAAAAAGAATCCAAACACAGTGGCATTTATTTGACCTTGTCCTCCTTTAATGACATGTTAGAGTCTTTTTCAGCCAATCACAGCTCACATGAGGAAACTGCAGCAGAACATGACCAGTGTCGAGAGTTACACTTGAGAATAAACCTGATTCAACTTTCACAGGATGAGCACTAAAAAAAAAACCTTCCATCTTAGATCCTTGATATTGTGCCTTTAAATGAAGTCTCAAAATTCAGATTCTAATGGATTTGTCTAGAAATGGCTTCTGTTCTTGGTAGTCTTTGTAAAATGGTCTGTTTGTTTTGTTTGATTCTTAAAAGATTATTGTCTTGTTATTTTGTAAATGTTGGAAAGTTGTTGATGGAAAAGCCTTGGAACATAATTAGAGCAACATTTCTAAATGAAGCTCTAAGAACGAGACGAGTCCTTTTCACTGGTTTTGAATAATGACTTTTATTTTAATCAACAACAAAAAAGGGACACATTTGTTTGAATTCCATATTCTGGGATGCATTTCCTAACACTGTGAACGGGTTCATAGTTTTAGGCTTTGTCTTGTTTTAAAATCACTGAGACATTTAGGGAACTAAGGGAATTATAATATTAAAGAAAAAACTGATCAAAATGATCTTAATTTACTAAAACAAAGAATAAAGTCAAAAAGCATTAGAGGTGACCTTTAAAAATACACATTAATAAAGAAGAACTGTCACTTTTCTGAAACACTCTCTTTTTATTTCAAAGTAAAGTCTTGTAAAGCTTCCTGCCAACACCAGGTTCCTTTCAACACACTTCCTGTTCTTTTTTTTTACACATTTCTCAAAATGAACAAAGTAACTCCGAGGAATTATTTATTAGTCTTGACTTTTTACAAAACCTTTCATTTTGACATTTTCATTGTCGACAGTAAAATATGGATTGAATTCTATTCCCTTTTTAACATTGAAGCCAAATACAGTAGATTAGCAGTGTTCTGGAGTTAATAGTAACACTGTGCTCGCTCTACTTTTCGACATTATTCCAGATGACTTTGTTTTCCGTCACTTGTAGGGTTTATGTGTGGCATTGAAAAAGTCCCTGGAGCACAGTTCAAACCCTGGTTTAATGGCTCTAAACTTTATTTTCTCTTAAGAATTCTACCTTTTAATCCAACAATTCAGAGCCTTTTCTTACTTACTAACAATTCACACCAATGTTTTCAGAAATAGAACATTTTCGACTTTTCTCAGAGCAATCTTTGACAGTTTTCTTTACTTTGAGCAGAATCTTGAAAAGGGCAGAATCAAAAGTCACACTAGAGTAAGAAAATAGTTGTGTTGCAGAATCTGAGAAGGTCAAAGGATTTTGGTGAGTTTTGGGATCTGTATCTGGACAAGCCTTTTAAATGTGTCCCACATTGAAAGAAATATCAAGGTCTCACAGCACTTTCACTTTATCCAGACAATATTAGTGCACACAAACCAGTGTTTTCTCATTTTTAAAAATACCATCAATTAGAAGGAAACCAGGAACAAGAGAAACAGTGTCTTTTAAGCACATGGTCTTCTACTGTAGTTACAAGCTTCTTTTCATTCTTGTTCACACTTTGTTTGTTCGATATGTTGACTCTAGTGTGGATGGATGTGGGATATGTCATGCATTTTGGTTTTCTTCTCGAGGAAGGGCAGTTTCCAGGCTGCTTCCCAGAGTTATGTTCAACTCTACTATCTGACAACAAAAAGGCCTCAAAGCCATAGAACCCAGAGCAGATCTCTTCAGTGGAACGCTAACACTTACATTTGTGCTTTGAGCGTTCCAACACACATGTGCCTTGTGTTTTTTTAAAGACAAATACACTAAATGAAATCCTACCCATTCAAATCCCTGGAGCTTTGAAAGTCTAGTGACATTCTTCAATTTGTGGAGGCTTTCTTTGTCCACCATGCCAACATGTTTTCTAGGTCCATATTAGGATACTTCCAAAAACTAAATCTACAAACCATAAAGACTGAGAAATCTACCTAAAGACATTAAAGTAAGCACCAAATATTTTCTAAAAAGTCCATGTTGGCAGTTTTTTTATCCAGTTTGAAGCTAATTAACGACATAAAGATGAACAAAAGAGTTAAAAAGAAAGGGATTCAAACATTACAAAACTAGTTTTAGCTCCGAGTCATAAAAGGAAAAACCAGGATGTGTTTGAATATATGTGGGTCGTCTTATAGCAGTGTCAAAAAGAACACTGTGAGGTATATCTGCTGCAGGTGTGTTTTTTATCTTTTTATTTCTTTAAATGCATCGTTTGAGCCGAAAACAAATGCATCTGTTTGTAATAAAGTGCAAGAAATGTAACGGGTTTTAAAAAAAGCTGGTATAAGGCTAATGAGTGGAGCTAAAGGAATGTAAAAAAAACAAAATAAATCTAATAAAATTGAGTCTTGTGGCACTCAGTTTTTACAATCGAGGTAAAAAAATCCATAAAACAGTTTGTTTTCCTCGAGGTCGGGCTGTGGAGATAATATTTGCCGATAGCCTTCAGTAAACAGGAGAATTTATTAGTTGAAGGAAGAGTTTGTGAAATGTGAGTTTTGAGAAAAGCATAAGGTTAAAAGGACAGTGGTTCTTTTGTAAATGTGCTTATATTAGTTTGTGTTCGTTTGGAGAAGCAGACGTGAGCCACTTAACCCTGTCCTGCTAAAAAAACATCTAAACTTCACTTTAAATCGTCGACATGCTGCTAAATGAATGTCACTTTAAATGTTTGAAAGTTTTACACAATGCATAGAAACTTTGAAAAAGTGCTCATAGTCAGTCAGAGAGGAGTTCTTGAACCAATCCATCTTTAAATTCTGAGCTTGTATAAAGGACAAAAGTAAGACTGAGCAGTTTAATGTCACAATAATGACTTTAGGAAACATCTTAAGTTAACCTACATGTTATAATAGGTTCATTTTTCATAATCATCATTAAAACTTGTATTTGAAGACATTAAAGGACCTAAAGAAAATAGCTTTGAGAGTGCACTTCTGTTGAAAAGGTTTACAGAACAAGTTCTTTTAATGATTATAGATAGAAGTTGTTTTTTAATCCTGATTCATATTTTTGTATTGGCCCCATTAGCGCCATACACCACCTTAAGCCTGTGTCGTATTCATGTGTATCAGAAGCACTTTTCTAAAACACTGACCTGTCCTTTAATGCTTATGAAGAACAAAATCAAAATAACTGAGGTTTTTTTTACTTCAGAGGTTGGTAATTAACAGTTTATAAAGGAGTACTTTAAAGCTTATTGCTGCATCGGTACAGTCAATGTCTGGGCCTTTTCAGGGGCATCTTTCCAGAAAATAAAAGCCTCAAAGCCTTTGACCAAACCCCACTACAGTCCCAGAAAAGAGGAGGTTTAAATTTAAGATTAAAACTAGTCACTTATTCCCAATATTAATCCCAAATAAAGGCCAAAGTTTTAAAAGCCTCTCTTGCTGTGATTAGGCCCAGTTTGAAGTCGAGAGAAGACGTCCAAAGAAAGGGGCGTCAGGAGCAGCCTTCAGATCTTTGAGGACACTTCATGTTTGATGTGTTTCCTTCATCTTTATCTTTGAACGACCAATGTTTAGGTGGATGTGTTCCTAAAGGGAGTGTCTAACGTGTGTGTAAATGTGTGTTTGCAGTAACAGCGTATTTCTCTCACTCACTCAATACTTTGATCTCGTTGGCCAGCAGCGTGTTGAAGTTGTAGCTCGCTCGGGAGATCGGGCAGAGCGAGGCCAAGCCTGGTCAGCTCGGGTCGCTCTCGCTGGAAGTGGACCCACGCGGCGCCGCGGGAAGGGACGGTGCGACCGGGCACACTCGGGCTCGCCGCTGGTCTCGCCGGTGCTGCAAACCACCCACAGCAGGGACATCTTTCGGCCTCAAGCGGCGGCATGGACAGAGCGAAGTCGGCCACGATCCCGGCGACGTCCATCCCACAGGCCTGGTCGAAGGAGAGGAAACCCACGCCTCGCACCCACGGAGCCGTCGTTGAGCTGCAGGAGGTCTATACCGCACACGTCCATGCCCAAGATGTTGGACAGTTGTACGTCCAGCTGCTCGCCCTGTTCGCTCAGAGGGCACATCATCCCCACCCCCCCGACAGAACAACACAACAGAGACAAACGACTCAGGACAAACAAACATCTGCACCTTTGGAAAACATGGGACCTTTTGGTTTTGGGATGTTTTTCTTCAAGAGAAATAAAAGCAGTTCCTTAAAGCGAGGATTAAACCTAATGTTTGCACAGGTTCTATAAATGTCAATGACCTTTTTATTTGGTCACATTACACACACACACTCATTTAACTCCTGCTTGTTTTCTGCACCAGACAGATGAACGTACGGTGGAACTGGTCAAAGACACACTTTCATAAATGCCACACACGCTCCAGTGTTTGACTCATTTTAGACACAAGTCTGAGAAATGAAGGCCATTGTTTTCACATTGTTCTTTACAAAACAGACATCACTACACTGTAAAAATACATTTCAAGTCAGTCTGTGCCCATGTCTGTAAATGTCTGTTTTTCCAACTGGATTTTAGAACTGAACTGTAATTGTACTGTTAATTGAGCTGCTAATAATCAACGTGATATGTTCCATAAAAACACAATAATCTGACGACCGTTGTCCTAAATCTGTCACAGTGGGTTACAGCATCGACTCAAACACACCTGCTCCAGTCTGACACCAAAGATCAGCCTCTGTGGCTGTTTTAGAGAACGTCCTCTGATTTGTCTGAGTTTCAGGAACCACAGGAAGCACTAGAGTAAAAGTATGTGGACATTAGAGCTGCATTTCAATCATTAAAGAGGAAGTGGTGTTTTTGAGCCAAAAGGTTACAGCTGTATTCAGATGCTTCCTTTTATCCAATCAGAAGAGAGGACTGTGTGGAGCAGGTACACAGCTGGATTTGACTCTACAGTAGCCTGATGGATGTTTGTAGCTCAGTAGGTTAGGTTTGTTGTCAGTGCCTGACTTCATGTGACTGCTTTAGTAAATGGACAAATGTAATTATCACTGCATTAGAAGTGAGTTATGGATATTCACATTTTGTCAAAGCAGCTCAGCAAATAGTGGAACCAAACATGTGCAGAATACATTTAGTGCATTTAGAGTGTGTCCTTGAGCCTAACATAGAGCTGCACTTGTTCTAGACTTTTATTTTTCACTCTTGTTCTTTTTTTGTTCTTTGATACAACTTTTGTGTCATTTCTGTAAAGCACAGTTACTTTGGTACAAACTGTGTTCTATAAATACTTCTTCTTATATTTGACCCAAATGCCTTTAAAACCTTGCGTCTGAAGCAGTACGCTGTCGTGAATACGTTTGTAAAACTGAAGTTATTACAGATGTACAGTTTAAAGAAGGCTCCTTTGACAAAGCATCATTTTGGTTTATTTTTGAGTCGAGTGACCGCCGCTGTTCAGTCCTTTTCATGATGCATTGTGGGTAACTTTGAGTCACCTGACATTGGGACACTATTGCAAAATGATTATTATAGTGCACTATAATGTGATAATATCCTAAATGTGTTTCTTTCTAAACGGTAGAAGTTGATTTATAAAGTCCTTTTTAAAATGAAATAATACAAATTCAAGGCCTTGAACTAACTGCTCAATATTGAAATGGAAATGAAAACTAAACAAAGACTTGTTTGATTCAAGGCTCTGATTTTTCCTGACATTGAAACAGTGAGACTCTCAGGACGATAAAACCAGAGTCTGTTAACGTTTGTAAAGACTGTGACCACTGTGCACTCGCTGTCCTCCTTTATAAATGGGAGTGTGTCATGGCCGTACCCAGGAACAGTTGCTCTGCGTCCGTCGGTGGAGCAGCGCAGCATGGAGCCCACCAGGACCACGTCCGGCCGCGCGACTCCTTCACGTACTCCTGGAACAGGTCGGACGTGTCGTGGTGGATCAGGTGGCACAGGTCGATGAGGTGGTGCTTGTCCCGGTCAGGAACACTGCTTTACCTGGAAAACACCAGAAACACAGGAGAAGGTTAGACTGAGGACCCGTCACACAGTTTTCTAGCGACAGAACTGAAGTGTGCAGCTCGACTTGTTGTTTTTGAATCCTGAGATCATTTAGTCCACAGTTTAGTGCAGCAGTATCATAGTATTGACCTAGTGTTGTTGAAAGGGTTTAGTGCCAGACATGACTAGATTGCAATAATGGTGAGAAAGTGACTAATAACTGACCAAAGCCTGTCCACGTTGGATCCCATCACTCCGTTCACATTTTAATGTCACGTCTAAAAGCTGAGCTCACAGAGAAAACCTTCCACTTGCTGCTGACACTAGAGGTTTGTGCTGAGCGAGCCTCGTGCCAGTTCCTGTTGCTCATATAACAGCACGGACACCGCTCTAACACGGACATAACTGCTTCACACTGAGGCTAAAATAGGCCTGTTTTAATTAGTCTCATCATAATACGACGGCTGATGTGTGGACCGTGAGAGGAGACTGTGGAAGACTGATGATATAAACAACGTGACAAGACTCTGATGGAAAAAACAGAGATGATGCAATGCTGCGTTCATGTGGTTCCTTCGATGGAGACGAGACTCAAGAATTAGGACACGTCAAGTCAGCTATGGTTGCTCATTTATATTTAAATATAGTTTGTGTACATAACTTTTTTATCAAAGATTAAAAATGCTAATAACTTCCAGGTCACTTTATCTCGACAAAAAAACAAAACAACCTAGTCAACAGGGTTAGGGTTAGAGCCTAACGTAATGACACGTGTTAGAAAACCATATGACGTCAAGTTGGAAAGTCAGGGACAAAGTTGTTCCCAGTTGTTGCTTTGACTTTAGCAGCTGATGTGCTTTTTTCCAAAAGAGCATTTTACTGATGTGTCCCAAATAGAGGAGAACAGAAAATCTGTACACATGTAAAAGTACAGTTATTTTAGTGTGTGTCACATGAGCTTATTATAATGTGTTTTAATTTAATATAAGGAGGTGTTTTTGTTTTTCTGTTTTAGGTTTGAAAAGAACAGTGAGTATCTGATGAAAAGCCTCTTTAGTCTCCATCTAATTGTTCAAATGTATTAATACGTTGTTAATGCTTGTGAAAAATAACATTATTGCAGTTGAAGGAGACTGTTGTGTTTTTCAATGACATTTTCAGTAAATTTGTTTTGTGCAGTTCTGCTTTTGTCAGTGTTCCTGTTAACACTGGTTCAGTTTACGTCATATGGTCCACAAGCCCTTATATGGTGTTTTTCTTTAAGCTGCTCATAAATTCTGATAAAAAACCTTCAAACATTTTGGAGTTTGCTCTGCAGAAGAAGAACACACTTCTGTGAGCCATGCCTCACAAAAGAACTTTCAGAGCAGCTACGATCAAGAATTGTTTTTTTATATAAAACTGGAAAGTGTCACAAAGTTATTTCAAAGAAATTCACCAGTTTACAGTTAAAACGATTTACAAATGGAGACGCTTTGGGACTGTTGCTACTCTACCAAGAAGTGGTACCAGTCAAAATGACACCAAGAGCGCAACAAAGACTCATCAATGACTTAAAGAAACAAACCTGAAGGACCAAAGATTTGAAGGCATCATTGGAACTTGCTAACATCTCTGTTCATGAGTCTACAATACGTCAAACACTGAACAAGCTTCATATCATCATGAAAACATCATCCCAACTGTAAAGTCTGGAGGAGGAAACATCAGGGTCTGGCCAGCTTCAATCACTGAGAGGAAGATGAATTCTAAAATATATCAGACAATTCTTCAGGATAATGTGAGGAGAAGGTGGTGATGCAACAGGACAACGACCCAAAACACCTGAGCAAGTCCACGACAGAATCAGAAAAACTAAATCGTCCTTTTGGAGTTTCCAAGTCAGAGCCCAGACCTCGACCCAACAGAGATGCTCTGGATTGACTTGAAGAGGGTCAAACACATGAGACGTCCAAAGAATATGACAGAGTTAAAGCAGTTCTGCTTCTACTACTCCTCCAACGACGTCTGATCCACAGCTACAGGAAGTGTCTGGTTGTTAACCAAATATAATGATAAGTATTCATTTACTTTGTCCACTGCCATTTTGAAAGTTGAATGAGTGTGTTCAATAAAGACATGAAAGAATTGTTTAGTGTAATTATTTTTAGACACATTATGTTTGTCAGAACCTTTGACTTTGATAAAGATCAGATCACATTTGTTTTCTCACCAGTCCGACAGAAACTGAAAACTCAGAGTGAAACCTGAAGGACGTTCCCTCGAGAACCTCTGGAGCCGGCCCTTTTTTAATTTCTATTATACTTTATTACAAACCTCCAACATTGTGACAATTGAATGTTTCAGACATGACACTAAATAAAGTTTTAAATCTTTTTATTTGTCAAACCTCATATTTTAAAGTAAAACATGAATTTAATCAGAAAATAGTTCACTCTCCACTGACTCCATTCTGTATTTCCCTGACTTCTCTGATCCCTCGGTCCATTATTTTTCTAGTCTTTAAACAAAAAGTCAAACTTAACAAAATGAACCAAAATAAATAAAAGAACAAAACATGATAAAACAACAAACTGACTTTTGTCATTTGTTATAAAAGGCCAAAAGTGTCGACGGATGAGAACACTTGAGAGTAATACGAAGTCCCTCCTAAACAAATATCTGACTTAAACAGAAATAAAATCATATAACAGAGATGTGTGTGCTTCTAATTAATGACAAATATTTGATCAAAGTCTCCAGGAACCAAACAGAAGTGACATTATTCCAGAGTAGAACCAGTCTTATAGTTTCCCATGATGCCACACTGCAGCATAAACCCCAGAGTTAGTCATTAACACTGATAAAACATCTGCAGCAGTTTGTTGCATTAAAGACCTTCTCTTTGTGAGAAAAGACTTTCCTCTAAAGCCCACTGTGTTTATGGAGCAGTCCAGCTGTTGTCCAGATGCTCTCCAGGTGTTTACAGGTGGACACTATCTCAGTGTCTTCTGATGGTCACAGGTTCAATTCCTCTAAAGTCAAAGAGCACGTCTTTAGTTCTGGAGGAGTTCACAATGAGCTCCATCTATAAAAGCTCTCTCTGAGGCTCCTGGTCCTGAGCTGATGCTGGATGAACTCAGGCTGGAGACACTTTTTTCAACTCTTCTCTCATTAATAAATGTAACATGTGTTTAACACTAGTGTCTCCTGACGCTGCAGTGTTCTTTTATGTCCTGTGACTGGAGCAGCTTTAATGCCTTGAACCTTGTGGTTGAAAAACAAACTCATTGTATTTAGTGGAAAGTAATTGTGGAGGAAATGGAGCTGAGGGTTTGTTCATCTGTTCACTGGAGCAAACAGGACAAGACTTGTTACTGCTGTTGTTGAGAGGGGGGGGGGCCTTAGAAGTCAGTTTTCTAAACATACATATACATGCACTAACATTTGTATAGCATGTATGTACAAATAAAAAAGTTCTTGTGCAAAACTAAATAGGCACTGGTTTGGTATAAAAAAAAAAAGTAATTTTCATGCTGTGCAGGGCCCCACCCCCCCTCTCGAATCAATGTAAATGGTACGACCTGCAGGTCACGTGCTTCTGCTTCGGACCTGTGGTGAATCAGTTAATGAGACAGGAGCTGGAGTTAGCCGTGATATGAACGAGGAAGACAGAGGAAGAGTCATGTCTTTCCTTAAGAAAGGAAAATCCGGGGCTCAAAAACGAAAAGAAGATTATAGAGAGAGAGGCAAATGAAGGCAAGTCAGTTTTTTGAAAAAAAAGGTGAGCTCCAAATGCATCATCGAGCATTGACATTGTTTTAACATAAATATCTAGCATACATTTATGTTCGTACTCTATTTGAATAATATACCAATACTTATATATATATCATATATAGTATCACACCCTACACCCTCTCCTCAGAGTCAGAAGTTTACATGAAAACACTGTATATTTCCCTCCATTGTCAAAATCGAACACCCTCGAAAACTAGGATTGTTCAGAGTTTAATGCACATCTTAATGATTGAAAATGACTTATTTTAAAACGTCATTCAAAGACTAAATGTCTAGTTTGGCAGGTTCCCTGTGATTCTATTGTCTGCATTTATTTTAAACAGACAAATAATCAGTAATTAACTTGTGCTTAGCCTACACTTTAAAAAGGTATTGTGACAATAAAGGATTAGCAACCATTTAAATCCATATATTTCAGTTTCAGACCCTGCAGCAGCAGACCCCTCATCATGTCCAGGTGAAAACAGTGACAGTGAGACAAGGTGAGCTTTTAAAAGAATTGCCTGTTTTAACACTTAGTAATCAGTAATTAAGTGTTAAGAGGAAATAAGCCAAATGGGTACATTGTTATTGTACACATTTAAACTTTAAAGGGATAGTTCACCACAAATGAAAATTCTGTCATCATTTATTCTCCCTCAAGTTGTTCCAAACCCGTAAGACTTTCTTTCTTCTGCTGAACACAAAATAAGATATTTTAAAGAAGGTTGGTAATTTAAACAGTTGCTGGTCCCCATTGACTTCCACTACGGACCTTTTGCCATCTCAGCAAGTAGTAGTACTTTTGACATTAAAATTAAAATATATTAATCAGAGTGTGGCTTATTTTGATTACATTTGAAGTGTTTTTATGATAAAAAAGCAATACCCACCCATTGGTATCACTGTGGTATTTGTTACAGGGACCCAACAAGATGGTTTGTACCCAGGGCCCAAAATTTGGTGCAACTAATGTGTTTGAAAGTCTCTTACTGTCAATGAATATTTGTTTGTCCTTGTTTTCCAGATTTTGCCGCTGGTTCTGACGATGACTAATTGATAAAGTAGTGTTTTGGTGAAAGATGTTCCTGCAGAAGTCCGTACATGATCGAGTGAAAGTTACAGGTGAAGGTGAAGTTATTTGATTCCAGATTTCTTGAGAGCGCTAACTGTCTCTGAGTAAGTGTTGTTGTGTTCCATCTTCTGAGCACTTGGACATTGGACATTGTTTTGTCGTTACAAAGCAACTCCAGGAAACAGTGGCTCTTACCGGAAGTTTATTTACAGAAATCAGCGTCTAATGTCTCTGATGGTTTCCTCTTGAGCACTTTTATCAAGTTTAGAAGTCTTGTGACTTGTGACTGGAGCTATGGAGCTGAGGGGGCCTAGGGGAGAAGTGAGTGACATTTACAAAGAACCTTGGATCAGACTCAGTGCAGATGTGCTCAGTGATTCTAAAAAGGTAAAGTCAGGTGTGAACAGGGTTTAGTTGAGTCCAGTTAAACTGGTCCAGTCCCAGGAGTCTCCACTGGAGCAGCTCGGCGTCTGTCGAGGCTCAGGACTCTCTTCTGCTCCACGTCACTCTGAGGAAAACCTAATGAGACGAGACAGAAGCAGTCTTTACATTTATTGAACAGATGAGAGCAAATATATTTATGGAGAAAAGACATACAGCAGTAATTATGAAAACAGTTGCTCCATGAGTTTATTTTCTAAAAGAACACTTAATGTGTTTTCTTTTAAATCTCTTTTTATTCTAAAATATGAACTTTAGTAATAGTTCATATTTACAGCACAGAGCAGTGGGCGTGGCTTTAGTCTCTTTGTTTAAAGACAGACTTTATTGAACTGTGTCAGAAACAGAAGCTTTCTGACACTTTACAGTTTGTCTCCACATGGGACACTGAGACAGGACACTGTCCTGCAGCATCAGGACAGACTCTTTGAAATGTCTTCATCATGTGGGACATGTTCAGAGACACATTCAGTGAAGTCAGAACAGGCTCTGATTGGCTACAGTTCACTACAGCATCTACTCACTTCAGAGTCTCCAGTCGACACTGAGGACTCTGTTGGAGTTCAAGCAGCTCCTGAACATCTGACTCATTCAGGTCGTTCCCCAAGAGACCCAGTTCTCTCAGATGTGAGGGGTTGGAGTTCAGAGCTGAGGCCAGAGAAGAACAGCTGGACTCTGACAAACGGCAGCTGTTCAATCTGAAAAAAGAATAAATGCTGAAGACAGACTGTAAAAGTATTTAAATGTATTTAGTGTAAAAGAACAAAAGTGTCTGATGTGTGTAGTGTTGAAAAAGACACTGGTGTTTTATGTTGGACTTTGATAATGTGCTGTGTTTGATTCTGTTTCCTGTTCATTGCTTTGAATGCTCTCGTCACATTTGTCTTATTGATCATGAAAGTTTGTTGGAGTCTTTTCAAATGGATTCTTCTTTAGTTATTATTCTAGGATTATTTTTAGTTAGGTGTGTAATCTACTTGTAACCCCTGCTGCGTGAATGGAGGCTTCTGATTGGCTGTGAGACGAGGCTGGCTCATAAGTTTCACTTCCGGGTCAAGCTGTGGGACTTCAGGCTTCCTGCTCTCACTGAGGCTGTAGCACACTTGGGTTAAAGAAAACACAGCTGTCTAAAGTCGACTGAATGTTACAAACGGCTTCAATCAACTCTTCTGACCCTTAGTCCTGGAACGGTTTTGTTAAGAGTAACCTTTTCCTCTGTTGAACACACTTTGAATTCACTTTTGTTGCAGCGTTACTACCGTGACTTTTGAGCAGAACTCTATAAAGCAGGGGCTCCTTAAACCTTTTGGGGCCAAAGACCCCTTACAGGAGAGAAAATCTTCAAAGGACCCCCTTATGATCCTCACAACAATTAAAAATGTTTACTGCCATTTGTAATCCTAGATGCCATAGGAATTATTTCTATTGAAACTTAAAATACCTAAACACGTCAGACCTGTTTCATCTGAATTTAAACACTTTAAATCTGAACCCTTTTAAAAATACTGTCTTTTTCAATTATTATTTAACTTACAGCAATTTTAAATGTTCATGTAACAAATGTTAAAGCTTCCACAAAAGTTTGGAACAGTTCTAATTTGTTAGTTTGCTTTAAAAGCAGTTTAAAGTGACCCTTTAACATAATAAACACACTGGTCCTTGTTACGACCTGGCTCTTACAGCCGCAACAAAACATGAGACAAGATTTGAAGGACGACAAGAAAAGTGTTACATTTTGACATTTAGTGTGTTTCATTGTGTTTTGGAGTGTTTTGGAAAATGCTAACGAGCATTGAAATGCTAATGCCTATGGCATTTCTCATTGAGTGGCTAAAGCTAATGAGCTAAATTCAAATGTGTTTGATAAAGAAGTGTGTAAATGTTTTGGCTTTAATTGAATAATGGATTGTAAATTGAATATGCATATTTGAAGAGAATTAATTGTTTACTGCTAAAGCTGGAACTTGAGATATTGACTCATTTGAACTTTCTGACCTTGTTTTCAGGTTGGTTTTGGACTGGGCTCTCGGCGAGCTGCTGGGACAAACTTGTTTTTGCTGGTCCTGGTCACAAAAGTATGGAATACAGACAAGTTTTTTCAGCTCTAATGAACTTTAAAGAACTTTGACTGGACAGCACCACATCCACATTCTGAATCTGAACTTTGTTCATTGTATTGTTTCCTTTTAATAATTGAATGTATTTTTCATTGAAACTTGTGCTGTTTCATGTTTGACACAGACACAAGCTCCATAAAGAACCTGATCATCTGAATACAGTCATATGCACCACTGCAATAGTCCTAGCCTCAACTCTGAGAAGTTCAAGAAGAACCTAGTGTTACAGTTCAAAGGTCGTCCCTTACTTTTCTGATCTCAGTCAATGTTAAAGCTCTCAGCTGCTTGTTTGTGACTGCGCTCGTTCTCAGCCCCTGTTCCCTCACAAAGAGCACAGACACAAAGCACAGACAGCTGTCAGTCACCTCTGACCTGAGCTCACATGGGCCGCTCTACCACAAGTCCCACCTGGACCAACACTACTGTTCTGTGATTGGACGATGCTCGTGTGATGGACCGGAGCTTAGTTTTGTCTCGTCACTGAGCGGGAGGCTGTAATCTCAACATAAGGACAACGTGGACAAAAAGAGGCCTTTGAAGGCGTTTGCAGTAAGTTGTAAGTGTCTGACTAATGTGTCGAGTCACAACTAAAACTAAATCAAAGTAATAATATGTAGAGGCCGTGTTGTTCTGTGTGAGCTCAAAGGAACAGTGGCAGTAGGTCAGAGAAGGAGAGGCTGAAGGCCAGTCTGAGGTCAGCTCTGGGTTTCAGGAGCTACATGGGACACATGGGGCTGGTTACAGGAAAAACACATCTAATGTTGTGCTTAGGACTCATTCAAACAGCTGTATTTAGTGAGGCCACCTGAAGCTTAGGTTGGTATAGGGAGCTCTTAACCTTACATTGAAAAAGGAGCTCTATGTGAGCCTTGTCACAGTCAGGCTCTCAAGTCTTGGTCAAGTCCTGGTTTAGTCCTGGTTTAGAGCTGCTTTTAAAGCTTGTTTAGTCTTAGTTTCATCATGTTCTAGTTTCAGTCGAGTCCTTCTTTTAGAACCTGATCAAAAAGCACTGGTAAACTCAGATAAAGCTCCTGTTTATTGCATTTGGTCTGGATTTGGCCCAGAGCCTCCTCTGTTCTTTAGTCAGCTCACATTTTTCCACTGGTTATTGATCATTCATTAAACATCAGTGACTAAAGAGGAACTAGGGAACTAATCCTCTGAGTCCTTTATTACACCAGTCACTTGTACTTTTACTGGAGGACATTTTAACAGCACTACTTTTATTTGTAATGGACTATTCTTTTGTCCAGGTAACAGTACTTTTACTTGAGTACAAAGTTTGAATGGTCTTAATCCAGTGTTACATTAATATTTGATCTCACAGTGAAGCTCTGAGCAGTTCCTTCATAAACAACAGTGAGTGGCAGAAATGGAAGAGCTTTTATGGATGTAGTTGTGTTAATGAATGAGATGGAGCTGTTAATGAACATGTGACCTGTGTAACAGGAACAGAGTGAACTCACATCAGAGTCTCCAGTCGACAGTCTGGACTCTGCAGAAAACCACACAGATGCTTCACTCCTGAGTCCTTCAGGTCTTTGTTCTGGTTCAGATCCCAGTTTTCTCAGATGTGAGGGTTGGACTTCAGAGCTGAGGCCAGAGAAGAACAGCTGGACTCTGACAAACTGCACCAGTTCAATCTGAAAAAAGAATAAATGCTGAAGACAGACTGTAAAAGTATTTAAATGTATTTAGTGTAAAAGAACAAAAGTGTCTGATGTGTAGTGTTGAAAAAGACACTGGTGTTTTATGTTGGACTTTGATAATGTGCTGTGTTTGATTCTGTTTCCTGTTCATTGCTTTGAATGCTCGTCACATTTGTCTTATTGATCATGAAAGTTTGTTGGAGTCTTTTCAAATGGATTCTTCTTTAGTTATTATTCTAGGATTATTTTTAGTTAGGGTGTGTAATCTACTTGTAACCCTGCTGCGTGAATGGAGGCTTCTGATTGGCTGTGAGACGAGGCTGGCTCATAAGTTTCACTTCCGGGTCAAGCTGTGGGACTTCAGGCTTCCTGCTCTCACTGAGGCTGTAGCACACTTGGGTTAAAGAAAACACAGCTGTCTAAAGTCGACTGAATGTTACAAACGGCTTCAATCAACTCTTCTGACCCTTAGTCCTGGAACGGTTTTGTTAAGAGTAACCTTTTCCTCTGTTGAACACACTTTGAATTCACTTTTGTTGCAGCGTTACTACCGTGACTTTTGAGCAGAACTCTATAAAGCAGGGGCCCCTTAAACCTTTTGGGGCCAAAGACCTCTTACAGGAGAGAAAATCTTCAAAGAACCCCCTTATGATCCTCACAACAATTAAAAATGTTTACTGCCATTTGTAATCCTAGATGCCATAGGAATTATTTCTATTGAAACTTAAAATACCTAAACACGTCAGACCTGTTTCATCTGAATTTAAACACTTTAAATCTGAACCCTTTTAAAAATACTGTCTTTTTCAATTATTATTTAACTTACAGCATTTTAAATGTTCATGTAACAAATGTTAAAGCTTCCACAAAAGTTTGGAACAGTTCTAATTTGTTAGTTTGCTTTAAAAGCAGTTTAAAGTGACCCTTTAACATAATAAACACACTGGTCCTTGTTACGACCTGGCTCTTACAGCCGCAACAAAACATGAGACAAGATTTGAAGGACAACAAGAAAAGTGTTACATTTTGACATTTAGTGTGTTTCATTGTGTTTTGGAGAGTTTTGGAAAATGCTAACGGAGCATTGAAATGCTAATGCCTATGGCATTTCTCATTGAGTGGCTAAAGCTAATGAGCTAAATTCAAATGTGTTTGATAAAGAAGTGTGTAAATGTTTTGGCTTTAATTGAATAATGGATTGTAAATTGAATATGCATATTTGAAGAGAATTAATTGTTTACTGCTAAAGCTGGAACTTGAGATATTGACTCATTTGAACTTTCTGACCTTGTTTTCAGGTTGGTTTTGGACTGGGCTCTACGGCGAGCTGCTGGGACAAACTTTATTTTTTAGTTTTGTTGCTGGTCCTGGTCACAAAAGTATGGAATACAGACAAGTGTTTTTTCAGCTCTAATGAACTTTAAAGAACTTTGGACTGGACTGTTACGCACCACATCCACATTCTGAATCTGAACTTTGTTCATTGTATTGTTTCCTTTTAATAATTGAATGTATTTTTCATTGAAACTTGTGCTGTTTCATGTTTGACACAGACACAAGCTCCATAAAGAACCTGATCATCTGAATACAGTCATATGCACCACTGCAATAGTCCTAGCCTCAACTCTGAGAAGTTCAAGAAGAACCTAGTGTTACAGTTCAAAGGTCGTCCCTTACTTTTCTGATCTCAGTCAATGTTAAAGCTCTCAGCTGCTTGTTTGTGACTGCGCTCGTTCTCAGCCCCTGTTCCTCACAAAGAGCACAGACACAAAGCACAGACAGCTGTCAGTCACCTCTGACCTGAGCTCACATGGGCCGCTCTACCACAAGTCCCACCTGGACCAACACTACTGTTCTGTGATTGGACGATGCTCGTGTGATGGACCGGAGCTTAGTTTTGTCTCGTCACTGAGCGGGAGGCTGTAATCTCAACATAAGGACAACGTGGACAAAAAGAGGCCTTTGAAGGCGTTTTGCAGTAAGTTGTAAGTGTCTGACTAATGTGTCGAGTCACAACTAAAACTAAATCAAAGTAATAATATGTAGAGGCCGTGTTGTTCTGTGTGAGCTCAAAGGAACAGTGGCAGTAGGTCAGAGAAGGAGAGGCTGAAGGCCAGTCTGAGGTCAGCTCTGGGTTTCAGGAGCTACATGGGACACATGGGGCTGGTTACAGGAAAAACACATCTAATGTTGTGCTTAGGACTCATTCAAACAGCTGTATTTAGTGAGGCCACCTGAAGCTTAGGTTGCTATAGGGAGCTCTTAACCTTACATTGAAAAAGGAGCTCTATGTGAGCCTTGTCACAGTCAGGCTCTCAAGTCTTGGTCAAGTCCTGGTTTAGTCCTGGTTTAGAGCTGCTTTTAAAGCTTGTTTAGTCTTAGTTTCATCATGTTCTAGTTTCAGTCGAGTCCTTCTTTTAGAACCTGATCAAAAGCACTGGTAAACTCAGATAAAGCTCCTGTTTATTGCATTTGGTCTGGATTTGGCCCAGAGCCTCCTCTGTTCTTTAGTCAGCTCACATTTTTCCACTGGTTATTGATCATTCATTAAACATCAGTGACTAAAGAGGAACTAGGAACTAATCCTCTGAGTCCTTTATTACACCAGTCACTTGTACTTTTACTGGAGGACATTTTAACAGCACTACTTTTATTTGTAATGGACTATTCTTTTGTCCAGGTAACAGTACTTTTACTTGAGTACAAAGTTTGAATGGTCTTAATCCAGTGTTACATTAATATTTGATCTCACAGTGAAGCTCTGAGCAGTTCCTTCATAAACAACAGTGAGTGGCAGAAATGGAAGAGCTTTTATGGATGTAGTTGTGTTAATGAATGAGATGGAGCTGTTAATGAACATGTGACCTGTGTAACAGGAACAGAGTGAACTCACCCCAGAGTCTCCAGTCGACAGTCTGGACTCTGCAGAAAACCACACAGATGCTTCACTCCTGAGTCCTTCAGGTCTGGGTTACCCCCCAGACTCAGTTTTCTCAGATGTGAGGGGTTGGACTTCAGAGCTGAGGCCAGAGAAGAACAGCTGGACTCTGACAAACTGCACCTGTTCAATCTGAATAAAGAATAAATGCTGAAGACAGACTGTAAAAGTATTTAAATGTATTTAGTGTAAAAGAACAAAAGTGTCTGATGTGTGTAGTGTTGAAAAAGACACTGGTGTTTTATGTTGGACTTTGATAATGTGCTGTGTTTGATTCTGTTTCCTGTTCATTGCTTTGAATGCTCTCGTCACATTTGTCTTATTGATCATGAAAGTTTGTTGGAGTCTTTTCAAATGGATTCTTCTTTAGTTATTATTCTAGGATTATTTTTAGTTAGGGTGTGTAATCTACTTGTAACCCTGCTGCGTGAATGGAGGCTTCTGATTGGCTGTGAGACGAGGCTGGCTCATAAGTTTCACTTCCGGGTCAAGCTGTGGGACTTCAGGCTTCCTGCTCTCACTGAGGCTGTAGCACACTTGGGTTAAAGAAAACACAGCTGTCTAAAGTCGACTGAATGTTACAAACGGCTTCAATCAACTCTTCTGACCCTTAGTCCTGGAGCTTTTGTTAAGAGTAACCTTTTCCTCTGTTCAACACACTTTGAATTCACTTTTGTTGCAGTGGATGTTTGTTGTCCAGGGTTTTGTGATAAAACTCTCAGAACAAGGCCTTTAGGAAATGAGGAGGAACACTGTGGAAGTGTCCTGGACGTCCCGTTGACCTTGGAAGAGGTGAAAATGTTTAAATGAAGAGCTGCAGACTCGTCACCGGCAAGGACAGCATTTGTTACAGTCTGCTTAAGCATTTTAGGTTTTATAATAAAGTTCCAAAAGTTGGAAGGAGACAGTTATTGTCCCAAAAAGAAAACCAGGTAAAGATCCTTCTAATCCAAGTAATTACAGGTCGATAGCTCTTACGTCTCATATCGAGAAGATGGTGGAAAAGATGAAAAGTGAGCGTCTGGTTTATTCTGTTGAAAGTAAAGGAAGTGTGTCTTTGTGTCAGAGTGGATTCAGGAAGGGGGCTATGGACTCTATGATATGTTTGGAAACAGAGAAAGCACAGGTTAACAAGGAGTCAGTAATGGCAGTTTTCTTCGATGTAGGAAAGGCCTACGATATGGTCCGATATTAGAAAATGTAATTTATTACTTTTGAATCCTTAAGTACAGAGGACGTATGAATAATTTAGTGATATATATGTGACATAAACATGGGATTAAGTCAAAACAGCAGTAAATTTGTCTGAATTATAAAAAGTATAAGTGTCTCTCACATTGTTCCACAACAACATTAAGATAGTGTAGATTATTCTTCAATATTTTATATTAATTTATTCTATTTATTGTCCATTTCATTCATTTAACATAATATTAGGAGCATCCCAGTTATTTGACATATTAGATTTTTTCTAAGTAACTCAATAGTTACTTTCCTGGTAATGACTTTTATAATGATGTAACTCAGTTACTCTTTGAGAGAAGTAACTAGTAAGTATAAATAAGTAGATTGTTAAAGTAGTGTCCAACACTGGTTAGAACACACTGCAGCTTGAGCGTTCGGGGCTGAGCCAGTCGACACTGACACAGTGTTGCTGCTGGATTAGTTCTTTTGATGTGCGCACATTTCCAAAATGCCAGAGACGAGATAAATGCATAAAAAGTAGATGGTCGGCCCTCACAGGCTGCACTTTTGTGTGGACTGTGGTCACACTCCTGTCCTGCCTCTGACTCTTCTTTGTGCAGTAAAGGTGGATGTTAATGCGTTGCTGCTTTATAACTAATCATCCGTGGACTTACTGCAGCATATTTCTGTCAGGGGCCTGCACTCAGTGCCTACATCCTCCAGCTTAACCGTCAAGTCTTGTAGAGTCTAATTCAATTAAACACATCTAATGAGCAGTGTTTCTGAGCATGCTCCTTCTCCGAGAGACTTTACAGTTAAACACTGCAAAAAAGGAAACGTTGGTAAAACACATGGACCAGTCTGAAGGAGACAGTCCTTAAACTGTGACTTTAACAGACTTTAACTTTGTTTTTAAACTTATATTTAGTTTTAAATGTTATTTTATGTATTTGCTTGCATTAGGCCAATGGGGCCCCTTTTGGGGGTTTTGCCCCTTGACCCTCCACATTGATCCGCCTCTGTATGTCGCACTGATTTACCAGGTTTACCTTGTTTATATTTTCTGGTAACGTTCAGCTTTAAGGCTCTCATGAAAGGACTTGTTCTAATCCTTTTTGTTCCTGGCATCATTAACAGTGACCTCAGTGACCTTTAGAGCCAGCTGCAGCTCACAGCCCTCTGTCCTCCACTGGGACTAAAAGTGGAGCTAATGGGACAGTGTCTCAGCTCCTGGTCCTGTTGCTTTGGCCTCCATCTTAACCATGTGGTCAAAAATCTGAAAGTAGACAGCTCTAAACTTTAACAAACAAATAGATTCTGTGTTTAGGGCAAGCTTTTTTCAGCTTCGCTTCCTTTCAAAGGTTAAACCCTTCTAGAGTCGCACTGACCTGGAGAAAGACATCCATGCTTTTATTAGCTCCTGCATAGACTACTGCAATGCACTCTGGGAGTTCACCAAACTGCTCTTCACTGTTTGCAGCTTGTGCAAAACGCTGCTGCTCGACTGTAACTAACAGTCGTAAACATGAACACATCACACCTGTCCTGTCCCTGCACTGGCTCCTGTCCAGTTCAGAATCTATTTAAAAATCTTAATGTTTGTTTTTAATGCACTCACAGGCCTTGCACCTTCTTATTTGTGTGAGATTCTGACCCCTCAAAAACCCAGCAGAGCTCTACGTTCTGCTGGACAACATCTGCTGAAGGTGCCCTGGTCCCGGTTCAAACAGTGGCCGATCGTTCTTTTGCAGTGGTCGCTCCTAAACTCTGGAACTCTTTGTCCAGTGAGTTATGTTCCATCACTGACCTGCCTCTGTTTAAAGCCAAACTTAAAACCTATTTATTTAAAATGGCTTTTTACACTTAGTGGCTCTGCTCTGTTTTTATTGTGTAAATGTGTTTTTAAACCTTTTGTAATTATGTTTATTTATTATTAATGTTGTTAAGCTCCTTGGTTCAATCTGTGGTTGTTGGAAGGTGTTATATAAATAAATATTGATTGATTGATGACCTGGACGACTGAGAACCTCCTCAAACATCTGACTTTAACTCTGTTTTCATTCACAAGTAGTGCTCATCAGTCAAAGTCAAAAGCAGCTTTACTTTGTTTTATATGTTTATAGTTTCAGTGTTTTCTTCTCTGAGCTGTGATTGGCCGAGAGCCACAGACTCAATGAAATAAACACAAAGGAGGAAGATTGTGAGAAACAGACAGAGGACAGTTGGTTTATAGAAACATTCACCTCAGAGTTGTTTTAGAGACATAAGTGTGGAATAACCAGGATTAAACTGTGTTTCATAAAAACCTTGCTCTGTAAAGATCCAAAGAGAAATAAAACCACTTGTTCCTTTGGTTCAGACCAACTCGTTAGAGTTCATACATTTATTTAGTCACTAACCGTTACATTTCATTAAACCTTTTGTGAAAAGCTCTGCAGAGGAAATAAAGCAGAGGTAAAGTGAGAGAACTGATCTCAGTCGACAGTTTGGACTCTGTAGTCCATCACACAACACTCTCATTCCTGAGTCCACCTTTGAGTTCAAGCTCAGGTTTAAGAGTCTCAGGTGAGAGGGACTGGACTTCAGAGCCAACGCCACGACTTCAAGATGAACTTTTGAGAGTCCACAATAAGAAAGTCTGTAAATATAGAATTAATGTAGTGAATAATACAGTGTTTATTAAATGAAGGTTTTGGACACATTTAAAATATGAATAATATGACACAGATTTACAGCATTAATATTTCCATCAGGACTTACTCAGCCTTTCTACAGTTCCTCACGGCCGGGATCAGTCTCAGTCGTCCTTCGTCTGATGTGTTGTACTTCTTTAGGTCCAGCTCCTCCAGGACCTCCTCTGACATCTGCAGCATGTCGGCCAGAGCTGAACACTGGGTCTCAGAGAATCTCTCTGATCTGTTCTCTGACTTCAGGAAGTCCTGGATCTGCTGAGGGAGCGAGAGGTCGTTTAACTCTGTCAGACAGTGGAAGATGTTGATGCTTCTGTCAGGAGAGATTCTATCTGTGTTTATCTTCAGGTTGTTGATGACTCTTTGTCTCGTCTCTGAGTCGATCTGTGTTGGACCCAGCAGAGCTCCCAGAATCCTCTGGTTGGACTCCAGAGAGAGGCCGTGAAGGAAGCGCACAAACAGGTCCAGGTGGCCGTTTGGACTTTGGAAGGACTCCTTCAATGCGTCTCTGAGGAAGATGTCTAGTGTTGAGTTATGTTCCCAGTCTCTCAGAAACCTCTGCAGTTCCTCTGTGTTCTTGTTGTTGAAGCAGTGGTGAAGGTAAAGAGCAGCCAGAAACTCCTGGACGCTCAGATGAATGAAGCAGTAGACTGATTTGTGGAAGATGAGCTTCTCTCGTTTGAAGACCTCTGTACAAAGTCCTGAGTAGACCGAGGCCTGGGTCAGGTCCAGACCCACCTGCTGCAGGTCTTCTTGGTAAAACATGATGTTTCTTTTCTGCAGATGTTCAAAGGCCAGCCTCCCCAGCTTCAGAAGGACTTCACAGTCGTCCTGTGTCAGCTGTAGATGAGTGGAATGTTGGTACTTGAGCCTCTTCCTGTGAGTCTGCACCAGCAGGAAGTGTGCGTACATGTCGGTCAGGGTCTGGGGCGGTGGGCCTCTCTGCTCGGTTCCCAACATGTGCTCCAGGACTGTGGCTGTGATCCAGCAGAAGACTGGGATCTGGCACATGATGTGGAGGCTCCTGGACGTCCTGATGTGGGAGAGGACTCTGTCACACAGCTCTTCATCTGTGAACCTCTTCCTGAAGTACTCCTCCTTCTGGGACTCAGTGAAGCCCCTGACCTCTGTGACCCTGTGCACACACCTCGCAGGGATCTGACCTGGTCATGAGAAGATCCATATAAGGGCAGAAGGAAACAGATACATATAAACTTATCTGCAGCAAAAAAGACCAACAGCATAGACAGAGATGCTGCTCCAAAGGAAGGTTCAATAAAATATAACACGACCCCTAACACGACCCCAAACATGACCCTTAACACGACCCCAAACATGACCCTAACACGAACCCTAACACGACCCTAACATGACCCTTAACACGACCCCTAACACGACCCCAAACATGACCCTTAACACGACCCTAACATGACCCCTAACACGAACCCTAACACGACCCTAACACGACCCCAAACATGACCCTTAACACGACCCCTAACATGACCCCTAACATGACCCCTGACACAACCCTTAACAGGACCCCAAACATGACCCCTAACATGACACTTAACATGACCCTTAACACGACCCAAACACGACCCCTGACCCCTAACCCTAAAGGACTAAGAGGAAGCAGATGAATGAATGAAACTGAGCTTTACCTTTGAGAGAAGCACATTCTTGTTCAAGAGAAGCACATTGTTGTTTGAGAGTTTTATATAAAACCTGTAAAAAAAGACAGTTTAATGTTTCTGTGAAACATGTGGAAAGTTTAATCAAAAACAGAATACAATCATTTACAAATTTATTTAATTTATTATTTATTTTATTCAACAGGAAGGGTTGATGTAGAGAAAGATTTTGTGCTGATGCACTGCAATAAGAGAACACTTAATGCTCGGTGCAGTTACAACCAGTGACCAGCAGGAGGAAAAAAAACATCTGAATATTAAATATTATTTTCAAGAAACATTTTTTGAATTTAATATATTATTATTTGTCAAAATGCCAGTCAGGACAGTTCACAAGACAATAATGTGTGAGTATATTCAAGCCCAAATATAGATTTGACTTGGATTAAAGTCTAGAACAATAACAATTGTAATTAATAATAAAATCATTAAATTGTGTTAAAACTAATTTGTAATTGGACAGAACATGCACTAAAGACAGTGTAGACAGAACAATGTCTGAATGTCTTTATTTCAAACCAATATTAAGTTATTGACTTTTCCTAAAACCAGACTTAAGCAGGATTTATTCAACAATAACATTGTTTTAAACCAAGACTGAAAGGACTAAGGCAGGATTAAGACCTGGACAAGACTCAAACAGGACAGATCCAGGAATCTATAAAGAATAACCCAGACATATTCCTGTAAAAACTAGAACTAAAGCTAAACCTGTACAAAACCAGGACTATACTAAGATTAAAGACCAGAACTGATCCAGGACTAAAACTGGTCTAAACCAAGATCAGTCAGGACTACACAGGTCTAAAGCAGTCCTGAAGCAAGACTGAACTTGGATTAAAGCAGGAACAAAGAAGGATTATACATGAACCAATACTAGGGCAGGAGTCATTCCAAACTACAACCAGAGTTCTAAAAACACTGATCTAGGACTGAGCCAGGACTAAACTGTACAGGAATGCACCAAACTCTGGCAAATCAACAAAAAAACACAAACATCTCACCTGACGTTTGCTGAGGACCTACAATGCACTCAGTGTTTTTATTACTATCTTTTACAGCAAATACATTCAGAATGTGTAACATTGGCGTTGCTGCTCTTCTGATTCAACCACAACCGAGCTCATATTAAAAATGTTTGAGCTGTGAACACTTGGCTGCTTGTGCTTCAAGAGCTTTACGCTTTTTTATTCTGACCTTTTCAGCAGCACCTTTGATTTTCCATTTATCCATTTTCAAGGACTTTTCTAAATGTGTGGCTCCGTCGTCGACAGCCTCGTCACGTCGACCTCTACCTGCCGTCTCTCTGAATCCAGCACATCTACTTTTATATTCATGCCTACTTTTACAGGCAACAACAAACCTGACCAATGACAGAGCTAAAGAGAAGCAGTTAGCCACGGCCCTGTTCTTCAACATCAGCAGCTTCACTTTTCATTGATCTGACCTCAGAACAGTTTCAGTTTCTCAGCACCACTTTATTTTACAGTCTTTTGTTGGCCCTGTCCACACTTTTTGGGGATGTGTTGCTGCATCAAATTCAAAAAGAGCTCTTCTTTTTCATGAAGTGGTAAAATGTCTGAAATGTAGTTTTTGTTCTATTGTTGATTAAAGATATTTTATGAGATTCACAAAATGTTTTAGTCTAAAGTGAGCAGCCTGTTTCTGAAGTCACTGACGTCTCCTTTTAAGAGTGACTAGGTCAGAATCTGTGTCCATTGAACTGAAGCAAACAGAAATATTTGACATAAATGAGTCAAAATGTTGAGTTTAAATGTAAGGGCTGTAACAGTGAGTGACAGGAATAAATGAAGACATCATATTTTAAAGTTAAGAGTCAGTGAATGTTCTACAAACCTTTCGATGTTTCTGGTACAGGAAGAGGATTAAGCCGATGATGAATAGAAGGAACAACAGGACTCCAAGCACAACATGAACTGTTAACCATGGACTTAAGAGCTCTGCAGCAGAAACACAGATTCTAATAATGTCAGAGATAAAGTCTGGAGTCATTACTAAGAAGGAGCTTACCTTTGATAATTGTTTCTTCTCTGACGTCTGTGCTGCTGATGTGTGTCTCTCCGTCAGAGCTGAGGACACAGCTGTAGACTCCCTGATGATCTGAGCTCAGGTCCTTTAAAGTCAGACTGCCGGACTCTGAGACCTCCTCCACAAACTGTCTCCAGGCTTCATTATAAACTGTGTTGATCCCAGTCCGGGTTAATATGGTCTGAATGTGGTTGAATTTCCAGATGAGGCTCTTTATTGGAGCCTTGGAGGCAGGGCAGCGGACTGTGACTTCATTTCCTGAAATACTTTTGTGAACTAAAGCAACAGACAAAACAAAAGAGTTAAATGAGCCTTAGCCTCATAAAGACACATGAGACACAGGCAGCAGGCCTCAGGACGTCCTCAGATGTGTGACAGCTCCAGAGAACACTCGTCTGTAAAAACCACTGCATCCAGCCTCAATCCCAAAGCATCTTATTGTTGAGGACACTTCCAAAGTCCTCAGCAGTGACCCTGACGGACTTAATATCTACTTTTCTTTATCAAGTAAAGAAGATAATAAAGAAGCTCTAGAGGCACTGTGCATGAATCCACTAGGCGTTCACTAAATGAACATGTGACTCATGATCAGTGTCACTTTTCTTCCTCTGTCTCTGATTATTAACACTCTTATTGAGAAACACTGGACTTTGGATCTGACTCTTCTTTGTGAACTTAATGTAAGTTTCTGGAGTTTCCTCAGTGGATGATATACTGTTGTGTTAAATGGACATGAGCAGACCCACCTTCACTCTGTCCTTGTCTTGAACTAAAGGTAGTACCACGCTGCAGCCTGTAGGTGGCGCTCTTCCAGCTGTGGTCAGTGCTGATGTTACAGCTGTGTTCCTCTGGAGGGCTGTGTAAAAGTGTGACAGAGCTGAAGATGGAGTAAAGACCCTTCTGTGTTTCACTGACTGATGTTTTGGCCTCAGTTCCATCAGGTCCAGACCAGGTCACAGCAGGTTTAGGGTAAATCTCTTCAGAGCTGCACTTCAGTTCATCTCCTTTCTGCTCTATCTTCACAAAACTAACAGAAGCTGCAACAAAAGACTTCAGTCAGACTCAGCTCCATCAGAAGAAGCCTTTAAATGGAATTATTTTCTTACCCCTCACTCTCAGATCGATAAAGGAGTCCTTGCTGACACCGTCGGCTGTGCTGGTGTAACACCTGTATGTGCCTTCATCCTGGACCTTCACGTCTCTGAGCAGCAGTAAGGCGTTTCCTCTGGAGATCTGATCCTCAGACAGAGAGGTCCGCTCTTTAAAGTCCTGCTGCTGGAGTGAGAGCTGGTCCTGACCGTAGTAGAAGCTGTGAACTGGAACATTTCCTGGAGTCTTTAACCAGTGGATGACAGGGTCAGGGCCGCTCTGAAAGCTGCAGGGCAGGACACAGCTCTCCATAAAAACACAGGACACTTGAACATCTGAGAAACATCAGAGACAGAAGTAGTTGTATACATGAGACAGACTTTATTAACCTATAACCTGTGATTATAAAAGGACACATTCACATTGACGTCACTTTCAAAAGCCCAGTTAGCATTAGCCACAACAAATGTATCATTGACTATAGTTAATAATTCCTGTTTGCTCCTAATCCTGCTGATGTCATGTCCTTCATGTTAATCCAAACAGAGACAGAACTTGGCACAGACTAAATCCTGCACCTGGGAACTTGTCCTGGGGAGTGTGTGAACAACACGCCTCCTACAGACTTTACTGCATGATATAAAATCTCATGTACTGTTTACTTTTCCCATCAAACTTGATCCTGTTCCATTGTTACATGTGTGTGTTTGACTTCATTCTTGCAAGAATTAAACCTGATCATTTATTCTAAATTGTCTCTCATTAATCTGAACTAAACATTCTTATAACACAAAGAAAACTGTTGATTTCTATTGCTCACACTCTACAGGTTTGGTTTTGGACAGGGCTTCATCCATTGGGTACAAACACTATACACCTCACCCAGGGCCACAATAACCACAAATGGAACGACCTCATCAAGCTTCAGCTGCACCAGGGACCAGACTGGAAGCACCAAATCCCTTCTTTACTTTTGTCGACACAATTACAATAGTTATTCATCTGGATTAATAATCAACAGCACAACAGACCATGGATGGAATTAGAACAGAGCACATGCCACAAAACACTTCCTTTTTACCACAGTCAATAAAAACAATCTTATTTCAAATAGATCACCATCTCCACGACTCTGACAGCCTGGTGGAAAACTCTTCAAATCACTAACTCCTCACTGTCGCCGTGTAAATACACACCAATCTGGCACAACGGTGATCTGAGGGAGCGGCTGATGACTTCTTGTAGATAGATATCACAGATGTACATTACAACATCTCAACTGATCAACAACATTTGAAATAAATATACTTATAGAATAAATCTCAACAGATAAAAAAAAACTAGCACATAAACAAAAGTACATATGGGCCTTCAACCAAACATGGTTACCATTCTTAAATTATGAACAATTCTAGCCACACTCACCTCCCAAAGACCATAACCCCTCCCTCTCACGTCTCAATCCTCCATTTATCACATTCCACCCCGCTTTAACCCGCCCCTTCCCTTTCCCCATTACCTACTTACTACTAATGTTATTGCTATTGTTATTATTTTATACATTTATTATAGTTTTTTTCCTGGGCCCTCCAGTCCCTGAACGTTACTGTGAACCTCTGTGTGTCCTGTTTCTTTTTAATGCAACACACATCGAGACAAATAATAATAACAACAATAATAATAATAATAATGATAATATTACTACAACTTTATTTATGTCTTCAAAGCTCCAGTTTGTGTGACTTTTCTCTCCAGGGTTCATAAAGCCATAAACAGAACACACACACATTAGCACACACTGACACACACACGTCTCATGTACGTCTTTGTTTTGTCTCACGTGCTTCATGTTTGTTTGTACACTCTTGTAAATAATGACACTTATGCTTTCCACACTTCTAATGAATCACTACAGGTATATGTACATAGAAAGTCTTGAGCTTTAGGCTGTGTAACACAGAAACAACATAAAAGACATTATTGTAAAGTAAAGAGAAGCCAGCCCTGAGTGTGTAGACCTGAGTCCAGACTCCTGTGAGTCCTGTCTGTGTCGCTCTCAGAGGCTGCTTCACTCACTTAGCCTTTACTTTTAGGATCTTCTAAATTCCTGGGAACCTGTGAAATGGTGACCTCTGGTGGACAGGTCCAATAGTGCAGCTGCTGATGAGCTCATTCCATTCAGGTGTGCTGTCATTAGTTAAGGCTAAGCCTGAGCAGAGTAAGCTATGTCTCTCAGCAGCACACACCTTTATTCCTCAAACCACCGTGTGTCTGTGTTCAAGTAAGTCTGTTTAAGTTTCATCTGAAATATTTCACTTTAACAGTTAGATACTAATTGATCATATTTGTTTTTCTTCAGAAACCATGGCATGTCTTGGAAAATAAAGCCTAAACTTGGATCTCAAAGTGTATTGTCATCTTTGACTTGAGGCTAATGTGGTCAGCCTCTGAGAACTAAACATAAGAAAATAATAAAAATAGTTCATAAATGAGGCTGAACACAATCCTTAGTACGACTTATTCTCTGAGTCAGTCTAAAGTTCATCAGTAAAGGTTCCTCTTGTCCAACCCTCTTCTCAATCACATTTTACTCATTGAACTTTTGAAAGGCCTTAAACTGAACTGAACTTACTTTGTCCTTTTGTAGTCCCCACAGAAGCACAAAGAGAAGAGTGAGTGCACGGACTGAAGACATGTTCTCCTTTACCTTGTGTGCTCTCTGGGTTTACCCTGAAAGGATTCTCATTTCATCAGGTTGGCCTCAGTCCAACTGAACAGGTTCAACAGGAAACACAAACGGACTGTTTATTCTCAGACAGTCGTTCAACAAAGCACTGTTTCTGTTCTCAGTGTTAATGTTCACTTCTAATAATGACTCTGATGGAGTTAAACTCTGAGAGAAAGATGGAGGACTGGACAAACACTAGTTTGTATAGACCTTTCTCAGTCGTGTGTGGAACATCTCTTCTTTTTCCTTTTGCTCTCGTCTGGGCCTTTCTTCTTGAGGAGCTCCACTCCTGAAGCTATAATTAAAGCTCACCTGATCATCCCTTTGTCCTCAGACAATGGAACTGACCTGGAGTCCTTCAGAGTCCCTTCAACACTGTGTGGTACATGAGTCACATTTCTACACAGAGCTGACCTGTTTGGACCATCAACTATAAACCCATTTGAACAGAACACTGGACACATTTGTGCTGAATAAAACAGGCTGAAGACTAAAGTGTTGAGTGAGATTTGTTGAGGTTATGGCAGCACCAGACCCACTCAACATAGCCATGTGACTGTTTCACAAAGTGTTGTCTCACTTGAACAGTAATCCTCAGCAATGACAACAGCACTGGTTTAAAATACCCAAGTGTTACCTGACCACATTCCAGGTGCTCTGAACAGAAGGAGGAGAAACACATCTACATTTACACTATTTCACTCCTTCACATTAAAAGCACTTTAGGACTTCATGTTGGATTTCCACTGGTCTATAGTTTGACTCAAGACTTTGTTCTAACATGCTTTTAGAGCGCTCCAAAGACAAAACTCTTTCTGATTTCAAGCCCAAAAGCCTCTAGAGGCCCGTCTGTTCAAGTGGGTGACTCTAGTTCCTTTGACTTCATTGTGAGCTCATTATACTTGCACAAGAAGAGAGGCACACAAAGATTAGCTTAGATCCATTTTAATTTAAAACTGAGTAAAAAACAGAGGTCTACAAAGTCAACAGCAAAGGTTTTTACAGCGTCACAAACCGGTCCAACAACTGGTGTAAAACCAGAAACTTTAGTCACTGCACAACAATGTCCAACATCAGTGTCGCTGTGGAATGTACCAAAGAAAAGCTCTGAGTGCTCAGAGTTTCTAACTGCTTTAGAAACACTCGTGCATTTATAGAGGCCATTGGGTAACACTTAAAACTTAATTTAAACTAATGTTTTTGGGTTATTTTGTGTTAATATTGTTAATTTAAATTATTTGGATTATTTTTAGTTGCTTTTTTTGTAATTGGATACATTCTTTGGATGTTTTGTTTTGATAAAAGTTTGGATTGTGAGTGATTTTACTTCTTTTGGGGAAAAGGTAGGCCTACAATCCAGTCATTCATACTGTTGTTGTGTCCTTGAGCAAGACAAAAAGTCACTTTGTTAAATGACTAAATGTAAAAGTAATAGTAATGAATGCTTTTGTGCTGCCACCTGCTGTCATCAAATGGTAACTACATCAACCTGTCCAAATACTGCCTGATTTCTCCCAAAGGTATAATCCCAGTGTAGGTCAACAAAACAGTTGTGCTGTGCCTACAGGACCAGCGTATAGGCCTACACAGTATGAAGGTATTCTGTACAAATAGAATGAAAACTCACAATCATTAGGTCAAAGTGTTACTATTAGCAGCACCTCTACCATTTCTCCAAACCTAAGGGTGCTCCGATTGATCGGTCGCCGATCATGATCGGCCAATAATTGCTTTGGGATGTTTGATCGGTGGTCTCTATCAAGGCCGATCCAGAAGAGCCGATCAGATGACGCAAAACTCGTGAGACATTTTTTACGCGCTGCTAAAAATGGCTTCACCGGTCTGGCAATTCTACAAGGTGTGTGAAAAAGACAATACATTAGCAGTCTGCAATGTGTGTACCAAGCAAATCCCACGAGGCGGAAAGCACGCAAAACATTTTAACACCACCAACCTCATCAGACATTTGAAGGTTAGTCACGTAAAGGAATATGAGGAGTATTCAAAGTTGGCTAGCGCTAAGAGAGCGCGAGACAGTTCAGCAACTCACGCGCCACTCACTCAACTGTCGGTAACAGAGACGTTTCAAAGACAGCAACCCTACAGCAGGGACAGTAAGAAGCATAAAGAAGTTTCAGACAAAATAATGGAATTCATTTGCCTAGATCACCAGCCATTGTCTATTGTGGAAGACGAAGGGTTTCGGCGACTCATGTCCTATTTAGATTCACGTTACACTCTGCCAGGGCGTAAATATTTCACTGACGTGTGCCTGCCGCAGTTATACCAAACAGTGTTTACATATGTCGACAGCCTTATGAAGGACAACATAACATCAATTGGTTTCACTAGTGACATTTGGAGTGCGAGTGTATGTCCCATGTCCATGTTGAGCCTCACTGCGCAGTTCATTAATCAAAACTTCGAACTACAAAGAGTTGTTCTACATTCTCAAGAGTTTTCAGGGTCACACACCGCGGAGGCTATTGCTGCTGCATTCAGCGACATGTTTCGAGCATGGGGAATCCGGAAGGAAAAAGTGCATGTTATTTTAAGGGATAACGCAAAGAACATGGAAAAGGCCATGCGGATAGCAATCTACCCAGCCTGCCGTGCATGGCGCATTCACTCCAGCTCGCCGTGACCGAGGGAGTTTTGTCACAACGCAGCATCACTGATATAATCGCCTCTGGAAGACATTGTCGGACATTTCAAACACTCCCCGCTTGCCTACTCCCGACTTCAAAGTGTTCAGAAACAACTGGGCCAGCCTATCAAGAGACTACAGCAAGATGTATCTACCAGGTGGAACAGTACTGTATACATGCTGCAGAGTCTGCTAGAACAGAAACGCCCTGTGTGCTTATGGAGCCGACTATGACTTACCCTCCATGTTCACCGGCAGCCAGTGGAAATTGGTAGAAAATATGATTTCGCTTACTCGCCCCATTTGAAGAGCTCACGCAACAGATCAGCTCATCAACTGCATCGGCTGCAGATGTTATACCGTCAATCAGAGCTTTAACTCGTCTTCTTGAGAAGACAGCAGAGACTGACCACGGTGTAAAAACTTCAAAAGCCACGTTGTTGGAAGCGGTCCAGAAAAGATTCCGTGACATTGAATCTGAGCGCCTGTATAGCATCGCTACAATCCTCGATCCGAGGTGAGAAAACTTCCTTTACACATTCGTTCGTGTGTGTGTGTGTGTGTGTGTGTGTGTGTGTGTGTGTGTGTGTGTGTGTGTGTGTGTGTGTGTGTGTGATAGCATCAGCGCTGTGTGGCTGTCAGAGCGAATTAAAGAGCATGCAAATGAAATGAGTATTTAAAAAGTTTAAATTCAGAATTTATATACAATTTTGACTATTATAGCAGGCTCCTTAATTCATATTGCAAGAATAGGTATCTTTGGTTTAAATTATTGATACAAGGAGCTATTACTGAAATGAATAGGCCTAGTGTAATTGTGTTATTCTTTTGTGTAGGCTGGAATTTCCTTCAAATTCTGTTAAATTTGCTGTAAACAAGCATTTAGAACTTAGAGTTAATAAGACTACAGAATAAAACAAAAACATATTTTTAGAGTATGCTAGGCTGACTAATCGTAACAAGAGCCAATCATAACCTTCAAAAATAAATAATAGAACATTCTTTATATAGATTTTCCATTTTTCTTATAATTTCTCTGTGCTCTTACATATTTATTTTCTAACGTGGAGCAAATGTAACCCAATTATTAAAGTATTTCTGATTCAGATTTTTAAAAAAATCATATTAAATTCAAATAAATTAATGATTGTTTTCTTTTCTTGTTAATAAAAGGTACAAAGACAGATATTTCTCTGATGCAGTCAAGCCCCAGATACGTGGGCTGCTTTCCGATGTCCTGGCCACTGGACTGGAGCAGCAGGATGGTGAGGCGAGTTCGGCTGCAAGCGGTCCGGACCCCAGAGAAAGTACCACGAACTGGCTCATTGCATGCTATGTATGCTGAATTGTTGGGTGAAGATCGGGAATGTGGTGGCAGTGACATCAGCAGCTCAGCATCATTGCAATTGAATCTCTACCTGTCAGAGGCGGTTATCCCACAAAGCGGACAGCCACTTGTTTATTGGCAGAACAATAAAAGCCGCTTTCCGGCTCTCGCACAAGCAGCACGAACCTACCTCTGTGCACCGTGCACAAGTGTTGATAGCGAGCGACTTTTTAGCACAGCAGGGAATATTGTAGATGAGAAGAGGAACAAGCTGTCAGCCAAAAATGCAGAGATGCTTATATTTATAAAGAAAAATCTGCCATTGATGCTTAAGAAGTAAGCTTGGGGAGATCTAATAATCTCTATCTCCCCTCTCTCTTTCTCTACCTCACTCTCCCTCTCTCTACCTCTCTAAATGCCCACAAAAAAAAAGCAAAGTTATAGATAGATACAGATATGGAAGTTAGTATAATATAGTTAGTAATATATTAATATTAAGTGTATTAGAAAAACTGATGGCTGACTGACTCAAAACACGTTTGGCTATAGCCTTTTTTGTTGCAGTTTTAAGTTTAAAGTCTAAAGCTAAATTTAAAGACTAAGATGTTCTGTCTTTTATCTTTTTTTTTTATATATTCTACAGGGAAGTTGTATTTGTCAAGCCCTAAGCTGTTCCCAATAACCAAGCACAGGCTGCTAAGTTAATATGCTGCTGAACATGTTGCTTGCAAATAAATACACAGTTGTCAATTCATGATAAGTTGTCTTCTCTTAATTGTAATACTTAATGTACATTGTTGTTTGTTATAAGAATTTTATTCTTATAATTGTGTATATTGTTTATAGTTAGTTGGTGCTCATAGTTCTCTACAGGTCATGTCAAATCATGTTATGTCCTCCATGTTATTCCAAGCATGGTGTAGACATAACTAAAGACATGGCTTGCCGGAGGACTTCTGCACCTGGAGCCTGGAGAGGGGCCCTTGAGGGGAGGGTGTATGCAAGATACACCTCCCACTGACAGCCCCCACGACAGTGATATAAAATGTAGTGTTTTGCTTACCTCTGTAAGCAAAACGCACGATGTACCATTGTTGTATCTGTGTAATTTGCTTCCCTTGCAAGGAATAAAACCTGGCCTTTCGCTTTTTATAATATAATCTGTCTCCGTGTCTCTCTGGATAATATAAGGATATAGAATTCTTTTGGACATATAGAATTCTTATAACATTTGGTGCCGTGACCCGGATTTCAATATTCGTTGTTTCTCATGCAAAGAGGTGAACTGACGTGCACGGAGAAATGCAAAACCAAAGCATTTCTTGTAAGTCCCAAGCTGTGCTATTTAGCAGTAAAGGGCCAGATATCCCCTCTGTGTGTGTGAGCACGATGACGAAATCTGGACTGAAGAAAAAAGAGAAGAGCAGAGAGACGAGAGAACAGAACAGACAGTCTGGCTGCGGAACAACTGGACTATTGGACTGAAAATTCAGGTAAACAGCTGTTTAATTTATTTTTGGTGTGTGTGTGTGTGAGTTTGTAATTACCAAAGCTTCCGGAAGTAGCCTTTTGGAAATCTGACATATGTTGAGCGGGCTGCATGTAGTTTACATCATTAGTTGATGTTTTCCATGAGGTTGGCCAGCATATGAGATTCTTAAACGCTGAAAGATCGAGAACCTAAATGTCATCTAGGGGTGAGATCCGCTTTATCGAGAACCCAAATGTAAAATCTAAGGGTGAGGTTTAAAGCTGAAAAAGTATGTGTTTTTGATCAAGAACCTACATGTAAAATCTTAAAGGGTGAGGTTTTAAACGGGATATTCTGATGTTAATCTGTGTTAAAGCTTGTTGTCTTGCTAGATTGTAGTTTGATAGATACCTTATGCTTTGTAAGTCTTCAGGTGTTTCTTGAAACGGACCCGCACGTTAGTTCATTTGGCCGTGACCAGGGCGGGACTCTATGGCACTAGATAGTTCGCCTGATTACAAGAAGGAGTATGAGATCTAAAAAGCTTGTCTAGAGAGCACAGGAATTTATCTTAGATTAATAATCACGTATCGTAATACGCCACAATCGAACTGCCTTGCATAGCTAGTATTGTTGGTTTTAATGGTGCGTTGGACGCACAGGAAAACTCGAGTATTGACCATTATCGAGAACCTACATGTAAAATCTTAACGGGTGAGATGAATGAGTCCGAAGTCAATGTGACTATAAAAAGGCCTGCCTACGTAGTATTGATTCCTGCAGATGAGAAATGAGATTTTAAAAGCCCACTAGATAGTGACAGGCTTATGCTGAAAAATGTTCACTGCATGTGAAGCGGTGATTTTAAAAAAAAAAGCCCACGAGAGCTTTTGCTGAAAAATGTTCACTGCTGGTGACGCGGTGAGTGAGAGAAAAAAAGGAAAAAGCCCACTGAAAGTGACGGGGCTCATACTGAGAATTGTTGGCAATACTGAGAATTGTTGACCTAAAGTTAAAGATAAAGGTGTGTTTGAGAGAATAAATGTGTTATGAATGGGCCATTGTTGGATGAAGAATGAGTCTAATGATGTGAATCAAAACAACGGTAATGTTTTGTTTAAAAAAAAGTTTGAACAACATGAGAGAGAAAGGTAGCTTCCATAAGCTATTTTTCTAGTTAAAAAAAAAAAGCAGAGAAGCAGAGAAGAGATTTTGAAAGAAGTGCACACATGTACTTCAAAACACTAATCATTTGTATTTTGTTTAAATGTTTTGGAGCCTCTAGGTATCGGCTTCCTCCCTCTCTCCGGAAAACAGTGCTCTCTCCAACCTCTGCACCCCACCTCCCACATGCTCCCTTTCGGCTGAGAAAAAAGGAAAAAAAACTGCAACAGCAAACACGGAAGCGGTAAGATAAACGAATTCACACTAACGTTTATTTGTTTTAAATTTTGATCTATTGAGATTGACCAAAAAGGTATTTGTAAAGTGTGTTTGCAAATTGGATGAAACTTGAAATTAATATGAATGTAATGTATTTCTCTGAGGAAAAATGCACAATTGAGAGCGAGGTGGAGGTGGGCGTGACAGACGAGAGGGCACTGAGAGGAGGAGGTCGAAACTGGGTCCAGACGAGAGACGAGGATAACTGACCGCTTCAACTAACAGGTCAGGTACATAAACACATAAAGACACAGAAACACATGTAAATACAGACACATAAAGACACAAACACAGACACATGAGACACACATCTACAGAGAAGGATGTGATTTTGGTTTATGAGAGAAAATAATGAGTATTCTGTTAAAGAACAGAGTTGGTTTTGAATTTTAATGTGACATAGAAATGTGAACATTAAAGGTTTAAAGAAGTTAAAGATCCAACACTTGGATCTAAAATAGAATTAGTGATTGATGTTTTGCTAAACAATGTTGTGTATCTATTAGTAAGAGAACTAATAGAGGTCCTTAATATCAGTGTGGTTCAAACACACGGTATAACGCCAATAAAAGAAGGAAAATGAATACTTTGTAATTGGAAGAATTTAAATATGCGTCTTAAAATTGAATTGCGCAGAGTAAGTTTATAAAGATAATATAACTTTATAGTTATGGGCCATAAGCTCATATTTAAAAGAAAACACGGTTACCAGAACCTAAATAAAGAAAAGTAACATTTATGTATTTCTCTGGTTTGGTTCTAACAAAGTGTGAAAATGGAGAAAGTGGATTCAAAACAACCACTGTTTTGGATTCACAGGAATGTTTCAAAACAAGATAACATTCTATGTAATTCAAGGTTACAGGAGCTTCACAGCACCCTCCTTTTGCTCCCAAGAGGGAGAAATGTTTGGTTTGGGTTTTTGTTTTTTAGCTCCACAGACATGGTGGGAGCCTTTACATTAAACAAACTTTTAATGTTGAGAGAAATACTGAGTTAGAAATGTCAGTGACAGAAACAGATTGCACTGAACTAATGTGTTAAATAAAGTTTATGATACTTAATTATGAAAACTGTTTGACCTTCTGACAGGTCTGTTGATATGAATAAAGTCCACATTTGAGTTTTATTGAATCTATGAAACATGATTTGGTAAACTAAACGATTGAATGAATGAGATTGAATATGGGTTTGAGAAGAAAAACTTAAAGTTTAAGTAATTGGAAATTGAAGTGAAGATAGTTCAAAATAAATAATAATCATTATTTATTTTGGTACTTTATAATTAAGGTATAGTGTGATCTATACAATAAAGATTTAAACTGTAATGTAAATTGGTAATCTGGTTTTGGTGATTAAAAACATATCTATGTTAAAACAGTTCAAACTGTTAAAATGATCTTAAAGGTTTTATTTGAAAAATTAAAGTTAATGAAAAATAAGTGAATAAAAGATAATTGTTAAACTAACAAGGTGAATTGTTAAAGTTTAAGAGCATATGCCAATGGCTGGCTGGGTTTAATCACTGTTCGAAGTGATTTAAGAATTTTTTTTTTGGAGTACTGGGACTAACACAAGGTCCTTTTGAACAGACGTTAGACGTTGTTTTGGTTTGGGTTTTGACAAACTTTGGGTCTTTGTAACCTAAAGAAAAAGAGAATAAAAAGAGGTTGAGATGATACATTTTATTAAATGAACAGTAATGATAATTACTGATTACAATTTTGGTGAATTTGAATAAAGAAAGAGAGACACGTTATTTTGATTTTACACTTGATGTTTAAAGTTTCTGTTTAACATTGAGTGAGGTGAATTCTTTATGTGGCATCTGAATGCCAAATTAGTGGAAACATGAAAATAGTAATTGATAAAATGTTTTTATGTTACATTTAAATTAATATGGGAAAAATAAAAAGACAAACTGGTTTATTGTATTTAGCACCTGGTGTTAAAACTGAGTTTTACAGAGACAGTATAGAACAGATCTATACTGAACAAAATCCTAAAGGAATTTAGTTTAAAAATAAAGCATAATTTGAGAGGAAATTTGTTGATTTTATGTTTGGTCTTTCATTTAAAAAAACGACAATCACGGAGATGATGGTGTTTTAGAGGAAAGCAGTGTGAACAGAGCAGAGGCTTTGTGGTGTGTTCAGGCAGATAAGAGATGCTGCGGTTACTGGTTTAACCCCCAGAGAGGGGGGTCTGACCCAAGGGTGATTAAGAAATTTTGTTTTGAAGTAAGAGAAAAATGTGTTTTCTTTCTGAATAAAGTAATTTAAGGTAAATTAAATAATATTTTGAGAATATTTTAATTTAACAGAACATGTGAAGTAAATTGTGAATTAAAGGTGAATGTTTAAAGGTTTGAAAATAGATCATGAGAAACCAGTTCTGATCTATATAAATAATTTATGTTTGCATCAACTGAGTTAAAATTTGTCAAATTGTGGAAGATACCAATTACAGTTACAGGTAAAGACCTACAACTAATGGTAACTAAAATTAAAACTGAACTAAACAAAGTGAAGTTTTAAATATAACAAACAAAAGTGATGCGATTTGGAAAACATAAAGAAGATGAATAATTAGAAATGCTAATTAATGAAATAAATAAAATTTGATTTTATTTTTGATTTTTGTTTTATTTTGTGGTATTTTGAGCCATGGTTGTACCACGTCTCAAAAAGGGGGGAGATGAAGGTTTAAATAAAGCTGTGTTAAAGTGCTGAAGGGATGCTTGGTTAACCTAATGGTTAGCATGAGGCTGAAACAACAGTGTTTAATACAGTTAAAAGTTTAAATCAAATAATGAAATACAGAAAGTTGACAGGACTTTTCTGGAGAAGCACTGTTTAGTCTGATTAAACCTTTTCAGATTAAAGTAGATTTCCAGCAGACCATATTTGTGGAAACAGGGTTTATCTGCCGTTTCATTTTTATGGTTTGATCATTTTAAGGGCTTTTATGGTTTCGTTTGACGAAAACCTAGGAGGCACTTTCTATGGGTCTATAATGTCAGATAACGTTTTGATTTGTTTGTTTGTTCTTTATTTGGATGGAAGCCAACTACAACAAGTATACCAGTTCAGAAAAGGAGTTTTGACAATTAATATAGCCACCACCAGTAAGAGCTAATATTAACATAGTTCTTTGAACTGATATCATCTTGGTTTACACCTGTGAAGGGAAGCACACCTGTGAGCAGGGCTAGTGACGTGGGTCACATGACTTCCTGTGACATCACTCTGAACTTGACAAGCGTAGAGATCAGGGACAGGTGCAGTGCAAAGCAGAAGTCTGGAGGTTTTGTGAAAGTAAGACCATTAGACAAGCGTTGCCTGCTGACCGGAAACATGCGTCCTTAAAGGATCCTCGTTTTATTTGTGTTCACATACAATGTGACGGAGAACATCGTGAGTGGAAACTCACACTTTAGGAGCAAACAGCAGCTCCTCAGGTTCATTTGAGAGCCCCATTTACATCGACAGAGGTGTCCTTCAAGGTGTCATGAATGAATATAAGGCTAAAATTAAATTAGCATTAGGATTTGAATGTTTACCATTTGAGACAATTTATGAAAATGTGGATTATATTAAGTATATTTATAAACAACAAAGGTTTATGAATTACACAAGAGATGCTGTAACTGTTAATTAAAACTGAAAATGAGAGAAAACTGATCCAAGGACTGGACAGAACAAAATAGCACTGAGCATGCTTTTAGCTGAAGAGGGGGGATCTACAACAGGATTTCCTCCAAAGTAACACAGGACTGGTTACAGCAGAACTAAAGTTTTTAAGAAAGGACTTCAAACTCTAACAGAGGAATTAGAGTATTCTGGAATAGAGAAATTAATTTTGACCTGGTTTTACAACATATTTGGAAAACTGACTGGGATTTTAGAATCTGTATTGAGATACAGTACATACTTGTTGTTGTTGCACTTCCATGTCTAATAATGTTTGTTTGTGTTGCTTTCCATGTACCGGAGCTTGTTGGTGAGATTGATGAATGTGGCCATTGCTGGGTCAACATTCCTGGACATGCACCTGCCAAACGACTAAGGTCAAGGCTTTGACCTCAGATGAACACTTTGATATCTGAGGGACGTTATTGTTTGCATGTACACCAACGGGACAACAGCTCCAGGACGGATCATACTACAGACCTAAGGGCCGTATGGTTCATTGAATTGATTATGCTGAAGAGAATTGATTTTAATCATTATGAATGTGCATATGTCTCACTCCATGTGTTTTTCTTTTCGTTACAGGGACAGAAATGGACAGGCAGGGACAGGCCAGAGATCTTGAGTCCAATGGGTTGACCAGCTTATTTTTCTACTTTATTTTGGAGTGACACTGTGTTTTCATTTATGATTTATGGACATTTATGATTTATGGACTTTAAAGAATTTGACTTTGAAGAATCAGTGCATTACTCTGTGGGTTCCCATTTGATTTGAAACATATCCATTATAATCATTTGTTGTGTTTGTTTTGACATGTGTTGTAAGTTAATCATTTGAAGTGATTACATACGTTTGATGCTTGATGTTTGTGTTTGTCACCGCCTTTGGGGCAAGGGGTGGATAGAAGAGTTTTTCCCAGCTTTAGGTCATTTTACCAATGGGTCAAAATGTTCTTCTGGCTAGGTCAACGCCCTGCTGGGTTTTCGCTTCTGTCATAGTTTAAAACGCAAAATCAAGCTAGTAGGTTGTTTATGCTAATTGTTATCAGCATAAAGAGGGGGGAATGTTATAAGAATTTTATTCTTATAATTGTGTATATTGTTTATAGTTAGTTGGTGCTCATAGTTCTCTACAGGTCATGTCAAATCATGTTATGTCCTCCATGTTATTCCAAGCATGGTGTAGACATAACTAAAGACATGGCTTGCCGGAGGACTTCTGCACCTGGAGCCTGGAGAGGGGGCCTTGAGGGGAGGGTGTATGCAAGATACACCTCCCACTGACAGCCCCCACGACAGTGATATAAAATGTAGTGTTTTGCTTACCTCTGTAAGCAAAACGCACGATGTACCATTGTTGTATCTGTGTAATTTGCTTCCCTTGCAAGGAATAAAACCTGGCCTTTCGCTTTTTATAATATAATCTGTCTCCGTGTCTCTCTGGATAATATAAGGATATAGAATTCTTTTGGACATATAGAATTCTTATAACATTGTTAAATAATATAGTTTAATAAATAATGCTACATGATAAATAGAAGGCTTCAAATAGACCCTGTAATCGGTGATTGGTATCGGTATCGGGTGATACAGCTTCCAGTAATCGGGGATCGGTGATCGGTCCCAAAAATCCTGATCGGAGCACCCTTATCCAAACCCACTGCAGGTTGTGCTTTATTGCTTCTAGAATTACAGAAACACTGACTCACGAAGGTAAATATGTAAAATTACTTACAAGTGATAATGCAGTGCAATAGGATATTCATATTTATAAAAAAAACAGGTGAATGAATACTGTCTTTATTGTTGAACAAGGAAAAAGCATATTAACAAACGTAATGGACTGGGATCAGTTACTTCGGATCAGAGACCACCCAGCCTTGTCTGCTTGAATGTGCTCATTGGGTGAACTGCCTTCAAACTTAGCAAATAATTAGAACGCCATGGCACGTTATTTGGGCGATGGCAAGCTTTAGATGTGCGACAGCATAACACGCCGCTTTGACAGTTTGAACGCTGCTATTTACGTGTGTTTTTCGGGTTTAACGGCGTATTTTGCGCGTAACGTACAACGCAATTTAAAAAAGGACATAAATTGGCCATTTTGGCTTGCCATAGAGCCACCTTAAATCTCGCACCAACGACGACAACGGCAGCGAGAACGAGACTAAGTCTGGTCCTGGTCCTGAGTCTGGTCCTGGTCCTGAGTCTGGTCCTGGTCCTGAGTCTGGTCAAGTCAAGTCCAAGTCAAGTCAAGTCAACCTTATTATTGTAATCTTTTTGCAGAATCTGATCTCAATAAAGTGAAAAGACAAGATATAAGTAACTGTCAGTAAATGACAATAATTTAGATTCTCGTTGCTTCATAAAATGATTGTAGAACCACTGTCGTGAGATGGACTTTATAACAACGTCTTTAGTGCCTTTTATGGGTTTTGAGAGAAAATGACATTGATGTCAATAAAGGCCTGTCTTATTTCAACAAAACTATTTTCATCTGTGTCTGAAGATGAACGGAGGTCTTACGGGTGTCGAACGACACGAGGGTAAGTCATTTTTGGGTGAACTAACCTTTTAACACTGTAGAATCGAGTCATTTATCTGTGTGTGTGTTCAGGTGGCAAACTTCGGAAAAGTAGTTAAGTCTCGTACAACTAGGGCTGGGCGATATGGCAAAAATGTGATCTCGAAATAAAATATCCATATTGAACGATAACGATTTTCGATATTCGATACAAGTTGTTAATGCTTCCAGCTTAAAAATAGTATGCCTGAATGACTGAAGCCACAAAAATGAGAGGGTTCATTAAATTACACTTTAAAAGTATAGTTTACTAAAAAAAAAAATTACACATTTCCAAAATGTAAACATAATACTATTTGTAACTGAATTTGTAAACATTACAGTTTTTTTCCAACCAGAAGACTAACTGTAAACAGTGTCTGGCGTTAAGAGGTACATTAAATGTGCAAAATATAAACATAAAAATATACAACTTCTAGCAAGTGCACACAATTTGTAAAACTTTCAGTTGTATTTTTATTCTTTGCCAGGAAGACTGGTCTGTAAAAGTGTCTGGATTTAAGAGGTATTTTAAATGTGCAAACGTAAACATGAAAAATATACAACAACTAGCTAGTGCACACAATTTGTAAAACTTTTACAGGTTTTTTGCCAGAAACACTAGTCTGTCCACTGTGTCTGGCTTTAAGAGTTAGATTAAATTTGCAAAATGTAAACAAAAATAGTCAACTTTTAGCTAGTGCACACAATTTGTAAACTTTTACAGGTTTTTGCCAGAAACACTAGTCTGTCCACAGTGTCTGGCTTTAAAGCTGCCCTGTGGCAGGACACTATATTACCACCTGTGCTAAAAGCACGCTCTGAGGGTGAGCTGGTGGCAGGAATACACAGGTAACGTTTTGCCAGGAGGCTCACTCTGGGGTATATTGCTGAATTGATCTTCCACCATTCCAGGGGTTGGTCTCGCTGTCTGCATCTCCTTTCTGTTTCCTGTATGAGATGTGGCAGAATGCGCATCGGTCTACACAAAAATGAACGACTCGCTCTCTGAGATGACTAGTTGTTCCCGAGTCATATTAAAGACTCGTTCAAAAGAACGAATCGTTCATGAACGACTCATCACTAGGGGTGAACAACTCCTGCTCTGACTGCAGCTGGGAGGGCTGCTGCGCGAGGACTGGGCCCGACTATGAGTGCTTTGGGATGGGGTGGGGCCCGCGGCAGCACCCGCTGCTCATTGATTAGAGTAAGAACGATGTGTGCTTTCACTTCAGAAAGTCTCCAAAAGTCTCCAATAACTCCAGATAAAGTCGCTAGATTTGTCGCTAGTCGCTTTTGAAAATTTGTCGCTAGAGGGGTCTGAAAACTCGCTAAATATAGCGACAAAGTCGCTAAGGTTGCAACACTGCTGACGTGCACGCTGCTGTCGCATATTTCTGCTGTGTGATTGGTTCTTGTATCTTTTTCTTCTTCTCTAGTATTATTGGCGGATCGCAACCAATTGTTTCCGGTGCATACCGCCACCTACTGTACCGGAGTGTGTAATTCATGTTCTAGTACTTCCGGTTATGGTTCATGGATCAATCCATATCGAGTGAAAATGTCCGGAGCTTATCATCGTTATCGATTTAAATTTTATCGCGATTCGATGTGATATCGTTTATCGGCCCAGCCCTACGTACAACTTAGATCAAGGAAGTATTTTTAAAAAATAAATCTAAATTAATTTGCCCACATTTGTCCCCAACACAGTTTGAGGGTTAATGGCTAGTGGCTACTTTAGCTATTATTACATTAGATAACTACCAACTAACCAGAGACCATAACAAATTGACGAGCACTTACTGGGCACAATGGCTCTTCAAATGACGGACGAAAGGAGGTTGTCGTCTGGCTGTCTGTGATTTTAATTTTGCACGTCTTTTGCCATCTTGGGAATAATTGTTGAAGCTGGAAGTGATGACCCTCGGGACCCCTCCGGCTGACATGTTGATTCTGATCTAAGTGGGCGTGGTGTGTAAGGTACGAGAGGGCGTGACTGATGATAGTGTGAAGTTGATCAACTTTACTCCTGTGACAGACATAAAAACACTTAGAATGTCTCCACATACAGCAGGCACACTAGCTCCCCTCTGCAGCTTACAACGCGCCACTGACGGGAGGAGCTAACAATTATGTGTTATTACTATATTTCACAATTTTCTTATGTTGACACTTCATTAAAATAAATTATGTAAGAACAATAAAAGTATTTTAAATTCACATTAATGGCAGTAGAGTAAGTAATTGTAGTTATAATGCACAAATAAAACCGTTTCACAGAGTAAAAATAAAACATACCTGTGACAGACATAAAAATACTTAGAATGTCTCCACATACAGCAGGTACACTAGCTCCCTATGGAATGAGAACAGCACATGAGACGGCTGCACACATGCTAAGCTAACAGAAAATTTAGCTGTCCAAATAAAATGTACAAACCCTTAAATTAACACATGAACTCTCACCAAAATACATTCATTACGTGTAAAAACATGGTCTTATTAACATGTGTTTATGTTTTGGTGAATACAGCAAGTTAATTTAGTAAAATATATTATTTTCCACTGCACTAAAACTTACCCTCTGCAGCTTACAACGCGCCACTGAGAGAGGAAGTCATGCTACCAAAATAAATCACCCGGGAGCAGCGTGTACTTCCAGTCTTTCAAAATAAAATGCCAAAATGATCAAATTGACACAAAAATATACTGAGAAGTAAAATACAACCCTGTAAATGAAAACAAAATCTAATAATAATAAGTGCATTTTTAACTCCGTTAAACTATTCTCAGCCTGCGCTCCAGCTGGGTCAACTTTATTTTTAAAATAATTAATTTATATATTTCAACATGATGTGATTAACACTCAAGTCATTCATCGTGTCTCAAGTCAAGTCCCGAGTCTTTAACTTCCAAGTCCGAGTCAAGTCTCTATTTTATTTTTATTTATGTCACAAGTCATAAAAATAGTGACTGGAGTCGACTCGAGTCCAAGTCACAAGTCTCCAAGTCTGCTGGAAAGAAATAGGGCCTGTACTGTTAAATTTAAAAATAATGAATCCAGAATTAAATAGGACCATTTTATCCCTGTTTGAATATTTAGTATTGTCTTTTATCTTGAGTCAAAAATAACTAAGTGACTATTTACTGCATTTAAATGGCTTAAACAAAGACTAAACCAGAACTAAAGCCAGAGCTCAACTTTATTAATGTTAAAAATCTTTTCCTAAATCGATGAATAAGTCCAGTTCCTCGATCCGAGCTGTCACCACTGGACGTCTTCACCGGACTCAGCCTTGTCTCCGTTTGAACGTTCTGTTCGTGTCTGATGCTAAGTGCTTCTTTTGTCGAGGTCAGCTGCTCTTTCTCTAACTTTATTTGCTCCGTGAGCCGCTGCACCTCCAGCTCCAGTCTCTCTTTTTGCCCTTCGGCCGTGAGCTTCTCCTGGACGCTGGAGCTCAGTTTGTCCTGGAGCTCAGATATCTGCTGTTGTTCAGAGGCCGTCTCTTCCCTGAGCGAGTAAATGAAGTCATGTGGGTAAAGTGAGCTGGGATTTCTTTGATAATGTAGTCTCAAAAGGAGCTGGAAGAGGATACATTATCATAAAGAGCTCTACATTCAAACAGCCATCACTGGTTTTCAACAGAGAATCTTCTTTTCTGCCTTACTCCATCTTTATACTGAGACATACTTGTTTATGGTAAATAAGCTCTTTCTGCTTTGATTAATGGCTACTTGTCTTCATTTATGGTTTATTTATTAGGAACAGACACCTCTCAAACACTTTTCTTATTCAATCGTCCAAGAGTCCAGTAAGTTAGAAAATCTTCAACACCTGTCCCTAAAGCAATAGTTCAAAAGATATCAAAAAGCCACAATGATGTAGAAAGGTAAAAATAATAAAGATTAATAACAAGTGTGTGACTATAGTCTGCCCATAACTACCTCAGTTTGTTCGATGGCGACTGCAGGCTGCAGAGTTCAGTCCTGAGACGGTCGGTCTGTTGTTGTAGCTGTTCCACCTGAATGTGTCTTTCCTTTTGACCTTCACTCGTTCATTTTCTTTTAAACGCTCGAGCTCAGTCTGCAGCCGGCTGTGGACTCGCTCCAACTGAGCCATCTGAAGAGAAGGCATAAAAGTGAAGAAAACAAAGATTCAACCCAATACTTCTGTCATATGTAGGTGTTTAAAGTTAGAATTTATACATTCCTGTTTATGGCTATAGCTGAGTACAAATGCTTGAAATGTACAGCTACTCATTAGAAGAACTCTAAAGTGTAGTGTATAAAAGCAAAAGGATCAGAACTGTGTGGTTTCACAGTAGATCTTTAGCTGAATCTTTGAATAAATGCAGGTTCTAACCTTTGACTTGGGTCAGGCTCTTGATAAGAGTCTTTCCTTGTTGGCACTGGCGCTGTAAAGCCTGACAGAGGATGAACAAAGGAAGAGAATTACAGCAGGTTAAAAAACAACACTGTGCAACAGGTCACAGAAAAAGTTCAAGTTTAAATCGATCAACGATGCAGCAGTAGGGCTCTTTTGTGAGCGTTCCCTCTTTATCCTTTTTGAGAGCAGCCTGAGCCGTGCTGAGGTCCATCTGCAGCTGTTTCCTCCAGTCCTTCTCCTCGGTTAAACGTGCCTCCAGCAGAGCCAGCCTCTCCTGCCTGCTGTCTCTGAGAAGCTGCAGGAAAAAAAGAGAAGAAAAGACTCAAATGTGATGTAAGTGACCACTGTTTCTCCTTCATCAACACCATTTAGGACAAGTTTTCACACATTCCCTTTAAAAGCTTTAAAACCATGTCTCCTTTGACCTTATTGTCTACTGCCTAAGCATTCGAGCATATAGTATATAGTCTTTTGAGTCACTTGTAATTGTACTATAATATCTTTAGATTATTATTTAAATGAACAATTATGATCCTGTTGAAGTTATTTAGTGATTTAGTGACGCGTTATTCTTTCAGGTAAACTTAGTTAAAGCTGGTAAATGTTGTAAATGGCAGCTACTCATAAGGATTTCACATGATTATACGCTTTACATTAGTTGCCACCTTAAAAACTATGGAGAAGATTTGTCATTTTCAGTGAAGGAGTAGGTTCCCAGCAGTGTTGGGAAAGTTCACTTTCTACAAGAACTAGTTCAAAGTTCAGTTCACAAATTTTAAAATGAACTAGTTCAGTTCAGTTCAAACTTCAAAATTTTGAACTAAGTTCACAGTTCCAAAAATGAACTAGTTCATAGTTCTTTTTTTCCAAATGTTGCTGCGAGCTATTATTTTTCAAAATTATTGCCACAGCCCATATACAGTAGAATCACAGACAGCAATTATTTTATCAGTTTTAACAATGAAGCTATGCGTCAGATTTCATTTTCATATCCAATTTTCAATCCTTATCCAACCAGGGTTTACATTAGCATTGAGGGGACATTGTTGCTTTAATGCTTTGTTGCTGTCCATTCACTCCACACTAGTAGCAGCTGCAGCTTTCAACCCTACAGTACATTCTCAAGAACATGAGGAAAAACGTGCTGCTTGAATGGTCTTTTTAATGAGGAATTATTCAAAGAAAAACAGGACAGTAATCATTAAGGTGAAAACGTTTTTAAATTTTAATAATTTTCCATTGTCCACATGCTAAAACAGAATATTGGAATCCTGGGAAAATAGACCAGGCAGGTTCAACAAACAAGTTACATGAATGAATTTAAATGATCATACGCCTTACTACATGCTGCTGTCGCCTTCCATGCTTTTTAATTTTTTTTTTTTTGATGACGCGTCACGCATGCGCGGACGGTGCGACACAGGTGGCTGGTGTTGCCAGGTTTGGTGTTTTTTCGCTACATATTAAGACCCGTTTGCGGTGTGTTTTAGCCAGGTTTTCGCCTGGAAGGCTCTATAGAAATCTGGCACCCTATTGAACGAAATTAACCTGAGAGAGCGTGCCGTTCACAGACACCAGACTGAACGAGTTCATAGTAACGTTCATCAGGCAGTAATTCAGCACGTTCAGTTCACGTTCGCCCAAAATATGAACGAGTTCATGAACTATCGTTCAATGAACGCGTTCAGGCACAACACTGGTTCCCAGCAGCTGTAAGTAGGACTCAGTGCCTTTGACCTCTTCTCCGTTCTTCAGAGGTTTCTCCCGTCCATCCTGTTTCCTCAGTTCAGCTTCAAGATCTTTTATCTGCATCAGCACATTTCACAATCACAAAACAACTCCACCACAGACTATAATCCTATAAAAGGGATTAGCCAGTTTCTATTTTAAGGTTTCAAAACCATTTGAATCCCTTTGAGCAGTTTTTGAGGGCAGTGTAAAAGGAGCCTCAGAGGTTTTGCACTGATTCCTATTCCCTGCTTCAACAAATATGAATCAAAGTCTAGCTCTCTTGTTGATAACTTCATTCTTCAGCTGCGTTTTGAAACGTACCGTTTGTGGATGGGATCACTGTCTTTCGCTGATAAAGCAGATAAATTCACTGCAGCTCTACTTTGGCTGAGCCCACCAGGTCACTGTCTTTTGACAACTGCAACACAAAACAGAACCATGACAAAATGTGCTCTACTTTTTCTCAAATACCAGCCTTGTTTTTCTCCGACTCTAATGTGTGGACTCTGTCTCTCAGGGCTCTGTTTCCAGCGTCTAACGTGTCCTTTTGGTCTTTGGCGTTCTTCAGTTTCAACATGTCTGAAAATATAACATTATTCAATCTGTATTTAACAAATCCATTTTTATTAAAACAGTAATAAACTCCACTGCAGATAGTTTAACATTAACTAAGTGCTTCTTTCATTTGTTAAATATGACTTCATCTCTCACCACTGAGCTTTAGTTTGAAGCATTAGTATGTTTCTAGTATGTTTCAACATTACGTGGGCCACACACAGAAGCCCAAGATAAAGGACAAAAAGCAGAAAGCTTTGTAACAATGCTGTTGACCCGTTGGGTAGAAGGACAAGCTTTCATGGAGATTGTGTTCAGACTGACCCAAAGAAAGACTGTACGCTGTGCTGGAACCAACTTGGTCTTTTCGAAGTTCCCCTCAGTTCCAAGTGCTCTATTTGCTCGAGAACAGTCATTGTGTCTGGAACGGCCTGTTGGCGGGTTGGTGCACATATGAGCCAGTCGTCGAGGAACAATGTTGATACCCGGCGCCTGCAGAGGAGACAGCGCCGCTGCCACGACTTCAGTAAATACCCTGGGAGACAGGGACAACCTGAAAGGAAGGACCTGGAACTAAAAGTGATTCCCTTGGTCGAGTGGTCGAGTGCTTAGCACTCCTGCCTCACAGCAAGAAGGTCGTGAGTTTAAACCCTGGCCTTGAACATTCTAGACTAACCCATTCTCATCTGGGCCCCTCAAAAGTTGCTGGGATAGGCTCCAGGCCCCGCGACCCTTAACAGGACAAAGTGGAAGAAAATGAATGAACCTTGAAGTCAATCAACAGGTGTTCAGCTTGATAAGTTATTACTATTTTTGGATCTACATACACTTGTGCTCAGTTTACATATCGTGGCAGAATTTGTGATTGTTTGAAACCTTTTCAGGGAATATAATAACACATAAACTTTTTTTATACATAGTTAGTGTTTGGTTGAAGGCATTTATTGTCCAACAACTGTGTTTACTCTTTTTAAATCATAATGACAACAGAAACGACCCAAATGACCCTGAACAGTTCTTAATACTGTGTATTACACCTTTAACATCAAAGACACTTGAAGTCTTTTGTGGTCGTTGTGGATGAGGCTCTTTATTTTCTCAGATTCTTTTTGAAATAAAGTCTCCAGTTCCTGTAAATTCTTGGTCTGTCTTGTATGAACTGCACGTTTGAGATCTCCTCAGAGTGGTTCAATGACACTGAGGTCAGGAGACTGAGGCCAGTCCAGAACCTTCTCTTTATGCTGCTGTAGACAATGACATCTTTTCCTGAGCCTTTGTAGCTCACACTTCCCCAAACATCAGCTCCACCTCCATGTTTCACAGTAGGACTGTGTACCTTTCATCAAAGGCCTTGTTGACTCCAAATGTAACGTTTATGGTTTTGGACAAAAGTCAAATGTTGGTCTCATGACTCCAAATGACTTTGTTCCAGAAGTTTAGAGGCTTTGTGCTGTTTGCTGTGTTGTAAGTGGGATGCTTTGTGACATTTGTGTCGTAATGACTTTCTCGACCATGCAGCCCATTTTTCTTCAAGTGCCTCCTTATTGTGCATTTTTTCAAACATTGAGTCAAAGCATTACCAACATTCATCCAGGTTTAATTTGTCTGTATCCATTTCCTGGTTTATTCTCTGGTCCTTCATTGTTGACATCAGTGCCGACCAATGGAGCGCTGCTTTTTTTCTGAAACAAGCTGTGATTGGACAAACTCCTGCTGTGGGCGGATCATTCTCATCCATTAAAGTCCTTCATTATAAAGCCTAAATCAGGTCTTCAGGTCTCATTTTTCCACAGATGACTCCTGTTACAATAAGCTGTTAGGTTTTTAAAGAGTCAAACTAAATGAGTGGAACATTTGCTAATCCCTGTTTAACTGTGAGATACAAATGGCTACAACATGCAACAAGCCTATCATTAACAACAAAAACAATCACATGACCCCCACCTTTTCCTCCTCCCACCCAACAGTCTACAGCTCCGTCCAGTGGCATATCAGTGAAAAATAAGGTCAGCGCTGCTATATTTAGCCTCAGTTGTCTTCTTGCAGTGCAGTCCAAAGGTTAAAGGTCAGATTTACAGCAGAGCTCAGGGCCGACTGCAGACCACAGCTCTAGCAGCACTAGCCTCTGACACTGCCCTACATTTGACACTGAGCCTGTTAGCATCAACACAAGTTCAGCCCCCAAGGCCTTGTGGGACGGTTAATGCAGAAAGAAAACAGACTTATACTTGGACTGTCCTGCTATTAATGACATAACCTGGAAATGTAATGGAAATGAGAGTCACTGGGATTGTTGGAACCTTTCACTATTTGATTTTCTCTCTATAATGTGCTGTTTACCCATATTTTAGGGCAAATGAAAAGGATAAACTGTGAATAAGGCAAGAGGCTCCTTCAAAATAAGACACTGATGAATCATGTGAAAGATAGATGAGGCTCTTATATCTGTGTGTGGTTCATAAATATTAGATACTAGTGTATGCACTTAGTATCAGGGGGTCCTCAATTCTCTCACAAAGTGCTCGGAACAAGTAGAACATCCTCAGCGCCTACAATAAAACACTTACTAACCCAATGAAAAACTGCATTTAGATGGTGGCTTTTACATGTGTTGCTCATTCTCACGTTTGATCCTTTTTTGTTTTATTTGTTTGTTGTTTTTAGACAAGTGGACAAGATGTTGGAGAGCGTTCTGGACTTTGAGCAGAGTCACTGGAGAAAGGAGCAGGCTCAGGTGGCTCTGGTGTCCCACTCTCTGTCGCTGCTGTGGTTCGTCGGAGGAGACTCTGTGAAGGTGAACGTTACATGAGAAGAGCTTTACTTTGACATGGTGACACATTTCCACACTTGTTCTCACCATAGGATTAGCTCGAGTTAGTTGAGCTGTAAAGAGGCGACGGGCTTTAGTGGAAGTTGGCTCTTGACTTTTGTAAAGGCAGTGATAATGAGTCACCGTCACATGATACACTTCAGGCTTTATACTGTGTGACCAACGCAAAGGTGATGAGAGAACAACTAGAGACCAATGACAAGGACTTTTTTACATTAACATTTTTATTTGAGCAAAATAAATCAACAAGAACAAAGAGGGGCCAAATGAGAAACACATAAATGCAGCAAATGACACACTTTGAAACATTAAACATATTATTGTGCCTTTGGTTCAACAACACAAGTGCAAAAGACTTAAAAAACATAAGAAGATGGTTGATAGTGCTTGAAAAAAGCTTAAATTAAATTTTTAGTTTTGCATCAAAATGTGGCTTGTCATTTTTTAGATTTGTCAAAGTAACTTTTTGTGTTTTTGGCCTAAAACAAGTTTAAAACAATCTTTTTGAAATGGTTTAGTGTACAAAAGAAAAATAGTGTCAAATAAAACACTATGTCCGTGGATCAAAGAAAATGTGCGGTCTGGTCAGAAGACATAGGCTGGTCACAGGCGGACGTTACAGATACAGGACACAACGAGGAAAGAACAAGAGAGCTCAACAAATGTACAGTTAAAGTGTCCCAAATGACATGTGGTCAGTCATTATGTAATAGTAACGTGTTGTATGTGATCAGTTTGGAGTGTTGGAGGATCCTGGAGCCCAGTGGAGCTGCCCTTTAATCAGCTTTAGCTTCCTGTTCTTGTTGCTCACCATGAAGACCTTAGGTTCCTCGACACTGTTCAGCAGGAAACCTCTGGTTGCATCGGAAGCAGCCTGTGCCCAATGAATATCCTCGGCTCATTTGACTTTATTGGATGTGACAGAGCGGCTCGGGGCAACAGTATCATCAGAGTTCTTGGTTTGACTTGAACATATATTATCTGAGTTACCTGAGTCGACTTTAGTTTGAGACATGAAGCAAGAACTGGTCAAAGCTGTGGATAGATCCTGGAAACACTTGGCCTTGTGGCTTCATGTACACTTTTCTCTCGTCAAATATTGTGAAAGAGATCAGCTGTGAGTCTCCAGATTCTGAGCCATTATGAAAGACGTCTGAGTGACACTGTTTGTCAGTTTTGACTCTCTTCCTTTCAGCTGCAGCGATGAAAATAGTCTTGTTTTTAGTCGTATTAAAAGGCCACTTGTTCCCTTTTTTCATTGGGATTCATTGAGCTGATAAAAGTGAAACAAACAGGTCTCAGAAACACATTTTTCTGATGTAATAGTGTTAAATGTTTGCATTGGGCTCATTGCTGAACACAGTTTATCAAGTGACTAAGTGACTTATGAGAAGAGCTACTCATTAACATTAGTAAAGTCCAGTATTCACACTTCACAGCTTTATTACAAAATGGATTCAATTCATTATTTGTCTCAAAATTCTACAAACAATAGCCCATAATGACAACATGAAAGAAGTTTGTTTTAAATCTTTGCAAATGTATTCAAAGTCAAAAAGCTCCTGTTCAGAAGTATTCACTCAAAATGACTGAAATATAAAGTCCATGTGTGTCTCAGATCCACTCTCATCTTTGTTTAAGGCTGCTTTCTAACACTTCAAACACATCTGGACTGAATCAAAAGAACACAATAAAGTCCAGTAATCTATATTGAACACTAATACATATAAATCCATCCACTTCCTCAAGTCCATCTGAAGAAATCAAGAAGTTTAACAATGACTTAAAACGTGGAACAAGTCGACAGAACATTTTTAATCCAAACTAAAGTGTATTTGGTCGAGTGCACAGTTAACAGTGCATGTCAGAAGTCCAAGGAATTGTCTGTAGAGCTCCGAGACAGGATTGTATCGAGGCCCAGATCTGGGGAAGGCCACAGAAACATTCCTGTAGCTTTGAAAGACTCCAGAAGCACAATGGCCTCCATCATGTGTAAATAAAAGAGGTTTGGAACCACCAGGACATGAAGCAGTGGCAATACTTAACCAGCACTCAACTTCAAAAAAGGAGCACACAATCAAAGCAAACACATGTGTATGAGCACTTGATCTTTACTTACAAGGTGCTGGAAAAGCCTGGATAGTGCTTGAAAGGGCAGGGCTTCTGATGCCTGACTAAAGCTTTGAAAACAGAGGCCACTCCTTGTTGCAGGAGGACAGTGATGATAAATCATGTGTTCCCCTGAAGCTACAGACATCCCATAAATACCAGACACAAGCCACAGCTTCACTTTTAACATGTGGCTCAAACAAAGCTCCCACAAACTCCTTTTCTCTGCCTCTTATTGGATCAGAAGGATTCTATCAGTCAGCTTTAAGGTCCTTCTGAGAGGGTCAGTGCTGCTGCAGCTGCTGCGCTTGTTTCCGTCCGTGTGACAGACGCAGGGATTTGGCCGTGCAGCTCTGCAGTCGAGCCCGATGAAGCCAAAGCACGAGCTGATGGGGCCCATTCAGAGTCTGCTGCAGCTGCTGGAGACGCTCGGGGCCTGAGTGATCACCGCACTGGACACCAGCATCTGCACACATTTACCAAAAGCAAAGGGACTTTAGAATAAAGAGCTGTGCACAATCTGTATGTTCTAAGAGAAGAGTTCAAGTTGAGTCTTAGAGCAGGAACAAACAACAACATGGTCTCCAGTGGATTCAGACGAAGGTGAGAAGAACAGGTTTAATGTGCAAACCAAAAAGAATCCAAACACAGTGGCATTTATTTGACCTTGTCCTCCTTTAATGACATGTTAGAGTCTTTTTCAGCCAATCACAGCTCACATGAGGAAACTGCAGCAGAACATGACCAGTGTCGAGAGTTCAACTTGAGAATAAACCTGGATTCAACTTTCACAGGATGAGCACTAAAAAAAAAACCTTCCATCTTAGATCCTTGATATTGTGCCTTTAAATGAAGTCTCAAAATTCAGATTCTAATGGATTTGTCTAGAAATGGCTTCTGTTCTTGGTAGTCTTTGTAAAATGGTCTTTTTGTTTTGTTTGATTCTTAAAAGATTATTGTCTTGTTATTTTGTAAATGTTGGAAAGTTGTTGATGGAAAAGCCTTGGAACATAATCAGAGCAACATTTCTAAATGAAGCTCTAAGAACGAGACGAGTCCTTTTCACTGGTTTTGAATAATGCCTTTTATTTTAATCAACAACAAAAAAGGGACACATTTGTTTGAATTCCATATTCTGGGATGCATTTCCTAACACTGTGAACGGGTTCATAGTTTTAGTCTTTGTCTTGTTTTAAAATCACTGAGACATTTTGGGAACTAAGGGAATTATAATATTAAAGAAAAAAAACTGATCAAAATGATCTTAATTTACTAAAACAAAGAATAAAGTCAAAAAGCATTAGAGGTGACCTTTAAAAATACACATTAATAAAGAAGAACTGTCACTTTTCTGAAACACTCTCTTTTTATTTCAAAGTAAAGTCTTGTAAAGCTTCCTGCCAACACCAGGTTCCTTTCAACACACTTCCTGTTCTTTTTTTTTACACATTTCTCAAAATGAACAAAGTAACTCCGAGTAATTATTTATTAGTCTTGACTTTTTACAACAAAACCTTTCATTTTGACATTTTCATTGTCGACAGTAAAATATGGATTGAATTCTATTCCCTTTTTAACATTGAAGCCAAATACAGTACATTAGCAGTGTTCTGGAGTTAATAGTAACACTGTGCTCGCTCTACTTTTCGACATTATTCCAGAGGACTTTGTTTTCCGTCACTTGTAGGGTTTATGTGTGGCATTGAAAAAGTCCCTGGAGCACAGTTCAAACCCTGGTTTAATGGCTCTAAACTTTATTTTCTCTTAAGAATTCTACCTTTTAATCCAACAATTCAGAGCCTTTTTTTCTTACTTACTAACAATTCACCAGTGGTGGACGAAGTACACAAATCAAGTACTTGAGTTAAAGTACAGATACACTAGGTAAAATATTACTTCAGTAAAAGTAAAAGTACTAAAGTATTTGCCTTCAAATGTACTTAAGTATCCAAATACTATCATTTATTATGGCTATAATGCCCTTATAATTGTTGTCAGTCTCTTGCCCCCTTTAGGCGCCAGGGTTTATTTTAAGAGATCCAAATTTCAAAAGGCTGTGGTTTGAAAATGATAAGAGATAGAGTCCTACTCTAAACTAGAAAAAATGTCAGGTATGACCCAAAGTATATAAGTAAATAAATCTAATTTGCATATAATTTGCATACCATGACATTATTTATTGGCGGTTATGTTATATACAGTACATACACACTAATGAATATATTATAATAGTTTTTTTTTCTTTTTCTGAAATAAATTTTTATAACAGTAATTTTGTAAAAGCAACATTACCAAAATAAAGAATAACTACAACTTCTAATAAACCATAACTAGTAAAACGTATGTAAATAGTTCTGAGAAATATACACATGTACTGTATGTGTGTGGTTGCAGTTGCTTTATCTTTTCTTATCCATCCATGAGGCATAGTTAGTAGTTTTTTTAGAGTGTGGGACCTCTCATAAAGCACAGCACACAGCCATCACTTTTATTACGATCGCTGCTTTGATTAGTGCATTCTCACTGACTATGTTTACCCCTGCCTCTCCCTCCTCGACTGGGTAAAGTGTCAGGATGAACAACACGTATTTGTCCCAAACAGCTGTCAATAGAAGCCGCATTATTCCCAAACTCCCTGTCACTACCGCGGCCACGGCAGTACACCTGCCCCGACTTCTATCACCTGTGCTAAAGGTAAAGCAGCAGGTGCTAAAGGTAAAGCTGCAGGTGCTAAAGGTAAAGCTGCAGGTGCTAAAGGTAAAGCTGCAGGTGCTAAAGGTAAAGCTGCTAAAGGTAAAGCTGCAGGTGCTAAAGGTAAAGCTGCTAAAGGTAAAGCTGCAGGTGCTAAAGGTAAAGCTGCAGGTGCTAAAGGTAAAGCTGCAGGTGCTAAAGGTAAAGCTGCTAAAGGTAAAGCTGCAGGTGCTAAAGGTAAAGCTGCTAAAGGTAAAGCTGCAGGTGCTAAAGGTAAAGCTTCAGGTGCTAAAGGTAAAGCTGCAGGTGCTAAAGGTAAAGCTGCAGGTGCTAAAGGTAAAGCTGCAGGTGCTAAAGGCAAAGCTGCAGGTGCCTCACAGCTTCCTTCCCAACATCCCCTTCACTACCGCGACCAGAGCAACTAGTTTTCCTCACGTTTCTTTCACTGATGTTTGGTAAAATGTGTGAAAAACAGCGTGTGCTTTATGAGAGACACTGAGAAAGGCACGAGCAGCGGCGCCGCTGTCCAAGTTACACACGCACTCACTCTCGCTCATTCTCACTTTCACTCGGCTGAAAAGACTCTAAAGGTAGATGTTCTCCCTCAGAATCAGAGTCAGACATTACTAATACCAAAACTTCATCACAGGTGTATTTTTTATTTGTTATTTTCATGTTTATCAGCTCGCCTGTAGAGAATGAGACTTCCATTGAGCCGTTCTGACACTCCCACTGAGACGCGTCTTTGAGGTCTTCTTCTACAAAACATTTTAATGGCAACACAAGGAAGGACTAATTTTGCAAAAATCTAATTGAGTAAAAAGTAAGATATTTGTCGTTGAAATGTAGTGAAGTTAAAGTAAAAAGTATCCCTTAATGGAAATACCTAGTAAAGTACAGATACTGGAAAAAACTACTTAAGTACAGTAACGAATTACATTTACTTCGTTACTGTCCACCACTGCAATTCACACCAATGTTTTCAGAAACAGAACATTTTCTACTTTTCTCAGAGCAATCTTTGTCAGTTTTCTTTACTTTGAGCAGAATCTTGAAAAGGGCAGAATCAAAAGTGACACTAGAGTAAGAAAAGAGTTGTGTTGCAGAATCTGAGAAGGTCAAAGGATTTTGGTGAGTTTTGGGATCTGTATCTGGACAAGCCTTTTAAATGTGTCCCACATTGAAAGAAATATCCAGCTCTCACAGCGCTTTCACTTTATCCAGACAATATTAGTGCACACAAACCAGTGTTTTCTCATTTTTAAAAATACCATCAATTAGAAGGAAACAAGGAACAAGAGAAACAGTGTCTTTTAAGCACATGGTCTTCTACTGTAGTTACAAGCTTCTTTTCATTCTTGTTCACACTTTGTTTGTTCGATATGTTGACTCTAGTGTGGATGGATGTGGGATATGTCATGCATTTTGGTTTTCTTCTCGAGGAAGGGCAGTTTCAGGCTGCTTCCCAGAGTTATGTTCAACTCTACTATCTGACAACAAAAGGCCTCAAAGCCATAGAACCCAGAGCAGATCTCTTCAGTGGAACGCTAACACTTACATTTGTGCTTTGAGCGTTCCAACATGTGGCTTGTGTTTTTTTAAAGACAAATACACTAAATGAAATCCTACCCATTCAAATCCCTGGAGCTTTGAAAGTCTAGTGACATTCTTCAATTTGTGGAGTCTTTCTTTGTCCACCATGCCAACATGTTTTCTAGGTCCATATTAGGATACTTCCAAAAACTAAATCTACAAACCATAAAGACTGAGAAATCTACCTAAAGACATTAAAGGAAGCACCAAATATTTTCTAAAAAGTCCATGTTGGCAGTTTTTTGATCCAGTTTGAAGCTAATTAACGACATAAAGATGAACAAAAGAGCTAAAAAGAAAGGGATTCAAACATTACAAAACTAGTTTTAGCTCCGAGTCATAAAAGGAAAAACCAGGATCTGTTTGAATATATGTAGGTCGTCTTCTAGCAGTGTCAAAAAGAACACTGTGAGGTATATAAGCTGCAGGTGTGTTTTTTATCTTTTTATTTCTTTAAATGCATCGTTTGAGCCGGAAAACAAATGCATCTGTTTGTAATAAAGTGCAAGAAATGTAACGTGTTTTTAAAAAAAGCTGGTATAAGGCTAATGAGTGGAGCTAAAGGAATGTAAAAAAAACAAAAAAATCTAAAAAAATTGAGTCTTGTGACACTCAGTTTTTACAATCGAGGTAAAAAAAATCCATAAAACAGTTTGTTTTCCTCGAGGTCGGGCTGTGGAGATAATATTTGCCGATAGCCTTCAGTAAACAGGAGAAGTTATTAGTTGAAGGAAGAGTTTGTGAAATGTGAGTTTTGAGAAAAGCATAAGGTTAAAAGGACAGTGGTTCTTTTGTAAATGTGCTTATATTAGTTTGTGTTGGTTTGGAGAAGCAGACGTGAGCCACTTAACCCTGTCCTGCTAAAAAAACATCTAAACTTCACTTTAAATCGTCGACATGCTGCTAAATGAATGTCAGTTTAAATGTTTGAAAGTTTTACACAATGCATAGAAACTTTGAAAAAGTGCTCATAGTCAGTCAGAGAGGACTTCTTGAACCAATCCATCTTTAAATTCTGAGCTTGTATAAAGGACAAAAGTAAGACTGAGCAGTTTAATGTCACAATAATGACTTTAGGAAACATCTTAAGTTAACCTACATGTTATAATAGGTTCATTTTTCATAATCATCATTAAAACTTGTATTTGAAGACATTAATGGCGCTTTTCCACTACACAGTTCCAGCACGACTCGCCTCGACTGGGCTCGGCCTTTTTTGGTTTTCCACTGCGTAAAAGTTGTACCTGTACCTGCTTCCAGGTCCTTTTTTTCGTATCACCTCCGGCGAGGTTCTAAGCCGGCTGAGGCGATACTAAATTGTGACGTGAACACACGACAGACTGCTGATTGGCCAGAGAGAATCGTCACTGTTCACGTCATCGTTGCAAGAGCCAGACGGAGTATCCTCAATAACCCGCCATTTTTAAATAGTTTGGCCAGAGATTGCGTGATAATTTACCCAGTCCCAGAAGTATTATGGCAACTCGGAAAAATGCTCCGTGGTCAAGCGAGGAGGTGCGGACTTTTCTTTGTTTGGTTGCCGAAGAGAGGATCCAGCGAGAGCTTGATGGGGCAACGAGGAACGAAAGGGTATACAAGTCTCCGAACTGATGTCCACACATGGCTACACCAGGACTTTCCAGCAATGTAGGGAAAAGTTAAAAACTGAAAAGTGACTACAGAGCTGTAAAGGACCACAACGGCCATAGTGGTTCAAACCGGAAAAGATGGAAGTGGTACGAACAGATGGACAGTATCTACGGCCATAGACCGGCGAGCAACGGGAGGGATGGTGGTCTTGACTCGGCCACTAGTTTTTTGGAGTCGCTGATGGAGGACGGTAAGTGTTTTAAGTTTACATTACATTAACCCTGTAGGTGCACTCTGCTTGAGAGTTTTTTTTTCTTTAGGCTGGCTTTTGGAAAGCTGAAGCTCACTAACAATGAAGACTGTAAACTTGTGTCACAGATAGCAATTGCCGCTAACTTTTAGCTCTAACTAGTTGCTAACGTTAGCTGCCTGCCATTGCTATTTTCGTAGTGTGTTGACTTTTGTATGATCTTTCTATTCAAGATTCCTTTTACACCCGAGAATGGTTCTGTGGCTCCCACTGATGCCACGTTGGCATCGGCTGCAGCGTCGGCATTAACAACAGCACCAGAACCATTGGCACCATCGACACCGAGACCAGCGTCGAGAACGGGACCCGCAGCAGCGTCGACACCGCAACCGGTCAGTATAATAGGAGAAAAAGTAAAACCTTCTAGCCTGTTGTCTGTGAATCTATATACACTTATTAATATAATTAAATTAATATTAATCGTGTTTATAACCCATTAGTATATCATATATTATTATTTATATAAGCGTCAATGTACTTGCATAGCAACAGGAAGCATTCCCAGTTATGGGAATCAAGATTCATTAATAAACCTGTTCAGTACTTTTATAACTTTCCAGACATACACAATGTTTGAATTAAACGTGAAATCGTTTATCTTTATTGTAATTCATTCATTGTAATAATTTTTGTCCAGGACGGAGGAAACGACAGAGGGAGCAGGAGCAGCTGACTGTCCTGAGGAGATGCAGACATCTGATGTGGAGCAGATGGAGTTGAACCGGACACAGCGAGCGGCATTTACAAATGGACTGAAAATGTATACATATTAGTAATTAAATACAGCATTTTTGCTGTATTGTTTGCACTACATGTAACATGTATATAATTGTGTGTGAATTTTTATTAGAGTTTGTTGTATTTGTGTGTGTGGTTAAATAAAACTTTTTGAAACTTATTACAAATAAGTGTCTTTTTGATGGTTTGCTTTTGTACAAGGGTTTGACCATGTATTTTCAGATTTTATACTCTGATAACCTTAAAACAGCAGAGACAACATTTTTAACGATAATGTATTTATTTTTAGCAATTAAAGTAACGCATCAGACCCTCTCGTTCATCACTGCCTTCCTCCTCTACACCCTGTGCCACTGCCACCACAGGCTCTGCTGCTGCAGGTGCATCCCAGTCATTGTCATAGTCCTCTCCATGACTCTCACAAAGGTTATGCAAAGCACAGCAAGTAAGAATCATAGATTTCACCATTGTAACATCACAGTCATTTCTTTTCATGAGACAACTCTCTTCTTTAGGGCAACACACTTGCGGAAGCTTGTGTCCTGTCTCTCCATCACTGGACGCACTTTGTTGTACAAGTAAATAAATGTTTCTTCGGACATTCTGAAGTTCTGAACCCACTGCGCGTTTGTGAAACCGGGAACAATAACATCCACCACTTTGTAGCTCGGTTGAAAGCCCAAACACACGGTCTGCGGCGGCGACTTTGCAAAGCGAAACAGATCTGAAACACATAAACCATACACATTTTAGTACGTAATACTGGTAGCTATAAAGTTGTTCAAATACTTTGTAAGTAGTAACTTATAGTATTTACACATATGTAGCGTTAGCATAATAACTTACCCTCTTGCGTGGCGTTGAAAACACAGATTCCTCTCGTAGTCTGAACTCTGTAGTAATTCCCAAACTCTCCTGTTGTTATCAGCAGTTTTTCTTTTGCTGCCCTCAGCCTCTCCTGAAACAACGTTTGCCGTCTTGCTGTGAGAAACAGCCACATCCGAGGATAAAAAACAGACTCGATTTCCTCCATTGTTTATGTGTGTGAGTAGCGGATGTGTGTCGCGTAGAAGATTACGTCACGACAGGTTCTTGCGGCGTCGCTATGATGACGACTAGGTACTATTGTGGAGGTACTATCTGCAATGGAAAACGGAGCGAAAAGCGAGCCGAGCCGAGTCGAGCGAGTCGAGTCGAGCTGGTACTGTGTAGTGGAAAAGCGCCATAAAGGACCTAAAGAAAAGAGCTTTGAGAGTGCACTTCTGTTGAAAAGGTTTACAGAACAAGTTCTTTTAATGATTATAGATAGAAGTTGTTTTTTAATCCTGATTCATATTTTTGTATTGGCCCCATTAGCGCCCATACACCACCTTAAGCCTGTGTCGTATTCATGCGTATCTCAAAGAAGCACTTTTCTAAAACACTGACCTGTCCCTTTAATGCTTATGAAGAACAAAATCAAAATAACTGAGGTTTTTTTTACTTCAGAGGTTGGTAATTAACAGTTTATAAAGGAGTACTTTAAAGCTTATTGCTGCATCGGTACAGTCAGTAATACGGGCCTTTTCAGGAGCATCTTTCCAGAAAATAAAAAGCCTCAAAGCCTTTGACCAAACCCCACTACAGTCCCAGAAAAGAGGAGGTTTAAATTTAAGATTAAAACTAGTCAATTATTCCCAATATTAATCCCAAATAAAGGCCAAAGTTTTAAAAGCCTCTCTTGCTGTGATTAGGCCCAGTTTGAAGTCGAGAGAAGACGTCCAAAGAAAGGGGCGTCAGGGGAGCAGCCTTCAGATCTTTGAGGGACACTTCATGTTTGATGTGTTTCCTTCATCTTTATCTTTGAACGACCAATGTTTAGGTGGATGTGTTTCTAAAGGGAGTGTCTAACGCGTGTGTGTGTAAATGTGTGTTTGCAGTAACAGTGTATTTCCCTCTCACTCACTCAATACTTTATCTCGTTGGCCAGCAGCGTGTTGAAGTTGTAGCTCGGCTCGGGGAGATCGGGCAGAGCCGAGGCCGAAGCCTGGTCAGCTCCGGGTCGCTCTCGCTGGAAGTGGACCCCACGCGGCGCCGTCGGGAAGGGACGGGGCGACCGGGCACACCTCGGGCTCGCCGCTGGTCTCGCCGGTGCTGCAAACCACCCACAGCAGGGACATCTTTCAGGTCAAACGGCTCGGCGGCATGGACAGAGCGAAGTCGGCCACGATCCCGGCGACGTCCATCCCACAGGCCTGGTCGAAGGAGAGAAACCCACGTTGGCCTCGCACCCACGAAGGAGCCGTCGTTGAGCTGCAGGAGGTCTATACGCACGTCCATGCCCAAGATGTTGGACAGTTGTACGTCCAGCTGCTCGCCCTGTCCGCTCAGAGGGCACATCATCCCCACACCCCCGACAGAACAACACAACAGAGACAAACGGCTCAGGACAAACAAACATCTGCACCTTTTGGAAAGCATGGGACCTTTTGGTTTTGGGATGTTTTTCTTCAAGAGAAATAAAAGCAGTTCCTTAAAGCGAGGATTAAACCTAATGTTTGCACAGGTTCTATAATTGTTAATGCCCCACTCATTTAACTCCTGCTTGCTTTCTGCAACAGACAGATGAACGTACGGTGGAACTGGTCAAAGACACACTTTCATAAATGCCACACACGCTCCAGTGTTTGACTCATTTTAGACACAAGTCTGAGAAATGAAGGCCATTGTTTTCACATTGTTCTTTACAAAACAGACATCACTACACTGTAAAAATACATTTCAAGTCAGTCTGTGCCCATGTCTGTAAATGTCTGTTTTTCCAACTGGATTTTAGAACTGAACTGTAATTGTACTGTTAATTGAGCTGCTAATAATCAACGTGATATGTTCCATAAAAACACAATAATCTGACGACCGTTGTCCTAAATCTGTCACAGTGGGTCACAGCATCGACTCAAACAAACCTGCTCCAGTCTGACACCAAAGATCAGCCTCTGTGGCTGTTTTAGAGAACGTCCTCTGATTTGTCCGAGTTTCAGGGAACCACAGGAAGCACTCGAGTAAATGTATGTGGACATTAGAGCTGCATTTCAATCATTAAAGAGGAAGTGGTGTTTTTGAGCCAAAAGGTTACAGCTGTATTCAGATGCTTCCTTTTATCCAATCAGAAGAGAGGACTGTGTGGAGCAGGTACACAGCTGGATTTGACTCTACAGTAGCCTGATGGATGTTTGTAGCTCAGTAGGTTAGGTTTGTTGTCAGTGCCTGACTTCATGTGACTGCTTTAGTAAATGGACAAATGTAATTATCACTGCATTAGAAGTGAGTTATGGATATTCACATTTTGTCAAAGCAGCTCAGCAAATAGTGGAAGCAAACATGTGCAGAATACATTTAGTGCATTTAGAGAGTGCCCTTGAGCCTAACATAGAGCTGCACTTGTTCTAGACTTTTATTTTTCACTCTTGTTCTTTTTTTGTTCTTTGATACAACTTTTGTGTCATTTCTGTAAAGCACAGTTACTTTGGTACAAACTGTGTTCTATAAATACTTCTTCTTATATTTGACCCAAATGCCTTTAAAACCTTGCGTCTGAAGCAGAACGCTGTCGTGAATACGTTTGTAAAACTGAAGTTATTACAGAAGTACAGTTTAAAGAAGGCTCCTTTGACAAAGCATCATTTTGGTCTATTTTTGAGTCGAGTGACCGTCGCTGTTCAGTCCTTTTCATGATGCATTGTGGGTAACTTTGAGTCACCTGACATTGGGACACTATTGCAAAATGATTATTATAGTGCACTATAATGTGATAATATCCTAAATGTGTTTCTTTTAAATGGTAGAAGTTGAATTATAAAGTCCTTTTAAAATGAAATAATACAAATTCAAGGCCTTGAACTAACTGCTCAATATTGAAATGGAAATGAAAACTAAACAAAGACTTGTTTGATTCAAGGCTCTGATTTTTCCTGACATTGAAACAGTGAGACTCTCAGGCGATAAAACCAGAGTCTGTTAACGTTTGTAAAGACTGTGACCACTGTGCACTCGCTGTCCTCCTTTATAAATGGGAGTGTGTGTCATGGCGTGCCCAGGAACAGTTGCTCTGCGTCCGTCGGTGGAGCAGCGCAGCATGAAGCCCACCAGGACCACGTCCGGCCGTGCGACTCCTTCACGTACTCCTGGAACAGGTCGGACGTGTCGTGGTGGATCAGGTGGCACAGGTCGATGAGGTGGTGCTTGTCCCGGGTCAGGAACACTGCTTTACCTGGAAAACACCAGAAACACAGGAGAAGGTTAGACTGAGGACCCGTCACACAGTTTTCTAGCGACAGAACTGAAGTGTGCAGCTCGACTTGTTGTTTTTTATTGAATCCTGAGATCATTTAGTCCACAGTTTAGTGCAGCAGTATCATAGTATTGACCTAGTGTTGTTGAAAGGGTTTAGTGCCAGACATGACTAGATTGCAATAATGGTGAGAAAGTGACTAATAACTGACCAAAGCCTGTCCACGTTGGATCCTATCACTCCGTTCACATTTTAATGTCACGTCTAAAAGCTGAGCTCACAGAGAAAACCTTCCACTTGCTGCTGACACTAGAGGTTTGTTCTGAGCGAGCCTCGTGCCAGTTCCTGTTGCTCATATAACAGCACGGACAGCGCTCTAACACGGACATAACTGCTTCACACTGAGGCTAAAATAGGCCTGTTTTAATTAGTCTCATCATAATACGACGGCTGATGTGTGGACCGTGAGAGGAGACTGTGGAAGACTGATGATATAAACAACGTGACAAGACTCTGATGGAAAAAAACAGAGATGATGCAATGCTGCGTTCATGTGGTTCCTTCGATGGAGACGAGACTCAATAACTGACTTTAGCAGCTGATGTGTTTTTTCCAAAAGAGCATTTTACTGATGTGTCCCAAATAGAGGAGAACAGAAAATCTGTACACATGTAAAAGTACAGTTATTTTAGTGTGTGTCACATGAGCTTATTATAATGTGTTTTAATTTAATATAAGGAGGTGTTTTTGTTTTTCTGTTTTAGGTTTGAAAAGAACAGTGAGTATCTGATGAAAAGCCTCTTTAGTCTCCATCGAATTGTTCAAATGTATTAATACGTTGTTAATGCTTGATTAAAAAATAACATTATTTCAGTTGAAGGAGACATGTTGTGTTTTTCAAAGACATTTTCAGTAAATTTGTTTTGTGCAGTTCTGCTTTTGTCAGTGTTCCTGTTAACACTGGTTCAGTTTACGTCATATGGTCCACAAGCCCTTATATGGTGTTTTTCTTTAAGCTGCTCATAAATTCTGATAAAAAACCCTCAAACCTTTTGGAGTTTGCTCTGCAGAAGAAGAACACACTTCTGTGAGCCATGCCTCGTCAAAAAGAACTTTCAGAGCAGCTACGATCAAGAATTGCTTTTTTACATAAAACTGGAAAGTGTCTCAAAGTTATTTCAAAGAAATTCACCAGTTTACAGTTAAAACGATTTACAAATGGAGACTTTGGGACTGTTGCTACTCGACCAAGAAGTGGTACCAGTCAAAATGACACCAAGAGCACAACAAAGACTCATCAATGACTTAAAGAAACAAACCTGAATGACCAAAGATTTGAAGGCATCATTGGAACTTGCTAACATCTCTGTTCATGAGTCTACAATACGTCAAACACTGAACAAGCTTCATATCATCATGAAAACATCATCCCAACTGTAAAGTCTGGAGGAGGAAACATCAGGGTCTGGCCAGCTTCAATCACTGAGAGGAAGATGAATTCTAAAATATATCAGACAATTCTTCAGGATAATGTGAGGAGAAGGTGGTGATGCAACAGGACAACGACCCAAAACACCTGAGCAAGTCCACGACAGAATCAGAAAAACTAAATCGTCCTTTTGGAGTGTCCAAGTCAGAGCCCAGACCTCGACCCAACAGAGATGCTCTGGATTGACTTGAAGAGGGTCAAACACATGAGACGTCCAAAGAATATGACATACTGCCGGGGGGAGGGGGGGGGGTCAACCAAATATTAATGATAAGTGTTCATTTACTTTGTCCACTGCCATTTTGAAAGTTGAATGAGTGTGTTCAATAAAGACATAAAAGAATTGTTTAGTGTAATTATTTTTAGACACATTATGTTTGTCAGAACCTTTGACTTTGATAAAGATCAGATCACATTTTAAAACAGATTTATTCAGAAAATCATGAAATTACAAAAGGTTCACATACTTTTCTTGCCACTGTAGGTTTTTCTTTTTTTTAAACAAAATCCTTGTTGCAGTGAATTATTTGATCATTTTAATTGTATTTATTAAATTCAGTTTTGTGAACATTAAATACAAACATATTCATATTAATTTTCATTAACTTTCACAAAACCAACGCAGCAGTCTGTCAGGACGTCCCGGGACACTTTTTCTCACCAGTCCGACAGAAACTGAAAACTCAGAGTGAAACCTGAAGGACGTTCCCTCGAGAACCTCTGGAGCCGGCCCTTTTTTAATTTCTATTATACTTTATTACAAACCTCCAACATTGTGACAATTGAATGTTTCAGACATGACACTAAATAAAGTTTTAAATCTTTTTATTTAACAAACCTCGTATTTTAAAGTAAAACATGAATTTAATCACTCCAGAGTTCTGTTCTCATTCTGTATGACTTCTGATCCCTCGGTCCATTCTTTTTTTTCTAGTCTTTAAAAAAAAAAGTAAAACTTAACAAACAAAACATGATAAAAAACAAATGATTTAAAAGATAAAACATGATAAACAACAAACTGACTTTTGTCATTTGTTATAAAAGACCAAAAGTGTCGATGGATGAGAACACTTGAGAGTAACACTGCATAAGTCCCTCTAAACAAATATCTGACTTAAACAGAAATAAAATCATATAACAGAGATGTGTGTGCTTCTAATTAATGACAAATATTTGATCAAAGTCTCCAGGAACCAAACAGAAGTGACATTATTCCAGAGTAGAACCAGTCTTATAGTTTCCCATGATGCCACACTGCAGCATAAACCCCAGAGTTAGTCATTAACACTGATAAAACATCTGCAGCAGTTTGTTGCATTAAAGACCTTCTCTTTGTGAGAAAATACTTTCCTCTAAAGCCCACTGTGTTTATGGAGCAGTCCAGCTGTTGTCCAGATGCTCTCCAGGTGTTTACAGGTGGACACTATCTCAGTGTCTTCTGATGGTCACAGGTTCAATTCCTCTAAAGTCAAAGAGAAACACGTCTTTAGTTCTGGAGGAGTTCACAATGAGCTCCATCTATAAAAGCTCTCTCTGAGCTCTCTGGCTCCTGGTCTGAGCTGATGCTGGATGAACTCAGGCTGGAGACACTTTTTTCAACTCTTCTCTCATTAATAAATGTAACATGGGTTTAACACTAGTGTCTCCTGACGCTGCAGAGTTCTTTTATGTCCTGTGACTGGAGCAGCTTTAATGCCTTGAACCTTGTGTTTGAAAAACAAACTCATTGTATTTAGTGGAAAGTAATTGTGGAGGAAATGGAGCTGAGGGTTTGTTCATCTGTTCACTGGAGCAAACAGGACAAGACTTGTTACTGCTGTTGTTGAGGAGCTCTGACAAAAAGAGTTCTCTTGCTTTTTGCAAAGTTTGATTAAAAACATGTCAATTCTCTTTGTAAACCTCAAAATGAAGTAAGACTTTTGATTTAAGCCATTTTCTTTTGGCTTTTCTGCGTTCTCTTTTCTGTGCCCTGACAGAAAGAACACTGCTTTTTTTACAAACTTTATTTCATTTAAATTTACAACACATTTCATTCCAACATTAAGAATATATTAAGTACAAATGAATAAACGTTACAGATGTGTTTCTTTTGAGTTCTGTTCTAATGTGTTTGAAAGTCTCTTACTGTCAATGAATATTTGTTTGTCCTTGTTTTCCAGATTTTGTCGCGCTGGTTCTGTGATGACTAATTGATAAAGTAGTGTTTTGGTGAAAGATGTTCCTGCAGAAGTCCGTACATGATCGAGTGAAAGTTACAGGTGAAGGTGAAGTTATTTGATTCCAGATTTCTTGAGGCGCTAACAGTCTCTGAGTAAGTGTTGTTGCGTTCCATCTTCTGAGCACTTGGACATTGGACATTGTTTTGTCGTTACAAAGCAACTCCAGGAAACAGTGGCTCTTACAGGAAGTTTATTAACAGAAATCAGCGTCTAATGTCTCTGATGGTTTCCTCTTGAGCACTTTTATCAAGTTTAGAAGTCTTGTGACTTGTGACTGGAGCTATGGAGCTGAGGGGGGGCTCAGGGGGAGAAGTGAGTGACATTTACAAAGAACCTTGGATCAGACTCAGTGCAGATGTGCTCAGTGATTATAAAAAGGTAAAGTCAGGTGTGAACAGGGTTTAGTTGAGTCCAGTTAAACTGGTCCAGTCCCAGGAGTCTCCACTGGAGCAGCTCGGCGTCTGTCGAGGCTCAGGACTCTCTTCTGCTCCACGTCACTCTCAGTCAAACCTAATGAGACGAGACAGAAGCAGTCTTTACATTTATTGAACAGATGAGAGCAAATATATTTATGGAGAAAAGACATACAGCAGTAATTATGAAAACAGTTGCTCCATGAGTTTATTTTCTAAAAGAACAATGTGTTTTCTTTTAAATCTCTTTTTATTCTAAAATATGAACTTTAGTAATAGTTCATATTTACAGCCTCAAAGCAGTGGGCGTGGCTTTAGTCTCTTTGTTTAAAGACAGACTTTATTGAACTGTGTCAGAAACAGAAGCTTTCTGACACTTTACAGTTTGTCTCCACATGGGACACTGAGACAGGACACTGTCCTGCAGCATCAGGACAGACTCTTTGAAATGTCTTCATCATGTGGGACATGTTCAGAGACACATTCAGTGAAGTCAGAACAGGCTCTGATTGGCTACGGTTCACTACAGCATCTACTCGTCTCAGAGTCTCCAGCGCACTGAGGACTCTGTTGGAGTTCAAGCAGCTCCTGAACATCTGACTCATTCAGGTCCAGCCCAGCCCAGATTCAGTTCTCTCAGATGTGAGCTGAGGCAGAGCTGAGGCCAGAGAAGAACAGCTGGACTCTGACAAACTGCAGTACCACAATCTGAAAAAAGAATAAATGCTGAAGACAGACTGTAAAAGTATTTAAATGTATTTAGTGTAAAAGAACACAAGTGTCTGATGTGTGTAGTGTTGAAAAAGACACTGGTGTTTTATGTTGGACTTTGATAATGTGCTGTGTTTGATTCTGTTTCCTGTTCATTGCTTTGAATGCTCTCGTCACATTTGTCTTATCGATCATGATATTGATTGGGCTATTCCTTGTGAGGATGATTAGGTCGATGTTTGGCTCATTTCTCCAAACCTGTGAGTGATTAGCTATTTAATCTTATTACATAAGCTCTTCTCTCTCTGGTAATAATATGTGTGGTCAATGTATATGACTTAAGGAAGCAAGACTCCAAGTCCCCGTCCAGGAGTAATTATAACCTATCAAGAGGCCTCTATGTAATATCATTATGGTTTCCAGGGACAAAGACCCTCTCAAAAGACGCACATGGCACTAATTCAGAGTCAGATGTTATTTGCTGGGAGGTATTTAAGGACTGTGCTTCTTATTCTCTTGGTCAGTCTCGGCTGTTTGTGACTGAACTCAGATATATCTGAATAAACCTGAATGAACCGACTCTATCTGCCTGGCTAAATTATTTGGGCTCTCTCTCTGCTTGACAACACCTGAGCTCACATGGGCCGCTCTACCACAAGTCCCACCTGGACCAACACTACTGTTCTGTGATTGGACGATGCTCGTGTGATGGACCGGAGCTTAGTTTTGTCTCGTCACTGAGCGGGAGGCTGTAATCTCAACATAAGGACAACGTGGACAAAAGAGGCCTTTGAAGGCGTTTGCAGTAAGTTGTAAGTGTCTGACTAATGTGACGAGTCACAACTAAAACTAAATCAAAGTAATAATATGTAGAGGCCGTGCTGTTCTGTGTGAGCTCAAAGGAACAGTGGCAGTAGGTCAGAGAAGGAGAGGCTGAAGGCCAGTCTGAGGTCAGCTCTGGGTTTCAGGAGCTACATGGGACACATGGGGCTGGTTACAGGAAAAACACATCTAATGTTGTGCTTAGGACTCATTCAAACAGCTGTATTTAGTGAGGCCACCTGAAGCTTAGGTTGCTATAGGGAGCTCTTAACCTTACATTGAAAAAGGAGCTCTATGTGAGCCTTGTCACAGTCAGGCTCTCAAGTCTTGGTCAAGTCCTGGTTTAGTCCTGGTTTAGAGCTGCTTTTAAAGCTTGTTTAGTCTTAGTTTCATCATGTTCTAGTTTCAGTCGAGTCCTTCTTTTAGAACCTGATCAAAAAGCACTGGTAAACTCAGATAAAGCTCCTGTTTATTGCATTTGGTCTGGATTTGGCCCAGAGCCTCCTCTGTTCTTTAGTCAGCTCACATTTTTCCACTGGTTATTGATCATTCATTAAACATCAGTGACTAAAGAGGAACTAGGAACTAATCCTCTGAGTCCTTTATTACACCAGTCACTTGTACTTTTACTGGAGGACATTTTAACAGCACTACTTTTATTTGTAATGGACTATTCTTTTGTCCAGGTAACAGTACTTTTACTTGAGTACAAAGTTTGAATGGTCTTAATCCAGTGTTACATTAATATTTGATCTCACAGTGAAGCTCTGAGCAGTTCCTTCATAAACAACAGTGAGTGGCAGAAATGGAAGAGTTTTTTATGGATGTAGTTGTGTTAATGAATGAGATGGAGCTGTTAATGAACATGTGACCTGTGTAACAGGAACAGAGTGAACTCACATCAGAGTCTCCAGTCGACAGTCTGGACTCTGCAGAAAACCACACAGATGCTTCACTCCTGAGTCCGTCAGGTCGTTCTGGTTCAGATCCAGTTCTCTCAGATGTGAGGGGTTGGAGTTCAGAGCTGAGGCCAGAGAAGAACAGCTGGACTCTGACAAACTGCAGCTGTACAATCTGAATAAAGAATAAATGCTGAAGACAGACTGTAAAAGTATTTAAATGTATTTAGTGTAAAAGAACAAAAGTGTCTGATGTGTGTAGTGTTGAAAAAGACACTGGTGTTTTATGTTGGACTTTGATAATGTGCTGTGTTTGATTCTGTTTCCTGTTCATTGCTTTGAATGCTCGTCACATTTGTCTTATTGATCATGAAAGTTTGTTGGAGTCTTTTCAAATGGATTCTTCTTTAGTTATTATTCTAGGATTATTTTTAGTTAGGTGTGTAATCTACTTGTAACCCCTGCTGCGTGAATGGAGGCTTCTGATTGGCTGTGAGACAAGGCTGGCTCATAAGTTTCACTTCCGGGTCAAGCTGTGGGACTTCAGGCTTCCTGCTCTCACTGAGGCTGTAGCACACTTGGGTTAAAGAAAACACAGCTGTCTAAAGTCGACTGAATGTTACAAACGGCTTCAATCAACTCTTCTGACCCTTAGTCCTGGAACGCTTTTGTTAAGAGTAACCTTTTCCTCTGTTGAACACACTTTGAATTCACTTTTGTTGCAGCGTTACTACCGTGACTTTTGAGCAGAACTCTATAAAGCAGGGGCCCCTTAAACCTTTTGGGGCCAAAGACCCCTTACAGGAGAGAAAATCTTCAAAGGACCCCTTATGATCCTCACAACAATTAAAAATGTTTACTGCCATTTGTAATCCTAGATGCCATAGGAATTATTTCTATTGAAACTTAAAATACCTAAACACGTCAGACCTGTTTCATCTGAATTTAAACACTTTAAATCTGAACCCTTTTAAAAATACTGTCTTTTTCAATTATTATTTAACTTACAGCATTTTAAATGTTCATGTAACAAATGTTAAAGCTTCCACAAAAGTTTGGAACAGTTCTAATTTGTTAGTTTGCTTTAAAAGCAGTTTAAAGTGACCCTTTAACATAATAAACACACTGGTCCTTGTTACGACCTGGCTCTTACAGCCGCAACAAAACATGAGACAAGATTTGAAGGACGACAAGAAAAGTGTTACATTTTGACATTTAGTGTGTTTCATTGTGTTTTGGAGAGTTTTGGAAAATGCTAACGTAGCATTGAAATGCTAATGCCTATGGCATTTCTCATTGAGTGGCTAAAGCTAATGAGCTAAATTCAAATGTGTTTGATAAAGAAGTGTGTAAATGTTTTGGCTTTAATTGAATAATGGATTGTAAATTGAATATGCATATTTGAAGAGAATTAATTGTTTACTGCTAAAGCTGGAACTTGAGATATTGACTCATTTGAACTTTCTGACCTTGTTTTCAGGTTGGTTTTGGACTGGGCTCTACGAGAGCTGCTGGGACAAACTTTATTTTTAGTTTTGTTGCTGGTCCTGGTCACAAAAGTATGGAATACAGACAAGTGTTTTTCAGCTCTAATGAACTTTAAAGAACTTTGGACTGGACTGTTACGCACCACATCCACATTCTGAATCTGAACTTTGTTCATTGTATTGTTTCCTTTTAATAATTGAATGTATTTTTCATTGAAACTTGTGCTGTTTCATGTTTGACACAGACACAAGCTCCATAAAGAACCTGATCATCTGAATACAGTCATATGCACCACTGCAATAGTCCTAGCCTCAACTCTGAGAAGTTCAAGAAGAACCTAGTGTTACAGTTCAAAGGTCGTCCCTTACTTTTCTGATCTCAGTCAATGTTAAAGCTCTCAGCTGCTTGTTTGTGACTGCGCTCGTTCTCAGCCCCTGTTCCCTCACAAAGAGCACAGACACAAAGCACAGACAGCTGTCAGTCACCTCTGACCTGAGCTCACATGGGCCGCTCTACCACAAGTCCCACCTGGACCAACACTACTGTTCTGTGATTGGGCGATGCTCGTGTGATGGACCGGAGCTTAGTTTTGTCTCGTCACTGAGCGGGAGGCTGTAATCTCAACATAAGGACAACGTGGACAAAAAGAGGCCTTTGAAGGCGTTTGCAGTAAGTTGTAAGTGTCTGACTAATGTGTCGAGTCACAACTAAAACTAAATCAAAGTAATAATATGTAGAGGCCGTGTTGTTCTGTGTGAGCTCAAAGGAACAGTGGCAGTAGGTCAGAGAAGGAGAGGCTGAAGGCCAGTCTGAGGTCAGCTCTGGGTTTCAGGAGCTACATGGGACACATGGGGCTGGTTACAGGAAAAACACATCTAATGTTGTGCTTAGGACTCATTCAAACAGCTGTATTTAGTGAGGCCACCTGAAGCTTAGGTTGCTATAGGGAGCTCTTAACCTTACATTGAAAAAGGAGCTCTATGTGAGCCTTGTCACAGTCAGGCTCTCAAGTCTTGGTCAAGTCCTGGTTTAGTCCTGGTTTAGAGCTGCTTTTAAAGCTTGTTTAGTCTTAGTTTCATCATGTTCTAGTTTCAGTCGAGTCCTTCTTTTAGAACCTGATCAAAAGCACTGGTAAACTCAGATAAAGCTCCTGTTTATTGCATTTGGTCTGGATTTGGCCCAGAGCCTCCTCTGTTCTTTAGTCAGCTCACATTTTTCCACTGGTTATTGATCATTCATTAAACATCAGTGACTAAAGAGGAACTAGGAACTAATACTCTGAGTCCTTTATTACACCAGTCACTTGTACTTTTACTGGAGGACATTTTAACAGCACTACTTTTATTTGTAATGGACTATTCTTTTGTCCAGGTAACAGTACTTTTACTTGAGTACAAAGTTTGAATGGTCTTAATCCAGTGTTACATTAATATTTGATCTCACAGTGAAGCTCTGAGCAGTTCCTTCATAAACAACAGTGAGTGGCAGAAATGGAAGAGCTTTTATGGATGTAGTTGTGTTAATGAATGAGATGGAGCTGTTAATGAACATGTGACCTGTGTAACAGGAACAGAGTGAACTAACCTCAGAGTCTCCAGTCGACAGTCTGGACTCTGCAGAAAACCACACAGATGCTTCACTCCTGAGTCCTTCAGGTCTATGTTCTGGTTCAGATCCAGTTTTCTCAGATGTGAGGGGTTGGACTTCAGAGCTGAGGCCAGAGAAGAACAGCTGGACTCTGACAATCTGCACCAGTTCAATCTGAATAAAGAATAAATGTTGAAGACAGACTGTAAAAGTATTTAAATGTATTTAGTGTAAAAGAACAAAAGTGTCTGATGTGTGTAGTGTTGAAAAAGACACTGGTGTTTTCTGTTGGACTTTGATAATGTGCTGTGTTTGATTCTGTTTCCTGTTCATTCCTTTGAATGCTCTCGTCACATTTGTCTTATTGATCATGAAAGTTTGTTGGAGTCTTTTCAAATGGATTCTTCTTTAGTTATTATTCTAGGATTATTTTTTAGTTAGGGTGTGTAATCTACTTGTAACCCCTGCTGCGTGAATGGAGGCTTCTGATTGGCTGTGACGAGGCTGGCTCATAAGTTTCACTTCCGGGTCAAGCTGTGGGACTTCAGGCTTCCTGCTCTCACTGAGGCTGTAGCACACTTGGGTTAAAGAAAACACAGCTGTCTAAAGTCGACTGAATGTTACAAACGGCTTCAATCAACTCTTCTGACCCTTAGTCCTGGAACGGTTTTGTTAAGAGTAACCTTTTCCTCTGTTGAACACACTTTGAATTCACTTTTGTTGCAGTGGATGTTTGTTGTCCAGGGTTTTGTGATAAAACTCTCAGAACAAGGCCTTTAGGAAATGAGGAGGAACACTGTGGAAGTGTCCTGGACGTCCCGTTGACCTTGGAAGAGGTGAAAATGTTTAAATGAAGAGCTGCAGACTCGTCACCGGCAAGGACAGCATTTGTTACAGTCTGCTTAAGCATTTTAGGTTTTATAATAAAGTTCCAAAAGTTGGAAGGAGGCAGTTATTGTCCCAAAAAGAAAACCAGGTAAAGATCCTTCTAATCCAAGTAATTACAGGTCGATAGCTCTTACGTCTCATATCGAGAAGATGGTGGAAAAGATGAAAAGTGAGCGTCTGGTTTATTCTGTTGAAAGTAAAGGAAGTGTGTCTTTGTGTCAGAGTGGATTCAGGAAGGGGGCTATGGACTCTATGATATGTTTGGAAACAGAGAAAGCACAGGTTAACAAGGAGTCAGTAATGGCAGTTTTCTTGATGTAGGAAAGGCCTACGATATGGTCGATATTAGAAAATGTAATTTATTACTTTTGAATCCTTAAGTACAGAGGACGTATGAATAATTTAGTGATATATATGTGACATAAACATGTGATTAAGTCAAAACAGCAGTAAATTTGTCTGAATTATAAAAGTATAAGTGTCTCTCACATTGTTCCACAACAACATTAAGATAGTGTAGATTATTCTTCAATATTTTATAATAATTTATTCTATTTATTGTCCATTTCATTCATTTAACATAATATTAGGAGCATCCCAGTTATTTGACATATTAGATTTTTCTAAGTAACTCAATAGTTACTTTCCTGGTAATGACTTTTATAATGATGTAACTCAGTTACTCTTTGAGAGAAGTAACTAGTAAGTATAAATAAGTAGATTGTTAAAGTAGTGTCCAACACTGGTTAGAACACACTCCTGTCCTGCCTCTGACTCTTCTTTGTGCAGTAAAGGTGGATGTTAATGCGTTGCTGCTTTATAACTAATCATCCGTGGACTTACTGCAGCATATTTCTGTCAGGGGCCTGCACTCAGTGCCTACATCCTCCAGCTTAACCGTCAAGTCTTGTAGAGTCTAATTCAATTAAACACATCTAATGAGCAGTGTTTCTGAGCACGCTCCTTCTCCGAGAGACTTTACAGTTAAACACTGCAAAAAAGGAAACGTTGGTAAAACACATGGACCAGTCTGAAGGATACAGTCCTTAAACTGTGACTTTAATAAGAACTGTTTCTTATTAAATAATCAACACTTGTGAAAAAGAAGAGGTCCTTTTATTGAAAGAAGAGTTTTCAGATGTGACAGTGAAAGATACATGATCTATTCATTTGTAATAAAGTGTTTTGTCATCAACAGTTTCAGTTTGATATGAACCTAATGTAGCCACAGCTGTTTGTAAGTTTTGTTCTATACAAGGTGCAGTTTACACTGAAGGACTGTGTCTTTACACTGGTACAAAAGAGATCCAGGGGTTTCTACAGTTCATCTGTAATAAACTCTGACATGTAAGACTTTACAAAAATAAAGTCAGAATTATACACTCTAAAACTATAGGCCACTTTGTTTTTAAACTTATATTTAGTTTTAAATGTTATTTTATGTATTTGGTTGCATTTGGCCAATGGGGCCCCTTTTTGGGGGTTTTGCCCCTTGACCCTCCACATTGATCCGCCTCTGTCTGTCGCACGGATTTACCAGGTTTACCTTGTTTATATTTTCTGCTAACGTTCAGCTTTAAGGCCCTCATGAAAGGACTTGTTCTAATCCTTTTTGTTCCTGGCATCATTAACAGTGACCTCAGTGACCTTTAGAGCCAGCTGCAGCTCACAGCCCTCTGTCCTCCACTGGGACTAAAAGTGGAGCTAATGGGACAGTGTCTCAGCTCCTGGTCCTGTTGCTTTGGCCTCCATCTTAACCATGTGGTCAAAAATCTGAAACTAGACAGCTCTAAACTTTAACAAACAAATAGATTCTGTGTTTAGGGCAAGATTTTTTCAGCTTCGATCCTTTCAAAGGTTAAACCCTTCTAGAGTCGCACTGACCTGGAGAAAGACATCCATGCTTTTATTAGCTCCTGCATAGACTACTGCAATGCACTCTGGGAGTTCACCAAACTGCTCTTCACTGTTTGCAGCTTGTGCAAAACGCTGCTGCTCGACTGTAACTAACAGTCGTAAACATGAACACATCACACCTGTCCTGTCCCTGCACTGGCTCCTGTCCAGTTCAGAATCTATTTTAAAATCTTAATGTTTGTTTTTAATGCACTCACAGGGCCTTGCACCTTCTTATTTGTGTGAGATTCTGACCCCTCACAAACCCAGCAGAGCTCTACGTTCTGCTGGACAACATCTGCTGAAGGTGCCCTGGTCCCGGTTCAAACAGTGGCCGATCGTTCTTTTGCAGTGGTCGCTCCTAAACTCTGGAACTCTTTGTCCAGTGAGTTATGTTCCATCACTGACCTGCCTCTGTTTAAAGCCAAACTTAAAACCTATTTATTTAAAATGGCTTTTTGCACTTAGTGGCTCTGCTCTGTTTTTATTGTGTAAATGTGTTTTTAAACCTTTTTGTAATTATGTTTATTTATTATTAATGTTGTTAAGCTCCTTGGTTCAATCTGTGGTTGTTGGAAGGTGTTATATAAATAAATATTGATTGATTGATGACCTGGACGACTGAGAACCTCCTCAAACATCTGACTTTAACTCTGTTTTCATTCACAAGTAGTGCTCATCAGTCAAAGTCAAAAGCAGCTTTACTTTGTTTTATATGTTTATAGTTTCAGTGTTTTCTTCTCTGAGCTGTGATTGGAGAGCCACAGACTCAATGAAATAAACACAAAGGAGGAAGATTGTGAGAAACAGACAGAGGACAGTTGGTTTATAGAAACATTCACCTCAGAGTTGTTTTAGAGACATAAGTGTGGAATAACCAGGATTAAACTGTGTTTCATAAAAACCTTGCTCTGTAAAGATCCAAAGAGAAATAAAACCACTTGTTCCTTTGGTTCAGACCAACTCTCGTTAGAGTTCATACATTTATTTAGTCACTAACCGTTACATTTCATTAAACCTTTTGTGAAAAGCTCTGCAGAGGAAATAAAGCAGAGGTAAAGTGAGAGAACTGACCTCAGAATCTCCAGTCGACAGTTTGGACTCTGTAGTCCATCACACAACACTCTCATTCCTGAGTCCACCTTTGAGTTCAAGCTCAGGTTTAAGAGTCTCAGGTGAGAGGGACTGGACTTCAGAGCCAACGCCACGACTTCAAGATGAACTTTTGAGAGTCCACAATAAGAAAGTCTGTAAATATAGAATTAATGTAGTGAATAATACAGTGTTTATTAAATGAAGGTTTTGGACACATTTAAAATATGAATAATATGACACAGATTTACAGCATTAATATTTCCATCAGGACTTACTCAGCCTTTCTACAGTTCCTCACGGCCGGGATCAGTCTCAGTCGTCCTTCAGCTGATGTGTTGTACTTCTTTAGGTCCAGCTCCTCCAGGACCTCCTCTGACATCTGCAGCATGTCGGCCAGAGCTGAACACTGGGTCTCAGAGAGTCTCTCTGATCTGTTCTCTGACTTCAGGAAGTCCTGGATCTGCTGATGGAGCGAGAGGTCGTTTAACTCTGTCAGACAGTGGAAGATGTTGATGCTTCTGTCAGGAGAGATTCTATCTGTGTTTATCTTCAGGTTGTTGATGACTCTTTGTCGTCTCTGAGTCGATCTGTGTTGGACCCAGCAGAGCTCCCAGAATCCTCTGGTTGGACTCCAGAGAGAGGCCGTGAAGGAAGCGCACAAACAGGTCCAGGTGGCCGTTTGGACTTTGGAAGGACTCCGTCAATGCGTCTCTGAGGAAGATGTCTAGTGTTGAGTTATGTTCCCAGTCTCTCAGAAACCTCTGCAGTTCCTCTGTGTTCTTGTTGTTGAAGCAGTGGTGAAGGTAAAGAGCAGCCAGAAACTCCTGGACGCTCAGATGAATGAAGCAGTAGACTGATTTGTGGAAGATGAGCTTCTCTCGTTTGAAGACCTCTGTACAAAGTCCTGAGTAGACCGAGGCCTGGGTCAGGTCCAGACCCACCTGCTGCAGGTCTTCTTGGTAAAACATGATGTTTCTTTTCTGCAGATGTTCAAAGGCCAGCCTCCCCAGCTTCAGAAGGACTTCACAGTCGTCCTGTGTCAGCTGTAGATGAGTGGAATGTTGGTACTTGAGCCTCTTCCTGTGAGTCTGCACCAGCAGGAAGTGTGCGTACATGTCGGTCAGGGTCTGGGGCAGTGGGTCCTCTCTGCTCGGTTCCCAACATGTGCTCCAGGACTGTGGCTGTGATCCAGCAGAAGACTGGGATCTGGCACATGATGTGGAGGCTCCTGGGACGTCCTGATGTGGGAGAGGACTCTGTCACACAGCTCTTCATCTGTGAACCTCTTCCTGAAGTACTCCTCCTTCTGGGACTCAGTGAAGCCCCTGACCTCTGTGACCCTGTGCACACACCTCGCAGGGATCTGACCTGGTCATGAGAAGATCCATATAAGGGCAGAAGGAAACAGATACATATAAACTTATCTGCAGCAAAAAAGACCAACAGCATAGACAGAGATGCTGCTCCAAAGGAAGGTTCAATAAAATATAACACGACCCCTAACACGACCCCAAACATGACCCTTAACACGACCCCAAACATGACCCCTAACACGAACCCTAACACGACCCCTAACATGACCCTTAACACGACCCCTAACACGACCCCAAACATGACCCTTAACACGACCCCTAACATGACCCCTAACACGAACCCTAACACGACCCCTAACACGACCCCAAACATGACCCTTAACACGACCCCTAACATGACCCCTAACATGACCCCTGACACAACCCTTAACAGGACCCCAAACATGACCCCTAACATGACACTTAACATGACCCTTAACACGACCCAAACACGACCCCTGACTAACCTAAAGGACTAAGAGGAAGCAGATGAATGAATGAAACTGAGCTTTACCTTTGAGAGAAGCACATTCTTGTTCAAGAGAAGCACATTGTTGTTTGAGAGTTTTATATAAAACCTGTAAAAAAAGACAGTTTAATGTTTCTGTGAAACATGTGGAAAGTTTAATTCAAAACAGAATACAATCATTTACAAATTTATTTAATTTATTATTTATTTTATTCAACAGGAAGGGGTTGATGTAGAGAAAAGATTTTGTGCTGATGCACTGCAATAAGAGAACACTTAATGCTCGGTGCAGTTACAACCAGTGACCAGCAGGAGGAAAAAAAACATCTGAATATCAAATATTATTTTCAAGAAACATTTTTTGAATTTAATATATTATTATTTGTCAAAATGCCAGTCAGGACAGTTCACAAGACAATAATGTGTGAGTATATTCAAGCCCAAATATAGATTTGACTTGGATTAAAGTCTAGAACAATAACAATTGTAATTAATAATAAAATCATTAAATTGTGTTAAAACTAATTTGTAATTGGACAGAACATGCACTAAAGACAGTGTAGACAGAACAATGTCTGAATGTCTTTATTTCAAACCAATATTAAGTTATTGACTTTTCCTAAAACCAGACTTAAGCAGGATTTATTCAACAATAACATTGTTTTAAACCAAGACTGAAAGGACTAAGGCAGGATTAAGACCTGGACAAGACTCAAACAGGACAGATCCAGGAATCTATAAAGAATAACCCAGACATATTCCTGTAAAAACTAGAACTAAAGCTAAACCTGTACAAAACCAGGACTATACTAAGATTAAAGACCAGAACTGATCCAGGACTAAAACTGGTCTAAACCAAGATCAGTCAGGACTACACAGGTCTAAAGCAGTCCTGAAGCAAGACTGAACTTGGATTAAAGCAGGAACAAAGAAGGATTATACATGAACCAATACTAGGGCAGGAGTCATTCCAAACTACAACCAGAGTTCTAAAAACACTGATCTAGGACTGAGCCAGGACTAAACTGTACAGGAATGCACCAAACTCTGGCAAATCAACAAAAAACACAAACATCTCACCTGACGTTTGCTGAGGACCTACAATGCACTCAGTGTTTTTTACTATCTTTTACAGCAAATACATTCAGAATGTGTAGCGTTGCTGCTCTTCTGATTCAACCACAACCGAGCTCATATTAAAAATGTTTGAGCTGTGAACACTTGGCTGCTTGTGCTTCAAGAGCTTTACGCTTTTTTATTCTGACCTTTTCAGCAGCACCTTTGATTTTCCATTTATCCATTTTCAAAGGACTTTTCTAAATGTGTGGCTCCGTCGTCGACAGCCTCGTACGTACGACCTCTACCTGCCGTCTCTCTGAATCCAGCACATCTACTTTTATATTCATGCCTACTTTTACAGGCAACAACAAACCTGACCAATGACAGAGCTAAGAGAAGCAGTTAGCCACGGCCCTGTTCTTCAACATCAGCAGCTTCACTTTTTCATTGATCTGACCTCAGAACAGTTTCAGTTTCTCAGCACCACTTTATTTTACAGTCTTTTGTTGGCCCTGTCCACACTTTTTGGGGATGTGTTGCTGCATCAAATTCAAAAAGAGCTCTTCTTTTTCATGAAGTGGTAAAATGTCTGAAATGTAGTTTTTGTTCTATTGTTGATTAAAGATATTTTATGAGATTCACAAAATGTTTTAGTCTAAAGTGAGCAGCCTGTTTCTGAAGTCACTGACGTCTCCTTTTAAGAGTGACTAGGTCAGAATCTGTGTCCATTGAACTGAAGCAAACAGAAATATTTGACATAAATGAGTCAAAATGTTGAGTTTAAATGTAAGGGCTGTAACAGTGAGTGACAGGAATAAATGAAGACATCATATTTTAAAGTTAAGAGTCAGTGAATGTTCTACAAACCTTTCGATGTTTCTGGTACAGGAAGAGGATTAAGCCGATGATGAATAGAAGGAACAACAGGACTCCAAGCACAACATGAACTGTTAACCATGGACTTAAGAGCTCTGCAGCAGAAACACAGATTCTAATAATGTCAAGAGATAAAGTCTGGAGTCATTACTAAGAAGGAGCTTACCTTTGATAATTGTTTCTTCTCTGACGTCTGTGCTGCTGATGTGTGTCTCTCCGTCAGAGCTGAGGACACAGCTGTAGACTCCCTGATGATCTGAGCTCAGGTCCTTTAAAGTCAGACTGCCGGACTCTGAGACCTCCTCCACAAACTGTCTCAGGCTTCATTATAAACTGTGTTGATCCCAGTCCGGGTTAATATGGTCTGAATGTGGTTGAATTTCCAGATGAGGCTCTTTATTGGAGCCTTGGAGGCAGGGCAGCGGACTGTGACTTCATTTCCTGAAATACTTTTGTGAACTAAAGCAACAGACAAAACAAAGAGTTAAATGAGCCTTAGCCTCATAAAGACACATGAGACACAGGCAGCAGGCCTCAGGACGTCCTCAGATGTGTGACAGCTCCAGAGAACACTCGTCTGTAAAAACCACTGCATCCAGCCTCAATCCCAAAGCATCTTATTGTTGAGGACACTTCCAAAGTCCTCAGCAGTGACCTGAGGACTTAATATCTACTTTTCTTTATCAAGTAAAGAAGATAATAAAGAAGCTCTAGAGGCACTGTGCATGAATCCACTAGAGCGTTCACTAAATGAACATGTGACTCATGATCAGTGTCACTTTTCTTCCTCTGTCTCTGATTATTAACACTCTTATTGAGAAACACTGGACTTTGGATCTGACTCTTCTTTGTGAACTTAATGTAAGTTTCTGGAGTTTCCTCAGTGGATGATATACTGTTGTGTTAAATGGACATGAGCAGACCCACCTTCACTCTGTCCTTGTCTTGAACTAAAGGTAGTACCACGCTGCAGCCTGTAGGTGGCGCTCTTCCAGCTGTGGTCAGTGCTGATGTTACAACTGTGTTCCTCTGGAGGGCTGTGTAAAGTGTGACAGAGCTGAAGATGGAGTAAAGACCCTTCTGTGTTTCACTGACTGATGTTTTGGCCTCAGTTCCATCAGGTCCAGACCAGGTCACAGCAGGTTTAGGGTAAATCTCTTCAGAGCTGCACTTCAGTTCATCTCCTTTCTGCTCTATCTTCACAAAACTAACAGAAGCTGCAACAAAAGACTTCAGTCAGACTCAGCTCCATCAGAAGAAGCCTTTAAATGGAATTATTTTCTTACCCCTCACTCTCAGATCGATAAAGGAGTCCTTGCTGACACCGTCGGCTGTGCTGGTGTAACACCTGTATGTGCCTTCATCCTGGACCTTCACGTCTCTGAGCAGCAGTAAGGCGTTTCCTCTGGAGATCTGATCCTCAGACAGAGAGGTCCGCTCTTTAAAGTCCTGCTGCTGGAGTGAGAGCTGGTCCTGACCGTAGTAGAAGCTGTGAACTGGAACATTTCCTGGAGTCTTTAACCAGTGGATGACAGGGTCAGGGCCGCTCTGAAAGCTGCAGGGCAGGACACAGCTCTCCATAAAAACACAGGACACTTGAACATCTGAGAAACATCAGAGACAGAAGTAGTTGTATACATGAGACAGACTTTATTAACCTATAACCTGTGATTATAAAAGGACACATTCACATTGGTCACTTTCAAAAGCCCAGTTAGCATTAGCCACAACAAATGTATCATTGACTATAGTTAATAATTCCTGTTTGCTCCTAATCCTGCTGATGTCATGTCCTTCATGTTAATCCAAACAGAGACAGAACTTGGCACAGACTAAATCCTGCACCTGGGAACTTGTCCTGGGGAGTGTGTGAACAACACGCCTCCTACAGACTTTACTGCATGATATAAAATCTCATGTACTGTTTACTTTTCCCATCAAACTTGATCCTGTTCCATTGTTACATGTGTGTGTTTGACTTCATTCTTGCAAGAATTAAACCTGATCATTTATTCTAAATTGTCTCTCATTAATCTGAACTAAACATTCTTATAACACAAAGAAAACTGTTGATTTCTATTGCTCACACTCTACAGGTTTGGTTTTGGACAGGGCTTCATCCATTGGGTACAAACACTATACACCTCACCCAGGGCCACAATAACCACAAATGGAACGACCTCATCAAGCTTCAGCTGCACCAGGGACCAGACTGGAAGCACCAAATCCCTTCTTTACTTTTGTCGACACAATTACAATAGTTATTCATCTGGATTAATAATCAACAGCACAACAGACCATGGATGGAATTAGAACAGAGCACATGCCACAAAACACTTCCTTTTTTACCACAGTCAATAAAAAAACAATCTTATTTCAAATAGATCACCATCTCCACGACTCTGACAGCCTGGTGGAAAACTCTTCAAATCACTAACTCCTCACTGTCGCCGTGTAAATACACACCAATCTGGCACAACGGTGATCTGAGGAGCGGCTGATGACTTCTTGTAGATAGATATCACAGATGTACATTACAACATCTCAACTGATCAACAACATTTGAAATAAATATACTTATAGAATAAATCTCAACAGATAAAAAAAAAAACTAGCACATAAACAAAAGTACATATGGGCCTTCAACCAAACATGGTTACCATTCTTAAATTATGAACAATTCTAGCCACACTCACCTCCCAAAGACCATAACCCCTCCTCTCACGTCTCAATCCTCCATTTATCACATTCCACCCCCGCTTTAACCCCGCCCCCTTCCCTTTCCCCCATTACCTACTTACTACTAATGTTATTGCTATTGTTATTATTTTATACATTTATTATAGTTTTTTTCCTGGGCCCTCCAGTCCCTGAACGTTACTGTGAACCTCTGTGTGTCCTGTTTCTTTTTAATGCAACACACATCGAGACAAATAATAATAACAACAATAATAATAATAATAATGATAATATTACTACAACTTTATTTATGTCTTCAAAGCTCCAGTTTGTGTGACTTTTCTCTCAGGGTTCATAAAGCCATAAACAGAACACACACACATTAGCACACACTGACACACACACGTCTCATGTCGTCTTTGTTTTGTCTCACGTGCTTCATGTTTGTTTGTACACTCTTGTAAATAATGACACTTATGCTTTCCACACTTCTAATGAATCACTACAGGTATATGTACATAGAAAGTCTTGAGCTTTAGGCTGTGTAACACAGAAACAACAGAAAGACATTATTGTAAAGTAAAGAGAAGCCAGCCCTGAGTGTAGACCTGAGTCCAGACTCCTGTGAGTCCTGTCTGTGTCGCTCTCAGAGGCTGCTTCACTCACTTAGCCTTTACTTTTAGGATCTTCTAAATTCCTGGGAACCTGTGAAATGGTGACCTCTGGTGGACAGGTCCAATAGTGCAGCTGCTGATGAGCTCATTCCATTCAGGTGTGCTGTCATTAGTTAAGGCTAAGCCTGAGCAGAGTAAGCTATGCTCTTCAGCAGCACACACCTTTATTCCTCAAACCACTGTGTGTCTGTGTTCAAGTAAGTCTGTTTAAGTTTCATCTGAAATATTTCACTTTAACAGTTAGATACTAATTGATCATATTTGTTTTTCTTCAGAAACCATGGCATGTCTTGGAAAATAAAGCCTAAACTTGGATCTCAAAGTGTATTGTCGTCTTTGACTTGAGGCTAATGTGGTCAGCCGTCTGAGAACTAAACATAAGAAAATAATAAAAATAGTTCATAAATGAGGCTGAACACAATCCTTAGTACGACTTATTCTCTGAGTCAGTCTAAAGTTCATCAGTAAAGGTTCCTCTTGTCCAACCCTCTTCTCAATCACATTTTACTCATTGAACTTTTGAAAGGCCTTGAAACTTAACTGAACTTACTTTGTCCTTTTGTAGTCCCCCACAGAAGCACAAAGAGAAGAGTGAGTGCACGGACTGAAGACATGTTCTCCTTTACCTTGTGTGCTCTCTGGGTTTACCCTGAAAGGATTCTCCTTTCATCAGGTTGGCCTCAGTCCAACTGAACAGGTTCAACAGGAAACACAAACGGACTGTTTATTCTCAGACAGTCGTTCAACAAAGCACTGTTTCTGTTCTCAGTGTTAATGTTCACTTCTAATAATGACTCTGATGGAGTTAAACTCAGAGAAAGATGGAGGACTGGACAAACACTAGTTTGTATAGACCTTTCTCAGTCGTGTGTGGAACATCTCTTCTTTTTTCCTTTTTGCTCTCGTCTGGGCCTTTCTTCTTGAGGAGCTCCACTCCTGAAGCTATAATTAAAGCTCACCTGATCATCCCTTTGTCCTCAGACAATGGAACTGACCTGGAGTCCTTCAGAGTCCCTTCAACACTGTGTGTACATGAGTCACATTTCTACACAGAGTTGACCTGTTTGGACCATCAACTATAAACCCATTTGAACAGAACACCTTTTAGCCCTGCGACTAACTGGCCACTGTCCAGGGTGTACCCCGCCTCAGGCCCAAAGCTGCTGGGATAGGCTCCAGGTCCTGCGACCCCTAACGGGACAAAGCGGTAGAAAATGAATGAATGAATGAATGAACAGAACACTGGACACATTTGTGCTGAATAAAACAGGCTGAAGACTAAAGTGTTGAGTGAGATTTGTTGAGGTTATGGCAGCACCAGACCCACTCAACATAGCCATGTGACTGTTTCACAAAGTGTTGTCTCACTTGAACAGTAATCCTCAGCAATGACAACAGCACTGGTTTAAAATACCCAAGTGTTACCTGACCACATTCCAGGTGTTCTGAACAGAAGGAGGAGAAACACATCTACATTTACACTATTTCACTCCTTCACATTAAAAGCACTTTAGGACTTCATGTTGGATTTCCACTGGTCTATAGTTTGACTCAAGACTTTGTTCTAACATGCTTTTAGAGCGCTCCAAAGACAAAACTCTTTCTGATTTCAAGCCCAAAAGCCTCTAGAGGCCCGTCTGTTCAAGTGGGTGACTCTAGTTCCTTTGACTTCATTGTGAGCTCATTATACTTGCACAAGAAGAGAGGCACACAAAGATTAGCTTAGATCCATTTTAATTTAAAATGGAGTAAAAAACAGAGGTCTACAAAGTCAACAGCAAAGGTTTTTTACAGCGTCACAAACCGGTCCAACAACTGGTGTAAAAACCAGAAACTTTAGTCACTGCACAACAATGTCCAACATCAGTGTCGCTGTGGAATGTACCAAAGAAAAGCTCTGAGTGCTCAGAGTTTCTAACTGCTTTAGAAACACTCCAGCATTTATAGAGGCCATTGGGTAACACTTAAAACTTAATTTAAACAAATACAAATGTTTTTTTTTTTTTTTTTGTAATTGGATACATTCTTTGGATGTTTGTTTTTGATAAAAAGTTTGGATTGTGAGTGATTTTACTTCTTTTGGGGAAAAGGTAGGCCTACAATTTAGTGCATTCCAGTCATTCATACTGTTGTTGTGTCCTTGAGCAAGACAAAAAGTCACTTTGTCTGTTAAATGACTAAATGTAAAAGTAATAGTAATGAATGCTTTTGTGCTGCCACCTGCTGTCATCAAATGGTAACTACATCAACCTGTCCAAATACTGCCTGATTTCTCCCAAAGGTATAATCCCAGTGTAGGTCAACAAAACAGTTGTGCTGTGCCTACAGGACCAGCGTATAGGCCTACACAGTATGAAGGTATTCTGTACAAATAGAATGAAAACTCACAATCATTAGGTCAAAGTGTTACTATTAGCAGCACCTCTACCATTTCTCCAAACCCACTACAGGTTAGAGTTGTGCTTTATTGCTTCTAGGATTACAGAAACACTGACTCACGAAGGTAAATATGTAAAATTACTTACAAGTGATAATGCAATGCAATAGGATATTCATATTTATAAAAGGGGGACGAAAAAAGAAAAACAGGTGAATGAATACTGAAGAAAAACGCAATTCGAACGCCATGGCACGTTATTTGGGCGATGGCACGCTTTAAATGCGCTACGGCGTGTCATGCAAAAAACGGCGACAATGGAAAACGGTGTTGCACGCTTTTTACGGCGCTTTGACAGTTTAAACGCGCATTTTTCGGGTTTAACAACGTATTTTGTTATAAAATACAAAGCGATTAAAAAAGGAGGTAATTTGGTCCCTTTTGGCTTGCCATAGGACCACCTTAAACCTCGCACCAACAACAGCAGCGAGGATGGCGATTTGTGCACGCCCACATCCACGTGCACGCCCACATCCACGTGCACGCCCACCGCCACAAGTCCAAGTCAAGTCAAGTCAACCTTATTATTGAAATTTTTTTGCAGAATCTGATCTCAATAAAGTGAAAAGACAAGATATAAGTAACTGTCAGTAAATGACAATAATTTAGATTTTCGTTGTTTCATAAAATGATTGTAGAACCACTGTCGTGAGATGGGCTTTATAACGACGTCTTTAGTGCCTTTTATGGGTTTTGAGAGAAAATGACATTGATGTTAATAAAGGCCTGTCTGATTTCAACAAAACTATCTTCATCTGTGTCTGAAGATGAACGGAGGTCTTACGGGTGTCGAACGACACGAGGGTAAGTCATTAATGACAGAATTTTCATTTTTTGTCAAGTCACAAGTCATAAAAATAGTGACTGGAGTCGACTCGAGTCCAAGTCACAAGTCTCCATGTCTGCTGGAAAGAAACAGGGCCTGTACTGTTAAATTTAAAAATAATTAATCCAGAATTAAATAGGACCATTTTATTCCTATTTGAATATTTAGTATTGTCTTTTATCTTGAGTCAAAAAGAACTAAGTGACTATTTACTGCATTGAAATGGCTTAAACAAAGACTAAAGCAGAACTAAAGCCAGAGCTCAACTTTATTAATGTTAAAAATCTTTTCCTAAATCGATGACTAAGTCCAGTTCCTCGATCCGAGCTGTCACCACTGGACGTCTTCACCGGACTCAGCCTTGTGTCCGTTTGAACGTTCTGTTCGTGTCTGATGCTAAGTGCTTCTTTTGTCGAGGTCAGCTGCTCTTTCTCTAACTTTATTTGCTCCGTGAGCCGCTGCACCTCCAGCTCCAGTCTCTCTTTTTGCCCTTCGGCCGTGAGCTTCTCCTGGACGCTGGAGCTCAGTTTGTCCTGGAGCTCAGATATCTGCTGTTGTTCAGAGGCCGTCTCTTCCCTGAGCGAGTAAATGAAGTCATGTGGGTAAAGTGAGCTGGGATTTCTTTGATAATGTAGTCTCAAAAGGAGATGGAAGAGGATACATTATCATAAAGAGCTCTACATTCAAACAGCCATCACTGGTTTTCAACAGAGAATCTTCTTTTCTGCCTTACTCCATCTTTATACTGAGACATACTTGTTTATGGTAAATAAGCTCTTTCTGCTTTGATTAATGGCTACTTGTCTTCATTTATGGTTTATTTATTAGGAACAGACACCTCTCAAACACTTTTCTTATTCAATCGTCCGAGTGTCCAGTAAGTTAGAAAATCTTCAACACCTGTCCCTAAAGCAATAGTTCAAAAGATATCAAAAAGCCACAATGATGTAGAAAGGTAAAAATAATAAAGATTAATAACAAGTGTGTGACTATAGTCTGCCCATAACTACCTCAGTTTGTTCGATGGCGACTGCAGGCTGCAGAGTTCAGTCCTGAGACGGTCGGTCTGTTGTTGTAGCTGTTCCACCTGAATGTGTCTTTCCTTTTGACCTTCACTGTTCATTTTTTTAAACGCCGAGCTCAGTCTGCAGCCGGCTGTGGACTCGCTCCAACTGAGCCATCTGAAGAGAAGGTATAAAAGTGAAGAAAACAAAAGATTCAACCCAATACTTCTGTCATATGTAGGTGTTTAAAGTTAGAATGTATACATTCCTGTTTATGGTTATAGCTGAGTACAAATGCTTGAAATGTACAGCTACTCATTAGAAGAACTCTAAAGTGTAGTGTATAAAAGCAAAAGGATCAGAACTGTGTGGTTTCACAGTAGATCTTTAGCTGAATCTTTGAATAAATGCAGGTTCTAACCTTTGACTTGGGTCAGGCTCTTGATAAGAGTCTTTACTCCGTCGGATCCTGCTCCGTCAGCTCCGGCTCCGTCGGCTCCTGTCCGGTCGGTTCCGGCCTCGTCGGTTCCGTCTGTTACGGCTCCAGGACCGTCTGACCCTGCTCCAGCTCCAGGATCGTCGTCCCCGTCCGCTCCAGTGCCGCCTGGTCCTGTTCAAGTTGTTTCCCAGTGTTTTGCATCCGAGTTTCCTTTCTTCAAGTGGTCGGGTTTCGGGTGGCCCGGCGCTGTGCCGCCCGACGCTGTGCTGGCTGTGCCATCTGCGCCGCCTACGCCGCCTGAATCTGCCCCGCCGGACCCTCGTGTGTCGCCGCCGGACCCTCGTGTGCCTCTGTCGGACTAAAAGTGATTCCCTTGGTCGAGTGCTCGAGTGCTTAGCACTCCTGCCTCACAGCAAGAAGGTCGTGAGTTTAAACCCTGGCCTTGAACATTCTAGGCTAACCCATTCTCATTTGGGCCCCTCAAAAGTTGCTGGGATAGGCTCCAGGCCCCGCGACCCTGAACAGGACAAAGTGGAAGAAAATGAATGAACCTTGAAGTCAATCAACAGGTGTTCAGCTTGATAAGGGTTTGCATTTTTTCAAACATTGAGTCAAAGCATTACCAACATTCATCCAGGTTTAATTTGTCTGTATCCATTTCCTGGTTTATTTCTCTGGTCCTTCATTGTTGACATCAGTGCCGACCAATGGGAGCGCTGCTTTTTTTCTGAAGCAAGCTGTGATTGGACAAACTCCTGCTGTGGGCGGATCATTCTCATCCATTAAAGTCCTTCATTATAAAGCCTAAATCAGGTCTTCAGGTCTCATTTTTCCACAGATGACTCCTGTTACAATAAGCTGTTAGGTTTTTAAAGAGTCAAACTAAATGAGTGGAACATTTGCTAATCCCTGTTTAACTGTGAGATACAAATGGCTACAACATGCAACAAGCCTATCATTAACAACAAAAACTGCTGTTGTGCTGAGAAGTTCCAAGCACTCTGTAAACAATCACATGACCCCCCCCACCTTTTCCTCCTCCCACCCAACAGTCTACAGCTCCGTCCAGTGGCATATCAGTGAAAAATAAGGTCAGCGCTGCTATATTTAGCCTCAGTTGTCTTCTTGCAGTGCAGTCCAAAGGTTAAAGGTCAGATTTACAGCAGAGCTCAGGGCCGACTGCAGACCACAGCTCTAGCACCACTAGCCTTCATCACCCGGTATACTCCAGCTCGTACCCTTCGCTCTCAGGACGCTGGCCTCCTTCAACTTCCTCGAGTAAAGAAGAAGTCTGCTGGCTACAGAGCCGTTTCTTATAGAGCCCCATTTTTATGGAATGGGCTCCCGGCGGAAGTGCAGCGAGCTGACTCTGTTGAAGTTTTCAAAAGCAAACTCAAAACATACTTATTTCACCAAACGTATGGAGACTGATTGATCATAGGTACACGTTTACACTGGTTGTAGCTGTAGGTACACGTTTACACTGGTTGTAGCTGTAGGTACACGTATACACTGGTTGTAGCTGTAGGTACACGTTTACACTGGTCGTAGCTGTAGGTACACGTTTACACTGGTCATAGCTGTAGGTACACGTTTACACTGGTTGTAGCTGTAGGTACACGTTTACACTGGTTGTAGCTGTAGGTACACGTTTACACTGGTTGTAGCTGTAGGTACATGTTTACACTGGTTGTAGCTGTAGCTACACGTTTACACTGGTTGTAGCTGTAGGTACACGTTTACACTGGTTGTAGCTGTAGCTACACGTTTACACTGGTTGTAGTTGTAGGTACATGTTTACACTGGTTGTAGCTGTAGGTACACGTTTACACTGGTTGTAGCTGTAGATATACGTTTACACTGGTTGTAGCTGTAGGTACACGTTTACACTGGTTGTAGCTGTAGGTACAGGTTTACACTGGTTGTAGCTGTAGGTACACGTTTACACTGGTTGTAGCTGTAGGTACACGTTTACACTGGTTGTAGCTGTAGGTACGCTACACTGGTTGTAGCTGTAGGTACACGTTTACACTGGTTGTAGCTGTAGGTACACGTTTACACTGGTTGTAGCTGTAGGCACACGTTTACACTGGTTGTAGCTGTAGGCACACGTTTACACTGGTCGTAGCTGTAGGTACACGTTTACACTGGTTGTAGCTGTAGGTACACGTTTACACTGGTTGTAGCTGTAGGCACACGCGTTTACACTGGTTGTAGCTGTAGGCACACGTTTACACTGGTCGTAGCTGTGGGTAAACGTTTACACTGGTTGTAGCTGTAGGCGTTTACACTGGTTGTAGCTGTAGGTACACGTTTACACTGGTTATAGCTGTAGGTAAACGTTTACACTGGTTGTAGCTGTAGGTACACGTTTACACTGGTTGTAGCTGTAGGTACACGCCACACTGGTTGTAGCTGTATGTACGTTTACACTGGTTGTAGCTGTAGGTACACGTTTACACTGGTTGTAGCTGTAGGTACACGTTTACACTGGTTGTAGCTGTAGGTACACGTTTACACTGGTTGTAGCTGTAGATACATTGTAGCTGTAGGTACACGTTTACACTGGTTGTAGCTGTAGGTACACGTTTACACTGGTTGTAGCTGTAGGTACACGTTTACACTGGTTGTAGCTGTAGGTACACACTAAATCCGCTCATATTATCACATCTACCTATTACAGTTTTTTGTTTTTTTTCTCTTTTCTCCCTCCTCCTAGGGTGGACACAAACCTCTTACCTGCTGGGTGATGTTTGCCCCCCCCCCCCACCGCGCCTGTGCTCCAGTGTGAGGGCTCCCACCCATCTGTCATCTACCTTGGTGGTGGCTGCAGCCCATCCACTATTGCACACTCAGAGTGGACAATGGACACTGCCAATATAAATGTTTTTATTTGTGAAAATGTTTGTGTATTTCTGTGTATTTTCCAACTGTCCTGGTCACAATCCTGCATGGCCTGTCCGTCCTGGGAGTGGATCCCTCCTTCTGTGGTTCTCCCTGAGGTTTCTCTTTTTTCCCGGCTGGTTTTTTTGGAGTTTTTCCTCTGACCCTGATGGAGGGTCTAAGGACACGGGATGTTGTCTAGTGCAGTCTGTGAAGCCCTTTGAGGCGACTGTTGTTGTGATATTGGGCTATACAAAAACAAATGTCTTGTCTTGTCTTGTCTAGCCTCTGACACTGCCCTACATTTGACACTGAGCCTGTTAGCATCAACACAAGTTCACCCCCCAAGGCCTTGTGGGACGGTTAATGCAGAAAGAAAACAGACTTATACTTGGACTGTCCTGCTATTAATGACAGAACCTGGAAATGGAATGGAAATGAGAGTCACTGGTATTGTTGGAACCTTTCACTATTTGATTTTCTCTATATAATGTGCTGTTTACCCATATTTTAGGGCAAATGAAAAGGATCAACTGTGAATAAGGCAAGAGGCTCCTTCAAAATAAGACACTGATGAATCATGTGAGAGATAGATGAGGCTCTTATATCTGTGTGTGGTTCATAAATATTAGATACTAGTGTATGCACTTAGTATCAGGGGGTCCTCAATTCTCTCACAAAGTGCTCGGAACAAGTAGAACCTCCTCAGCGCCTACAATAAAACACTTACTAACCCAATGAAAAACTGCATTTAGATGGTGGCTTTTACATGTGTTGCTCATTCTCACGTTTGATCCTTTTTGTTTTATTTGTTTGTTGTTTTTAGACAAGTGGACAAGATGTTGGAGAGCGTTCTGGACTTTGAGCAGAGTCACTGGAGAAAGGAGCAGGCTCAGGTGGCTCTGGTGTCCCACTCTCTGTCGCTGCTGTGGTTTCGGAGGAGACTCTGTGAAGGTGACGTTACATGAGAAGAGCTTTACTTTGACATGGTGACACATTTCCACACTTGTTCTCACCATAGGATTAGCTCGAGTTAGTTCAGCTGTAAAGAGGCGACGGGCTTTAGTGGAAGTTGGCTCTTGACTTTGTAAAGGCAGTGATAATGAGTCACCGTCATGATACACTTCAGGCTTTATACTGTGTGACCAACGCAAAGGTGATGAGAGAACAACTAGAGACCAATGACAAGGACTTTTTGTTAACATTTTATTTGAGCAAAATAAATCAACAAGAACAAAGAGGGGCCAAATGAGAAACACAGAAATGCAGCAAATGACACACTTTGAAACATTAAACATATTATTGTGCCTTTGGTTCAACAAAACAAGTGCAAAAGACTTAAACAACATAAGAAGATGGTTGATAGTGCTTGAAAAAAGCTTAAATTAGATTTTTAGTTTTGCATTTAAAATGTGGCTTGTCATTTTTTAGATTTGTCAAAGTAACTTTTTGTGTTTTTGTCCTAAAACAAGTTTAAAACAATCTTTTTGAAATGGTTTAGTGTACAAAAGAAAAATAGTGTCAAATAAAACACTATGTCCGTGGATCAAAGAAAATGTGCGGTCTGGTCAGAAGACATAGGCTGGTCACAGGCGGACGTTACAGATACAGGACACAACGAGGAAAGAACAAGAGAGCTCAACAAATGTACAGTTAAAGTGTCCCAAATGACATGTGGTCAGTCATTATGTAATAGTAACGTGTTGTATGTGATCAGTTTGGAGTGTTGGAGGATCCTGGAGCCCAGTGGAGCTGCCCTTTAATCAGCTTTAGCTTCCTGTTCTTGTTGCTCACCATGAAGACCTTAGGTTCCTCGACACTGTTCAGCAGGAAACCTCTGGTTGCATCGGAAGCAGCCTGTGCCCAATGAATATCCTCGGCTCATTTGACTTTATTGGATGTGACAGAGCGGCTCGGGCAACAGTATCATCAGAGTTCTTGGTTTGACTTGAACATATATTATCTGAGTTACCTGAGTTGACTTTAGTTTGAGACATGAAGCAAGAACTGGTCAAAGCTGTGGATAGATCCTGGAAACACTTGGCCTTGTGGCTTCATGTACACTTTTCTCGTCAAATATTGTGAAAGAGATCAGCTGTGAGTCTCAGATTATGAGCCGTTATGAAAGACGTCTGAGTGACACTGTTTGTCAGTTTTGACTCTCTTCCTTTCAGCTGCAGCGATGAAAATAGTCTTGTTTTTAGTCGTATTAAAAGGCCACTTGTTCCCTTTTTTCATTGGGATTCATTGAGCTGATAAAAGTGAAACAAACAGGTCTCAGAAACACTATTTTCTGATGTAATAGTGTTAAATGTTTGCATTGGGCTCATTGCTGAACACAGTTTATCAAGTGACTAAATGACTTATGAGAAGAGCTACTCATTAACATTAGTAAAGTCCAGTATTCACACTTCACAGCTTTATTACAAAATGGATTCAATTCATTATTTGTCTCAAATTTTACAAACAATAGCCCATAATGACAACATGAAAGAAGTTTGTTTTAAATCTTTGCAAATGTATTCAAAGTCAAAAGCTCCTGTTCAGAAGTATTCACTCAAAATGACTGAAATATAAAGTCCATGTGTGTCTCAGATCCACTCTCATCTTTGTTTAAGGCTGCTTTCTAACACTTCAAACACATCTGGACTCAATCAAAAGAACACAATAAAGTCGAGGAATCTATATTGAACACTAATACATATAAATCCATCCACTTCCTCAAGTCCATCTGAAGAAATCAAGAAGTTTAACAATGACTTAAAACGTGGAACAAGTCGACAGAACATTTTAATCCAAACTAAAGTGTATTTGGTCGAGTGCACAGTTAACAGTGCATGTCAGAAGTCCAAGGAATTGTCTGTAGAGCTCCGAGACAGGATTGTATCGAGGCCCAGATCTGGGGAAGGCCACAGAAACATTCCTGTAGCTTTGAAAGACTCCAGAAGCACAATGGCCTCCATCGTGTGTAAATAAAAGAGGTTTGGAACCACCAGGACATGAAGCAGTGGCAATACTTAACCAGCACTCAACTTCAAAAAAGGAGCACACAATCAAAGCAAACACATGTGTATGAGCACCTGATCTTTACTTACAAGGTGCTGGAAAAGCCTGGAGAGTGCTTGAAAGGGCAGGGCTTCTGATGCCTGACTAAAGCTTTGAAAACAGAGGCCACTCCTTGTTGCAGGAGGACAGTGATGATAAATCATGTGTTCCCCTGAAGCTACAGACATCCCATAAATACCAGACACAAGCCACAGCTTCACTTTTAACATGTGGCTCAAACAAAGCTCCCACTCCTTTTCTCTGCCTCTTATTGGATCAGAAGGATTCTATCAGTCAGCTTTAAGGTCCTTCTGAGAGGGTCAGCGCTGCTGCAGCTGCTGCGCTTGTTTCCGTCCGTGTGACAGACGCAGGGATTTGAACGTGCAGCTCTGCAGTCGAGCCCGATGAAGCCAAAGCACGAGCTGATGGGGCCCATTCAGAGTCTGCTGCAGCTGCTGGAGACGCTCGGGGCCTGAGTGATCAGCGCACTGGACACCAGCATCTGCACACATTTACCAAAAGCAAAGGCACTTTAGAATAAAGAGCTGTGCACAATCTGTATGTTCTAAGAGAAGAGTTCAAGTTGAGTCTTAGAGCAGGAACAAACAACAACATGGTCTCCAGTGGATTCAGACGAAGGTGAGAAGAACAGGTTTAATGTGCAAACCAAAAAGAATCCAAACACAGTGGCATTTATTTGACCTTGTCCTCCTTTAATGACATGTTAGAGTCTTTTTCAGCCAATCACAGCTCACATGAGGAAACTGCAGCAGAACATGACCAGTGTCGAGAGTTACACTTGAGAATAAACCTGGATTCAACTTTCACAGGATGAGCACTAAAAAAAAACCCTTCCATCTTAGATCCTTGATATTGTGCCTTTAAATGAAGTCTCAAAATTCAGATTCTAATGGATTTGTCTAGAAATGGCTTCTGTTCTTGGTAGTCTTTGTAAAATGGTCTTTTTGTTTTGTTTGATTCTTAAAAGATTATGGTCTTGTTATTTTGTAAATGTAAAGAAAAAACTGATCAAAATGATCTTAATTTACTAAAACAAAGAATAAAGTCAAAAAGCATTAGAGGTGACCTTTAAAAATACACATTAATAAAGAAGAACTGTCACTTTTCTGAAACACTCTCTTTTTATTTCAAAGTAAAGTCTTGTAAAGCTTCCTGCCAACACCAGGTTCCTTTCAACACACTTCCTGTTCTTTTTTTTTACACATTTCTCAAAATGAACAAAGTAACTCCGAGTAATTATTTATTAGTCTTGACTTTTTACAACAAAACATTTCATTTTGACATTTTCATTGTCGACAGTAAAATATGGATTGAATTCTATTCCCTTTTTAACACTGAAGCCAAATACAGTACATTAGCAGTGTTCTGGAGTTAATAGTAACACTGTGCTCTACTTTTCGACATTATTCCAGATGACTTTGTTTTCTGTCACTTGTAGGGTTTATGTGTGGCATTGAAAAAGTCCCTGGAGCACAGTTCAAACCCTGGTTTAATGGCTCTAAACTTTATTTTCTCTTAAGAATTCTACCTTTTAATCCAACTATTCAGAGCCTTTTCTTACTTACTAACAATTCACACCAATGTTTTCAGAAATAGAACATTTTCTACTTTTCTCAGAGCAATCTTTGACAGTTTTCTTTACTTTGAGCAGAATCTTGAAAAGGGCAGAATCAAAAGTGACACTAGAGTAAGAAAATAGTTGTGTTGCAGAATCTGAGAAGGTCAAAGGATTTTGGTGAGTTTTGGGATCTGTATCTGGACAAGCCTTTTAAATGTGTCCCACATTGAAAGAAATATCAAGCTCTCACAGCGCTTTCACTTTATCCAGACAATATTAGTGCACACAAACCAGTGTTTTCTCATTTTTAAAAATACCATCAATTAGAAGGAAACCAGGAACAAGAGAAACAGTGTCTTTTAAGCACATGGTCTTCTACTGTAGTTACAAGCTTCTTTTCATTCTTGTTCACACTTTGTTTGTTCGATATGTTGACTCTAGTGTGGATGGATGTGGGATATGTCATGCATTTTGGTTTTCTTCTCGAGGAAGGGCAGTTTCCAGGCTGCTTCCCAGAGTTATGTTCAACTCTACTATCTGACAACAAAAAGGCCTCAAAGCCATAGAACCCAGAGCAGATCTCTTCAGTGGGCTAACACTTACATTTGTGCTTTGAGCGTTCCAACACACATGTGCCTTGTGTTTTTTTAAAGACAAATACACTAAATGAAATCCTACCCATTCAAATCCCTGGAGCTTTGAAAGTCTAGTGACATTCTTCAATTTGTGGAGGCTTTCTTTGTCCACCATGCCAACATGTTTTCTAGGTCCATATTAGGATACTTCCAAAAACTAAATCTACAAACCATAAAGACTGAGAAATCGACCTAAAGACATTAAAGGAAGCACCAAATATTATCTAAAAAGTTTTTTGATCCAGTTTGAAGCTAATTAACGACATAAAGATGAACAAAAGAGCTAAAAAGAAAGGGATTCAAACATTACAAAACTAGTTTTAGCTCCGAGTCATAAAAGGAAAAACCAGGATCTGTTTGAATATATGTAGGTCGTCTTATAGCAGTGTAAAAAAGAACACTGTGAGGTATATCTGCTGCAGGTGTGTTTTTTATCTTTTTATTTCTTTAAATGCATCGTTTGAGCCGGAAACAAATGCATCTGTTTGTAATAAAGTGTAAGAAATGTAACGGGTTTAAAAAAAAGCTGGTATAAGGCTAATGAGTGGAGCTAAAGGAATGTAAAAAAAAAAGAATAAATCTAATAAAATTGAGTCTTGTGGCACTCAGTTTTTACAATCGAGGTAAAAAAATCCATAAAACAGTTTGTTTTCCTCGAGGTCGGGCTGTGGAGATAATATTTGCCGATAGCCTTCAGTAAACAGGAGAATTTATTAGTTGAAGGAAGAGTTTGTGAAATGTGAGTTTTGAGAAAAGCATAAGGTTAAAAGGACAGTGGTTCTTTTGTAAATGTGCTTATATTAGTTTGTGTTGGTTTGGAGAAGCAGACGTGAGCCACTTAACCCTGTCCTGCTAAAAAAACATCTAAACTTCACTTTAAATCGTCGACATGCTGCTAAATGAATGTCAGTTTAAATGTTTGAAAGTTTTACACAATGCATAGAAACTTTGAAAAAGTGCTCATAGTCAGTCAGAGAGGAGTTCTTGAACCAATCCATCTTTAAATTCTGAGCTTGTATAAAGGACAAAAGTAAGACTAAGCAGTTTAATGTCACAATAATGACTTTAGGAAACATCTTAAGTTAACCTACATGTTATAATAGGTTCATTTTTCATAATCATCATTAAAACTTGTATTTGAAGACATTAAAGGACCTAAAGAAAATAGCTTTGAGAGTGCACTTCTGTTGAAAAGGTTTACAGAACAAGTTCTTTTAATGATTATAGATAGAAGTTGTTTTTTAATCCTGATTCATATTTTTGTATTGGCCCCGTTAGCGCCCATACACCACCTTAAGCCTGTGTCGTATTCATGTGTATCTCAAAGAAGCACTTTTCTAAAATACTGACCTGTCCCTTTAATGCTTATGAAGAACAAAATCAAAATAACTGAGGTTTTTTTTACTTCAGAGGTTGGTAATTAACAGTTTATAAAGGAGTACTTTAAAGCTTATTGCTGCATCGGTACAGTCAGTAATACGGGCCTTTTCAGGGGCATATTTCCAGAAAATAAAAAACCTCAAAGCCTTTGACCAAACCCCACTACAGTCCCAGAAAAGAGGAGGTTTAAATTTAAGATTAAAACTAGTCAATTATTCCCAATATTAATCCCAAATAAAGGCCAAAGTTTTAAAAGCCTCTCTTGCTGTGATTAGGCCCAGTTTGAAGTCGAGAAGACGCCCAAAGAAAGGGGCGTCAGGAGCAGCCTTCAGATCTTTGAGGGACACTTCATGTTTGATGTGTTTCCTTCATCTTTATCTTTGAACGACCAATGTTTAGGTGGATGTGTTTCTAAAGGGAGTGTCTAACGCGTGTGTGTGTAAATGTGTGTTTGCAGTAACAGCGTATTTCCCTCTCACTCACTCAATACTTTGATCTCGTTGGCCAGCAGCGTGTTGAAGTTGTAGCTCGGCTCGGGGAGATCGGGCAGAGCCGAGACCGAAGCCTGGTCAGCTCCGGGTCGCTCTCGCTGGAAGTGGACCCCACGCGGCGCCGTCGGGAAGGGACGGGGCGACCGGGCACACCTCGGGCTCGCCGCTGGTCTCGCCGGTGCTGCAAACCACCCACAGCAGGGACATCTTTCGGGTCAAACGGCTCGACGACATGGACAGAGCGAAGTCGGCCACGATCCCGGCGACGTCCATCCCACAGGCCTGGTCGAAGGAGAGGAAACCCACGTTGGCCTCGCACCCACGAAGGAGCCTTCGTTGAGCTGCAGGAGGTCTATACGCGACACGCCCATGCCCAAGATGTTGGACAGTTGTACGTCCAGCTGCTCGCCCTGTTCTCAGAGGGCACATCATCCCCACCCCCCCGACAGAACAACACAACAGAGACAAACGGCTCAGGACAAACAAACATCTGCACCTTTTGGAAAACGCATGGGACCTTTTGGTTTTGGGATGTTTTTCTTCAAGAGAAATAAAAGCAGTTCCTTAAAGCGAGGATTAAACCTAATGTTTGCACAGGTTCTATAATTGTTAATGACCCCACTCATTTAACTCCTGCTTGTTTTCTGCACCAGACAGATGAACGTACGGTGGAACTGGTCAAAGACACACTTTCATAAACGCCACACACGCTCCAGTGTTTGACTCATTTTAGACACAAGTCTGAGAAATGAAGGCCATTGTTTTCACATTGTTCTTTACAAAACAGACATCACTACACTGTAAAAATACATTTCAAGTCAGTCTGTGCCCATGTCTGTAAATGTCTGTTTTTCCAACTGGATTTTAGAACTGAACTGTAATTGTACTGTTAATTGAGCTGCTAATAATCAACGTGATATGTTCCATAAAAACACAATAATCTGACGACCGTTGTCCTAAATCTGTCACAGTGGGTTACAGCATCGACTCAAACACACCTGCTCCAGTCTGACACCAAAGATCAGCCTCTGTGGCTGTTTTAGAGAACGTCCTCTGATTTGTCTGAGTTTCAGGGAACCACAGGAAGCACTAGAGTAAATGTATGTGGACATTAGAGCTGCATTTCAATCATTAAAGAGGAAGTGGTGTTTTTGAGCCAAAAGGTTACAGCTGTATTCAGATGCTTCCTTTTATCCAATCAGAAGAGAGGACTGTGTGGAGCAGGTACACAGCTGGATTGGACTCCACAGTAGCCTGATGGATGTTTGTAGCTCAGTAGGTTAGGTTTGTTGTCAGTGCCTGACTTCATGTGACTGCTTTAGTAAATGGACAAATGTAATTATCACTGCATTAGAAGTGAGTTATGGATATTCACATTTTGTCAAAGCAGCTCAGCAAATAGTGGAACCAAACATGTGCAGAATACATTTAGTGCATTTAGAGTGTGTCCTTGAGCCTAACATAGAGCTGCACTTGTTCTAGACTTTTATTTTTCACTCTTGTTCTTTTTTTGTTCTTTGATACAACTTTTGTGTCATTTCTGTAAAGCTCAGTTACTTTGGTACAAACTGTGTTCTATAAATACTTCTTCTTATATTTGACCCAAATGCCTTTAAAACCTTGCGTCTGAAGCCGAACGCTGTCGTGAATACGTTTGTAAAACTGAAGTTATTACAGATGTACAGTTTAAAGAAGGCTCCTTTGACAAAGCATCATTTTGGTTTATTTTTGAGTCGAGTGACCGTCGCTGTTCAGTCCTTTTCATGATGCATTGTGGGTAACTTTGAGTCACCTGACATTGGGACACTATTGCAAAATGATTATTATAGTGCTCTATAATGTGATAATATCCTAAATGTGTTTCTTTCTAAACGGTAGAAGTTGAATTATAAAGTCCTTTTTAAAATGAAATAATACAAATTCAAGGCCTTGAACTAACTGCTCAATATTGAAATGGAAATGAAAACTAAACAAAGACTTGTTTGATTCAAGGCTCTGATTTTTCCTGACATTGAAACAGTGAGACTCTCAGACGATAAAACCAGAGTCTGTTAACGTTTGTAAAGACTGCGACCACTGTGCACTCGCTGTCCTCCTTTATAAATGGGAGTGTGTGTCATGGCCGTACCCAGGGAACAGTTGCTCTGCGTCCGTCGGTGGAGCAGCGCAGCATGGAGCCCACCAGGACCACGTCCCGGCCGTGCGACTCCTTCACGTACTCCTGGAACAGGTCGGACGTGTCGTGGTGGATCAGGTGGCACAGGTCGATGAGGTGGTGCTTGTCCCGGGTCAGGAACACTGCTTTACCTGGAAAACACCAGAAACACAGGAGAAGGTTAGACTGAGGACCCGTCACACAGTTTTCTAGCGACAGAACTGAAGTGTGCAGCTCGACTTGTTGTTTTTTATTGAATCCTGAGATCATTTAGTCCACAGTTTAGTGCAGCAGTATCATAGTATTGACCTAGTGTTGTTGAAAGGGTTTAGTGCCAGACATGACTAGATTGCAATAATGGTGAGAAAGTGACTAATAACTGACCAAAGCCTGTCCACGTTGGATCCCATCACTCCGTTCACATTTTAATGTCACGTCTAAAAGCTGAGCTCACAGAGAAAACCTTCCACTTGCTGCTGACACTAGAGGTTTGTTCTGAGCGAGCCTCGTGCCAGTTCCTGTTGCTCATATAAGAGCACGGACACCGCTCTAACACGGACATAACTGCTTCACACTGAGGCTAAAATAGGCCTGTTTTAATGAGTCTCATCATAATAGGACGGCTGATGTGTGGACCGTGAGAGGAGACTGTGGAAGACTGATGATATAAACAACGTGACAAGACTCTGATGGAAAAAACAGAGATGATGCAATGCTGTGTTCATGTGGTTCCTTCGATGGAGACGAGACTCGATAATTAGGACACGTCAAGTCAGCTATGGTTGTCATTTATATTTAAATATAGTTTGTGTACATAACTTTTTTATCAAAGATTAAAAATGCTAATAACTTCCAGGTCACTTTATCTCGACAAAAAACAAAACAACCTAATCAACAGGGTTAGGGTTAGAGCCTAACCTAATGACACGTGTTAGAAAACCATATGACGTCAAGTTGGAAAGTCAGGGACAAAGTTGTTCCCAGTTGTTGCTTTGACTTTAGCAGCTGATGTGTTTTTTTTCAAAAGAGCATTTTACTGATGTGTCCCAAATAGAGGAGAACAGAAAATCTGTAAACATGTAAAAGTACAGTTATTTGAAATTATTCTAACATCATAAATAAATGGTAAAATAAATGTAAAGTGCTGAGCTATGTTTGCTGTTAACGCTGGTTAGAAGATCTTAGGCCCTTCAGAGATTATAATTCATGTGACAGTGCATTTATATTACTTATGGACTAATAGATCAGGCAATGAATGGCATTTTACCAAATGCTGAAGAACGAGATTGTTTTATGGAGCTTGTGAGTAAGAATAATGCACAAAACATCTTCTCAAGCAGGTTTGCCGAGGGTGCTGGGATAATGCTCTCCTCACAAAGTTGCAGCTGGAACATAAAACAGACAACCCACCAACCTTCGCAGAACTCTTGCTTTCACTCAGGACTGAAGAAGATCGAGAGATGGTTAAGGAGAGCCTGGTGAAAAAACATATGGGCTCATCCAAACAACATGTCCATACGCACGCTCAACAGGTCTGTTCATGCCAAGTCAACACAAGTGCTATTAATGAGCTTAAGGAGCAGATGCAAAAGCTTCAACGCCAAATGTCTGCACTGCTTTCGTCAAGACCAAGTAATCCTGCAAATCTCTCAGGAACAAAGGTTCAAAAGACAAGAACCAGCATTAGCACTCCACCATCCCGACCAAAGCCTGGTCTTTTGCTTCAAGTGTGGAGAAGATGGAATAATTGCAACATGCAGCAACAAAGCTAATTCTAGCCTAGTTCTGCAAAAGAAGCGAGAACATCAACAAAGGCAGCAAAAGTGGGACAAGACCAAAACTTCAAAAGCGTCAAACTAGATGCAGTCTCTGCAGAGGGACAGGTAGAGACTGCTGCACAACCAAGTCCCAGGAAAAGACAGCATTTCACTCCACTGCCTAAAGGACTAATAACAGCTCAGATTACCATTCATGGTACCACTTTCAATTGTTTGCTGGACACTGGTTCTCAGGTCACAACCATACCTTACTCCTTTTACAATACGTACCTGTCTAGTCATAAAATAAATCCTTTGAGTAATCTTCTTGAGAATGAAGGAGTACATAGAACTTAGCATTACGTTCCCTCATGTCTTTGTTGGTACAAAAATGGATGTGCATACACTTGCTCTGGTTGTGCCTGATGTGAAAACCAGCCAAACTTTTGTGCTCGTTGGTACCAATACTCTTGATGCAGTCTACAGTAAAAGTCTTGACTCTTCTTTCCAGCCAGTCCCATATGGTGACAGAGTGGTACTAAACATTCTTGAGCAGAGACGCAAACTGGCCCAGCATAGTTACCATGTTGTGGTGAAGCTAGACTCAAGGAGTCCTCAGACCAGGTCATTATAGAACATCCTTCTTCTTTCTCCGTGCCTGGGGGGTAAATGGTTCGGTCCACTCTTGTTGACCTTCCTAGTCATCTGTCTGGTTACTTGACTGTCATAGTTCATAATGAATCAGAACATAATATTTCCTTCCTGCTAGAATTTAAATTGCTAAGATAAGTGCTTTTCAGTCAGTTCTATCTCAGAATCAAAGTGTTTTGACACTCCAAAACCAGGTCTAAACCAGGTCCAAACCAGGTCCAAACCAGGACTAAACCAGGTCTAAACCAGGTCTAAACCAAATCTAAACCGGGACTAAACCCGGTCTAAACCAGGACTAAACCAGGTCTAAACCAAGTCCAAACCAGGTCTAAACCAGGACTAAACCAGGACTAAACCAGGTGTAAACCAAATCTAAACCGGGTCTAAACCAGGTCTGAACCAGGTCTAAACCGGAGTATAAACCAGGTCTAAATCAGGACTAAACCAGGTCGAAATTAAGTCCAAACCGGGTCTAAACCAGGTCTAAACCTGGTCTAAACCAGGTCTAAACCAGGACTAAACCGGGTCTAAACTAGGTCTAAACCAGGTCTGAACCAGGTTTAAACCAGGTCTAAACCAGGACTAAACCAGGACTAAACCAGGACTAAACCAGGGCTAAACCAGGACTAAACTAGGACTAAACCAACATCTTGAATTTTCCGTTAAACACAATCTTGTTTGAAGGCTTAGTATCTTTATTAAAGTCATAAATAAATAGATTTTGTTTCATTTTGTATTTTTTTTTTAATCAAAGTAAATTTTTAAAGTAAATGTACCATGTCATCAAAAAAGATGATACTTTTCTTCATAACTCAGCTGAAAGGATAAATATATTTATCCAAATGTCTTTGATATTTGTTCATGAGAAACACAACGAGCTGGACTCTGGCCAGAGTCCACGGTCAGTCCCTGAAGACAAGAAAAAAACAAGCCCCGAGACGCTGAGCTCCATAATGAGGGTCAAGTCAGTGGACGACCAACGTCTACTTTGTTTAACAATCCATCGATGGTGGGACAGCCTGGGCCCATTGTTACCTCAGTCTCACACAAAGGTCGCTCACGTGTCGGTATCTCTGAACAGTGAAAGGTCAAAGGGTCAGCGGACACTGGGCTGAGCGGCCGACAGAGGAAGGAACACACATTTACAAAGCTCAGTTTAAAAGAAAGACTACTGTGGTAGACTACATATTAAAACCAAACTAGTCTTCATTTTAGACGTTCCATATGTGCGTCCAGCCAGATGTTCTATCAGTGACACTTTTGACTTTAACGTGACACTATTCAGACTTTACATTAAATCTTTTCTTTTAAAATGTGTCTGAACAGTGCTCTCTAGAGGAAAGGAGGAAGAGTGCACTACAGTGACTCAGTTCTGTGTTAATGAATAGACGTGGGACAGTATGAGATTGTGACGCTATGATAACCTTATGGAACAATATCATGGTTTGACAGTATCACTATACTGCAGATAACACTTAAAAGAGTGAAATTATTAAGAGTTAAATACTGCAGTACAATAGAAAATCCAGATAGAATTCTTCTAAATGCAGGAATATAAAGACTTTCTGGTCTTGTCTCTCCAGCTCTATTTTAAAGCAGGATTATTATGGCTCTTTGAAACCGTGATCTAACTTGGACACATGCCTATTATTGAATCCTCGTTATATTTTGAGGTAATCAGAGATTTGAAAAGCCCAGAATTAGAGTCACGTCAGCTGTTCATGGTATTGAGTTAATGATTTAATGGAGTTGCTTCAGACTAAACTACACTGACTTTACCTTTACCTTTAAATATTCCTTTTGTCTTAACATTGTTTTCTTCATCCACCTGCCGAGGTACAAAAATAATTACAGGAGGATCAGTTAACACTAGGCTGAACTGAGCTGCCATCTTAAGGATTATAGAGGATATTAGAATGTATTAGGACTGTCAACTCTGTGTCCTCGAGGGTACCCCCCCCCCGTCCATCATCTGACGCTGTTGTCGTGGCCTCCTGGAAAACACCAAATTAGCACAAATTTAGAAATATTACAACAGAATAAACAACATGTACTGTGTAAATTAGGGCTTACAATCAAATTAATACAGATAATATATTATTTTTCAGTTGTAGAAGATTAATGAATATGAAATCAACAGTTTATTATTTAAAAAAGATGTGTAGATGCTGAAGTATCTATAATATATGTCATTTTACACGAGCTTATTATAATGTGTTTTAATTTAATATAAGGAGGTGTTTTTGTTTTTCTGTTTTAGGTTTGAAAAGAACAGTGAGTATCTGATGAAAAGCCTCTTTAGTCTCCATCTAATTGTTCAAATGTATTAATACGTTGTTAATGTTTGTGAAAAATAACATTATTGCAGTTGAAGGAGACTGTTGTGTTTTTTAATGACATTTTCAGTAAATTTGTTTTGTGCAGTTCTGCTTTTGTCAGTGTTCCTGTTAACACTGGTTCAGTTTACGTCATATGGTCCACAAGCCCTTATATGGTGTTTTTCTTTAAGCTGCTCATAAATTTTGATAAAAAACCCTCAAACCTTTTGGAGTTTGCTCTGCAGAAGAAGAACACACTTCTGTGAGCCATGCCTCGTCAAAAAGAACTTTCAGAGCAGCTACGATCAAGAATTGTTTTTTTTACATAAAACTGGAAAGTGTCACAAAGTTATTTCAAAGAAATTCACCAGTTTACAGTTAAAACGATTTACAAATGGAGACGCTTTGGGACTGTTGCTACTCTACCAAGAAGTGGTACCAGTCAAAATGACACCAAGAGCGCAACAAAGACTCATCAATGACTTAAAGAAACAAACCTGAATGACCAAAGATTTGAAGGCATCATTGGAACTTGCTAACATCTCTGTTCATGAGTCTACAATACGTCAAACACTGAACAAGCTTCATATCATCATGAAAACATCATCCCAACTGTAAAGTCTGGAGGAGGAAACATCAGGGTCTGGGTCTGCTTCAATCACTGAGAGGAAGATGAATTCTAAAATATATCAGACAATTCTTCTCTGATCCCTCGGTCCATTATTTTTCTAGTCTTTAAACAAAAAGTCAAACCTAACAAAAATGAACCAAAATAAATAAAAGAACAAAACATGATAAAACAACAAACTGACTTTTGTCATTTGTTATAAAAGGCCAAAAGTGTCGACGGATGAGAACACTTGAGAGTAATACTGCGCAGAAGTCCCTCCTAAACAAATATCTGACTTAAACAGAAATAAAATCATATAACAGAGATGTGTGTGCTTCTAATTAATGACAAATATTTGATCAAAGTCTCCAGGAACCAAACAGAAGTGCCATTATTCCAGAGTAGAACCAGTCTTATAGTTTCCCATGATGCCACACTGCAGCATAAACCCCAGAGTTAGTCATTAACACTGATAAAACATCTGCAGCAGTTTGTTGCATTAAAGACCTTCTCTTTGTGAGAAAATACTTTCCTCTAAAGCCCACTGTGTTTATGGAGCAGTCCAGCTGTTGTCCAGATGCTCTCCAGGTGTTTACAGGTGGACACTATCTCAGTGTCTTCTGATGGTCACAGGTTCAATTCCTCTAAAGTCAAAGAGCACGTCTTTAGTTCTGGAGGAGTTCACTGTTAGAGTTTTGCAGTAAGAAAAGGTTGTCAAATTGTATTTTACCAAAAAAGGCCGACAAGCTTTTTTGTAAGAAAGGTTCATTGATACGAATTGTGTGTGTGTGACAGGAAGTGCTGAAACTGTCCTTTAACTGCACCCAACCAGACATGTCAAGCCCAAGGGTTTATCTTAATTGATGGTTTCCTGTGTCTGGTCAGGATGCAGCAATAAATGTACTGGTTTCTGTAACTAACTACCATCACCTTAACGGGATAGAAATGAAACAGGCCTTAATGAACATTTTCGGACTAAAATGGGGTTTTATTGCATCTAGTTTCAATGCAAGCAACGCAGCAGGAGTTCTTGCCCATGACGGAGTGTTAGGCCAACTCCAACTAGCAGATGTAGGTCTCTTTGCCCAAGCCAGACTTAAATTTACCAGGAGACCAAATTATGCTATTGTCCAACAAACTCAACAAAAATCAACTGAGTCAGTGATAGAGTTTAGTGCTAGAATGAGAGAGGTGTTTAAAACTAATAGTGGTCTGACTGAAGACCACGACCCAGACAGTGCATTCCAACAGCAGCTCAAAATGGCAATTTTAGGAGGTTTGCAGCCTCCCATTAGGGAGTGGCTAACTAAAAATTATGTAGGTCTGCCCACTTCCACCCCCAGTGAGTTTATGACTCACGCAATTCATGCAGAGAGAGTAGTGAGAGAAAAGAAACAGAAAAAAGCCTCTCAAATTCTACTCAGTGAGCAAGGAGAAACTTATGTAATTGACACTAGGAGACCAGGACAATCATATAGAGGAAAAAGAAGGTTTGAAGGGAAAGACACAGATCAGAGAGAGAGATAGGACCGAAGGACTTTGTTTTTATTGCCACAAAAAGGGACACTTAGCACGAGACTGCAGAAAGAGGAAAGATAACAGAGGACAAGATAAGGAAGAGAAAGCAACTAGGAAGCCACAGATGGATCCAGATGAGATGGCATGACTAGGGACAGCAGAAAGACAAGAAAGTGAAGATGAGGAAGTAATAGATGAGATTTACTTATCAATGGACGAAGTGGACTTTAGAACCAAACCTCAAGTGACTTTACAAGTGGACAACCAACCTACACTATTCTTAGCAGACTCAGGTGCAGACAGGACTGTTCTGAAAGAAATTCAGCGCTATAAACCCAGCTCAGAGAAAGTAAATGTGATATCAGCCAATGGACAAATTAAAGTCACCCCCCTTAGTGTCCCCATACACTTCCAAATTCAACCAGATTCTGAAGGAATTATGTGCACAGCAGTTTTATTAAACAGCTGCCCACATAACCTCCTGGGAAGAGATGTATTAGCAGGTTTAGGACTGGCCATAGTACCCCTGACCAATGGGTCGATGGGGGTGGTATGGAGTGACTACACAGACTCAGACTGTGCACTGCACGTTCTTAAGTCCAGGGGCAGTCTTTACTATTGGTGGAGCCCGGACATACCACCCTCTGATCCAGGACAGACAGCTAAGACACTCCTCTCATTAGCAGATAACTGTGTCAGAAGAGGAGCTGTTTTTATGAACAATCTAAATTTACATGTTACGCTGAGGTACAACCATACACCAGGACCAGACCCCCTCTATGATAATGCGGTCCACAGTTTAGGTCCAACCCTTTTGACCCTAACCCATCTGTATTTTAAAGGCCAAACAGCCTTTACAGATGTTCAAATGTCAGAAAAAGCCAGAATGTTGATGAACAATCCAGAGAATGCGCATGTTTCCCTAGCTAAAGATTACACTGATCGATGGGAATATTTTAAACATTACCTAGCTCAAGCAAAGCGAGCTAAGGACTGGTCCCAAACACAGGACCCCAAAACAGAGCATTCAGAGTTCACAGGCTGGTACAGGACAAAACTTAACATAAGAGTCACTACAACCCCAAGTGTCCATCTAAGAGATGAAAAATGACCATCTGAAACATGTTTGCTCACCACAGAGGAAGAGGAAGCCCTTAGCATCCTCCCAGACTCTGTGTTGAGCAAAGGCCCAACTGATGTAGGATTAATGAAAGACATTTTACCAGTCAAAATAACAGGAAAGTCAGAATATAGACCTGTCGTACGTCAATACCCATTGAAAAAAGATGCTGAAAAAGGAATTGATCCAGTAATTAAAGGTTTATTGCAAGCAGGCATAATTGAGGAAAGCCCAGATTCTGAATGTAACACCCCCATTTTTCCAGTTATAGAGTGGAGGATGATCCAAGACCTCAGAGCAGTGAATGAAGCAGTGAGACAAAGAGCACCAAATGTCCCAAATCCACACACGTTGCTAAGTTGCAAAGTTTTTCTCAGTGACTGACCTTAGCAATGCCTTCTTTAGCATCCCAGTGGATCCAGAGTCACGAGGGTGGTTTGGGTTTACTTACAAGGGCATTAAACTAAGGTTCACGAGGCTCCCGCAAGGATTCGTGTGCAGTCCAATGATTTTCTCCCAGGCCATAACATCAAATCTGTCTAAATTTAACCCCAAACATGGTAGCCAAATTCTGATCTACGTAGATGACATTTTGGTGACTAATAAAGACAAAGATCAGTGCAGAAGAGACACCATTGATTTACTACGTTTCCTAGGAGAGACAGGAAATAAAGTCAGCAAAAAGAAATTGCAGTGTTGGAAATCTGAAGTGAGATATTTAGGCCACATCCTCACTGAACAGGGCAGGAAAATCTCTGAGGACAGGAAGTCAGCAGTGTTAAAGGCTCCCAAGCCAACAACAAAGAAACAAATGATGTCCTTTCTGGGTTTAGTTAACTACTGTCGTTCCTGGATTCTGGACTATGCAGTGATAACTAAACCTTTACAAAATTTAATCCATTCACAGCCCTTAAAAATGTCTGAAACCCTGAACTGGACACCAGAAATGGAGGACTCATTTGTTAAAATCAAAACTGCTTTAGTAGCGACTGACGTCTTAGCATTACCTGATTATGCTAAACCATTTGTACAGACTTGTGACTCAAAAGCAGGATTTATGACCTCAGTACTATTACAGCAACATGGAACTAAACTCAGACCTATAGCTTACTACTCAACACAACTTGACCCTGTAGCAAGGGCCACCCCCTGCTGTGTGCAAGCAGTAATTGCCGCAGCAATGGCAGTCAAGGCATCTGCAGAAGTTGTGTTATATCACCCACTAAAGCTATTAGTCCCCCCCGCTGTTCATGTACTGTTGTTACAGACCAACATGTCCTTTATGTCACCTGCTAGACACCTGTCATGTATGACTCTACTACTTTCACAACCACACCTGACTGTAGAGAGATGTACAACCTTGAACCCAGCTACTTTATTACCCATAGCTGAAGACGGAGACCCCCATGACTGTGTTAGCCTGACTGAGACTACTCACAAGCCCAGACCTGATTTAAAGGACATACCTTTGCATACTGGACATGTAGTGTTTGTAGATGGCTCTGCAGCAAAGAACCAATTAGGTCAAAACTGCGTAGGTTATGCTATAACTACTACAACAGACATCTTGCGGAGTGGTAAATTACCCTCCAATTTCTATGCACAGGCAGAGGAACTGCAAGCTCTAGCTACAGCATGTGAAATGTTTACAGGACAGGATGTGACAGTTTACACTGATAGCCAATATGCTTTTGGTTCAGTTCATCAATTTTGTCATCAGTGGGAAAAACGTGGCTTTACCACAAGCACAGGAAAGCCTGTGACCCACAAACAATTGCTGCAGAAGCTGTTAAAAGCGGTCTTGTTACCAAAAACACTGGCAGTATGTAAATGTGAGGCCCACACGAGAGGAACGGATTCAGTATCAGAAGGTAACAGACTGGCGGATCTAGCGGCTAAAGCAGCTGCACAAGAGCAGGCACACACACAACTAGTCAACGCACTAGACACGGACCTTGATGACATTCTAAAAGACAGACAAGAACAGACCACTGACCAAGAAAAACAACTCTGGACACAAAAAGGAGCACAACTAATAGATGGACTGTACAAAGAACCTGACAACAAGCCATGGCTCCCAAAATCCATGTTCAAATGGGCAGCAGAAGTGACACATGGGCCTTGCCATGTGTCAACAGGAGGGATGGTGGAGCAGGTACAGAGACAATACAACGCTTGTGGATTTAATACTTATTCAAAAAATTTTTGTAAACAATGCCTTGTGTGCATCAAGAACAATTCACAAGGATGTATGAGACCAAAGAGAGGAGTTTTTCCAGAACCTGAACATCCATTTCAGGTTATACACATGGACTTTATACAACTGAACAAATCTCAAGGTGTAGAATATTGTTTAGTGATTATTGATGTGTTCACAAAGTGGGTAGAAATCTTTCCCACAGCAAAACCTGATGCTTTAACGGTAGCTAAAGCACTCTGTAAACACATCATACCTACTTTTGGCATCCCACAGCTGATCAGATCAGACAATGGTTCACATTTTGTAAACAAAGTAATTGACAGGATTGGAGAACATTTCAAAATTAACCTGAAAAGACATTGCCTTTCATCCACAAGGAGCAGGCCTTGTGGAAAGAACGAATGGAACAATTAAAAACAAATTAATAAAAGCAACCAAAGACACAGGAAGACCATGGCCTGAATGTATTGACTTGGTGAAATTGAACATGAATATTTTACCAGCTGAAGGACAAACACTAAGTCCTTTTGAAATGTTGTATGGAAGATCATTTACATTACCAGACTTACAGCTTAAAGTGAAAATGATCCAGACGCTCGACTGATTTAATAACGTATATGAGAAAGACACTTGAACTGAAACAATGCAGAAGAATCAATGAACTGCCAGAAGGTCCTTCTTTTCCCCCACAGAACCTTAAACCAGGTGATCACGTCTTCATCAAAGTGATCAAGCGGAAGAGCTGGAACAGCCCCGCTGAAGGACCCTTCAGAGTTCTACTTTCCACCCCAACGGCTGTGAAGGTGGAAGGACGCTCCTCCTGGGTTCATCTGTCTCACTGTAAGCTGAGAAATCAACTCAACACTGAGACGCAGGACTTCGAGACCTCCTAGACGCAGGACTTCTATTGAAAGCAGTGACAACAACGGTGTTCTTACAGTAGGTAAACTGCTGGGCACCGCTACGCTGAAAAAAGGTGTTTTTACAGTTTTACTGGGCACCCATCGTTGACATCGAGGCAAGATGTCACCGGCTGAAAGACAGAAACTAAGAAAAAGATGCCAATGTTGTAATGTATCTTCTATTATGTGCTTCTTGTTTACACTTCTACTTGTGGTAGCACTGTTTTTCATCATTTGGCCTATACACACCACACCCACATCCATTAATGTGACTAGACACACACGAGATGATCACTCTAATCACAAACCTACAGATAATGTTTGGTGGAAATTTATGAATTTCTCTAAAAACACCCTCAACATTACAGGTGATTGTTATGTGTGTTCATTAATATCACACACTCATGATGAAACCGTTCTAATGGAGCCAATTCCGGTTGCCGCTAACAAAACTATGTGTGCTCTACTATCTTGGCAGTATTTGACTTTTAGCAGTTCTCCTAGTACCTGGTGTAATGACTCATACCTTCTCCAACCTCTCAATTGGCGAGCACCCATCTATTTCTCTAATACAACCAATCAGACTAATGTAGGAGGAATACATGTGGGGCGAAAGCCTCAGAAAGCTCACCTCACCTTTTTCCCGCGAGTGCCAGTCCGGTGCCCACTTTCTGGGCCACTCCCAAGCCCAGGAGATAATTCCCATCCTCGTGGATTGTGATAGATAAATACCTAGGCCACCGTTGGGGTGATAAACACGAGATAGCGGGGTTCATGATAAATATATTCACACTTAGGCTACGTCCACACGAAGCCAGTGCATCCCCTATCCGATCTTTTTTTATCCCCGTTCTAAAAAAAATTCCATAAACACGGCGTCGTCTCAAGAAATATCTGCGTACACGAAACCACTGAAACCGACTGAAAACGATGTAGTATATATGCCAGACCAGTATGGGGCGCTGTAATTCTGCCACAGATATACACTATACACGGAGAAGAAGACTTTGAGAATGCGCATAACCTTGCGCGCTGCAGAAGAAGACGAAGACCTAAATATTTATTTTCTAATAAAAACAAGTTCTCAAATTGTTGCAGTCATTTATTTTGAGTGTAGTAATTGGTGCCCTCATGTTTGTTGTTTGCCCTTCAATATACGGACTGAGTTCCTCGCTCAGGGCGACGAGAGATGCTTTGGACATGCGGAAATTCGCTCTCCATTCATTTTCTCCTGGTTGCTCTCCTGGTTCTCTTTCGCGGTGGATCTAAGAGCATGTGGCGTATGGTGTTGTCCATTATCGCTTGTTGCTCACCACAACTGCATAGAAGCAATAGATTTTGCTGTAATAAAGCTAGTAGGCTTAGTAGCTTCTGCAGCACGAACTCAATCACGTAGTCCGCCATTATTGTTGTTGCTGTTACGTGTGGCGAGGCCGACGCGTGATGCGATGACATCATCGTTTCACAAACTATACGGATTGGCTGTACACACGACACCGCAAGGGTGTAGTTTTCAGATTTATCCACTTTAGAACCCGGTTTCAAAAAATAGCGGATTCAGTCTCCCAAAATGATCCGTGTGGACGAAACGCCAATACGATAAAAAATGTATACGTATACAGTGATACGCCGTCTCGTGTAGACGGCCCCTTAATGTGTCCGCTTTCCTGTCAGAACTGAACTACACTGTTACCCCCAAACCTAATCAGAATATGATAAATCTCTTCATGTCTGGGAACCAGGGTTTCCCTGCTCCCCAGAAGTACGTTTGGGTTTGTGGAAAACGAGTGTTTCTCTACCTCCCCAAGGAATGGTGTGGAACTTGTCACCTTGCCAAGTTAGCTCACGATTAAGATTGTTAACTTCCAGGTTAAAAGTACTTCCACTCTAAACAAGCGCAGCTTCACTCCACCAGCCAAGTCCACGGCTTTTAAACAGAAACGTGACCCTCTTATTAGTGATGGGAGAGGTATTACTATGTATTACTATGACTCTTCTCCCCTGGTATGGTGTTGCTTACCTGAGCCACAGACTCAATGAGGTCTGGTGGACCCTTGAGGACCTTACTGACGCTCTGTCTGATATTACAACACAGCTAAGAAATAACCCCGAGCTCCGAGCCATGCGAGCCATGCTTGTCTCTCACCAGATGGCCTTAGACTACCTCTTTGCTTCAGAGGGAGGCCTCTGTGCCAAGTTTGGTCCTGACCACTGTTGCACTTACTTTCCTGACTCTACTGCTAACTGGACTCTTAACCATGACCGTGTTGCTGAACTTAAGGATTTCCTCACTTCTAGTCACGACTCCACTTGGTTTAATTTTGACTTATCCAGTTGGTTTACTTTCGGAACATGGTTCCAGATTCTTCTCAAAATCTTGACCCCAGTTCTTATAGTTATGTTTCTGTTCTGCGTGTTCACCTCATGTGTGATCACATGTTTCCGTGCCCAGATGGCTAAGATGATACAGGGCTCTGTCACTTCAGTCCTTCATGCAGAGCAAATTCAACTTCTTATTCTAGACCAGGACGATGACCTGCCTGATGGCAATCTGGGCCAAGGATAAGTATTTTTCTGACTATTTCTTGTGTTTCACAAAGCTTAGTACCTCATTTCTCTATGTTTGCCAAAACTCCTATTTATGAATTGTTTACCTAAAACTGTACCAACAGAGGGTAAATTATGGATGTTTTACTGTGAAATTTGACAAACAGGAGGGAAATGTTAGAGTTTTGCAGTAAGAAAAGGTTGTCAAATTGTATTTTACCAAAAAAGGCCGACAAGCTTTTTTGTAAGAAAGGTTCATTGATACGAATTGTGTGTGTGTGTGACAGGAAGTGCTGAAACTGTCCTTTAACTGCACCCAACCAGACATGTCAAGCCCAAGGGTTTATCTTAATTGATGGTTTCCTGTGTCTGGTCAGGATGCAGCAATAAATGTACTAGTTTCTGTAACTAACTGCCAAACCCCCCCCAGCATGGTTGGGGGAGGCAGAATGTGTGCATTGTGTACAACTCAATAAAGCCGGGGAGAATGCATGTGACCAGTTGGAGATTCTGTAGACTCTGAGCTCTACAGAGGTGGAACGAGCATTCCACATGCTGATTCTCTCCATCGATGTAAAAACTTAAGTTGAGTCTGACCAATTATTTAATTCACAACTGGTTGAAGGTTGTCTCAGAAATCTGATTGTCTCTACACTGTTTGTGTATTGATTCTTGACATTCACAATGAGCTCCATCTATAAAAGCTCTCTCTGAGGCTCCTGGTCCTGAGCTGATGCTGGATGAACTCAGGCTGGAGACACTTTTTTCAACTGTTCTCTCATTAATAAATGTAACATGTGTTTAACACTAGTGTCTCCTGACGCTGCAGTGTTCTTTTATGTCCTGTGACTGGAGCAGCTTTAATGCCTTGAACCTTGTGGTTGAAAAACAAACTCATTGTATTTAGTGGAAAGTAATTGTGGAGGAAATGGAGCTGAGGGTTTGTTCATCTGTTCACTGGAGCAAACAGGACAAGACTTGTTACTGCTGTTGTTGAGGAGCTCTGACAAAAAGAGTTCTCTTGCTTTTTGCAAAGTTTGATTGAAAACATGTCAATTCTCTTTGTAAACCTCAAAATGAAGTAAGACTTTTGCCATTTTCTTTTGGCTTTTCTGCGTTCTCTTTTCTGTGCCCTGACAGAAAGAACACTGCTTTTTTTACAAACTTTATTTCATTTAAATTTACAACACATTTCATTCCAACATTAAGAATATATTAAGTACAAATGAATAAACGTTACAGATGTGTTTCTTTTGAGTTCTGTTCTAATGTGTTTGAAAGTCTCTTACTGTCAATGAACATTTGTTTGTCCTTGTTTTCCAGATTTTGTCGCTGGTTCTGGCGATGACTAATTGATAAAGTAGTGTTTTGGTGAAAGATGTTCCTGCAGAAGTCCGTACATGATCGAGTGAAAGTTACAGGTGAAGGTGAAGTTATTTGATTCCAGATTTCTTGAGAGCGCTAACAGTCTCTGAGTAAGTGTTGCGTTCCATCTTCTGAGCACTTGGTTATTGGACATTGTTTTGTCGTTACAAAGCAACTCCAGGAAACAGTGGCTCTTACCGGAAGTTTATTTACAGAAATCAGCGTCTAATGTCTCTGATGGTTTCCTCTTGAGCACTTTTATCAAGTTTAGAAGTCTTGTGACTTGTGACTGGAGCTATGGAGCTGAGGGGGGGCTCAGGGGGAGAAGTGAGTGACATTTACAAAGAACCTTGGATCAGACTCAGTGCAGATGTGCTCAGTGATTATAAAAGGTAAAGTCAGGTGTGAACAGGGTTTAGTTGAGTCCAGTTAAACTGGTCCAGTCCCAGGAGTCTCCACTGGAGCAGCTCGGCGCCTGTCGAGGCTCAGGACTCTCTTCTGCTCCACGTCACTCTGGTTAAAACCTAAACCTAATGAGACGAGACAGAAGCAGTCTTTACATTTATTGAACAGATGAGAGCAAATATATTTATGGAGAAAAGACATACAGCAGTAATTATGAAAACAGTTGCTCCATGAGTTTATTTTCTAAAAGAACACTTAATGTGTTTTCTTTTAAATCTCTTTTTATTCTAAAATATGAACTTTAGTAATAGTTCATATTTACAGCACAGAGCAGTGGGCATGGCTTTAGTCTCTTTGTTTAAAGACAGACTTTATTGAACTGTGTCAGAAACAGAAGCTTTCTGACACTTTACAGTTTGTCTCCACATGGGACACTGAGACAGGACACTGTCCTGCAGCATCAGGACAGACTCTTTGAAATGTCTTCATCATGGGACATGTTCAGAGACACATTCAGTGAAGTCAGAACAGGCTCTGATTGGCTACAGTTCACTACAGCATCTACTCACCACAGAGTCTCCAGTCAACACTGAGGACTCTGTTGGAGTTCAAGCAGCTCCTGAACATCTGAGTCCTTCAGGTCGCTCCAGCCCAGATCCAGTTTTCTCAGATGTGAGTTGGACTTCAGAGCTGAGGCCAGAGAAGAACAGCTGGACTCTGACAAACTGCACCTGTTCAATCTGAAAAAAGAATAAATGCTGAAGACAGACTGTAAAAGTATTTAAATGTATTTAGTGTAAAATAACAAAAGTGTCTGATGTGTGTAGTGTTGAAAAGACACTGGTGTTTTATGTTGGACTTTGATAATGTGCTGTGTTTGATTCTGTTTCCTGTTCATTGCTTTGAATGCTCTCGTCACATTTTTCTTATTGATCATGATATTGATTGGGCTATTCCTTTGTGTAGTAGTCTTGTGAGGATGATTAGGTCGATGTTTGGCTCATTTCTCCAAACCTGTGAGTGATTACAGGACGTGGACAAAATGTTGGTACCCTTCGGTCAATGAAAGAAAAACTCACAATGGTCACAGAAAAAACTTTATTCTGACAAAAGTAATAATAAATAAAAATTCTATGAATGTTAACTAATGAAAGTCAGACATTGCTTTTCAACCATGCTTCAACGTAATTATTTAAAAAAATAAATTCATGGAACAGGCCTGGACAAAATTGATGGTACCCCTAGAAAAAATGTAAATAATGTGACCAAATGGACATGTTAATTCAAGGTGTGTGCACTAATTAGCATCACAGGTGTGTACAATCGTGTAATCAGTCAGTGGGCCTATTTATAGGGCTTCAGGTAGTCACTGTGTTGTCTGATGACATGGTGTGTACCACACTCAACATGGACCAGAGGAAGAGAAGGAAAGAGTTGTCGCAGGAGAATAGAAAGAAAATTATAGACAAGCATGATAAAGGTAAAGGCTATAAGACCATCTCAAGCAGCTAGATGTTCCTGTGACTACAGTTGCACATATTATTCAGAAATTTAAGATCCATGGGACTGTAGCCAACCTCCCTGGACGTGGCCGCAGGAAAATTGATGACAAATCAAAGAGACGGATAATCCGAATTGTAACAAAAGAGCCCAGAAAGACTTCTAAAGAGATCCAAGGTGAACTCCATGCTCAAGGAACATCAGTGTCAGATCGCACCATCCGTCGTTGTTTGAGCCAAAGTGGACTACATGGGAGACGACCAAAGAGGACACCATTGTTGAAAACAAATCATAAAAAATCTAGACTGGAATATGCCAAACTACATGTTGACAAGCCACAAAGCTTCTGGGAGAATGTCCTATGGACAGATGAGACAAAAATGGAACTTTTGCCAAGGCACATCAGCTCTATGTTCACAGACAGAAAAATGAAGCATATCAAGAAAAGAACACTGTCCCTACTGTCAAACATGGAGGAGGCTCTGTTATGTTCTGGGGCTGCTTTGCTGCATCTGGCACAGGGTGACTTGAATCTGTGCAGAGTACAATGAAATCTGAAGACTATCAAGGGATTCTAGAGAGAAATGTGCTGGCCAGTGTCAGACAGCTTGGTCTCAGTCGCAGGTCATGGGTCTTGCAACAGGACAATGACCCAAAACACAGCTAAAAACACCCAAGAATGGTTAAGAGGAAAACATTGGACTATTCTAAAGCGGCCTTCTATGAGCCCTGACCTCAATCCTATTGAGCATCTTTGGAAGGAGCTGAAACATGCCGTCTGGAAAAGACACCCTTCAAACCGGAAACAACTGGAGCAGTTTGCTCATGAGGAGTGGGCCAAAATACCTGCTGAGAGGTGCACAAGTCTCATTGACAGTTACAGGAGTCGTCTGATTGCAGTGATAGCCTCAAAAGGTTGTGCAACAAAATATTAAGTTAAGGGTACCAACAATTTTGTCCAGGCCTGTTCCATGAGTTTATTTTTTTAAATAATTCCGTTGAAGCATGGTTGAAAAGCAATGTCTGACTTTCATTGGTTAACATTCATAGAATTTTATTTATTATTACTTTTGTCAGAATAAAGTTTTTTTCTGTGACCATTGTGAGTTTTTCTTTCATTGACCGAAGGGTACCAACAAATTTGTCCACATGTGTAGCTATTTAATCTTATTACATAAGCTCTTCTCTCTCTGGTAATAATATGTGTGTTCAATGTATATGACTTAAGGAAGCAAGACTCCAAGCCCCCGTCCAGGAGTGATTATAACCTATCAAGAGGCCTCTATGTAATATCATTAGGGTTTCCAGGGACAAAGACACCTCTCAACAAAGGGAGAGACATGACACTAATTCAGAGTCAGATGTTATTTGCTGGGAGGTATTTAAGGACTGTGCTTCTTATTCTCTTGGTCAGTCTCGGCTGTTTGTGACTGAACTCAGATAGATCTGAATAAACCTGAATGAACCGACTCTATCTGCCTGGCTAAATTATTTGGACTCTCTCTCTGCTTGACAACACCTGAGCTCACATGGGCCGCTCTACCACAAGTCCCACCTGGACCAACACTACTGTTCTGTGATTGGACGATGCTCGTGTGATGGACCGGAGCTTAGTTTTGTCTCGTCACTGAGCGGGAGGCTGTAATCTCAACATAAGGACAACGTGGACAAAAAGAGGCCTTTGAAGGCGTTTGCAGTAAGTTGTAAGTGTCTGACTAATGTGTCGAGTCACAACTAAAACTAAATCAAAGTAATAATATGTAGAGGCCGTGTTGTTCTGTGTGAGCTCAAAGGAACAGTGGCAGTAGGTCAGAGAAGGAGAGGCTGAAGGCCAGTCTGAGGTCAGCTCTGGGTTTCAGGAGCTACATGGGACACATGGGGCTGGTTACAGGAAAAACACATCTAATGTTGTGCTTAGGACTCATTCAAACAGCTGTATTTAGTGAGGCCACCTGAAGCTTAGGTTGCTATAGGGAGCTCTTAACCTTACATTGAAAAAGGAGCTCTATGTGAGCCTTGTCACAGTCAGGCTCTCAAGTCTTGGTCAAGTCCTGGTTTAGTCCTGGTTTAGAGCTGCTTTTAAAGCTTGTTTAGTCTTAGTTTCATCATGTTCTAGTTTCAGTCGAGTCCTTCTTTTAGAACCTGATCAAAAGCACTGGTAAACTCAGATAAAGCTCCTGTTTATTGCATTTGGTCTGGATTTGGCCCAGAGCCTCCTCTGTTCTTTAGTCAGCTCACATTTTTCCACTGGTTATTGATCATTCATTAAACATCAGTGACTAAAGAGGAACTAGGAACTAATCCTCTGAGTCCTTTATTACACCAGTCACTTGTACTTTTACTGGAGGACATTTTAACAGCACTACTTTTATTTGTAATGGACTATTCTTTTGTCCAGGTAACAGTACTTTTACTCGAGTACAAAGTTTGAATGGTCTTAATCCAGTGTTACATTAATATTTGATCTCACAGTGAAGCTCTGAGCAGTTCCTTCATAAACAACAGTGAGTGGCAGAAATGGAAGAGCTTTTATGGATGTAGTTGTGTTAATGAATGAGATGGAGCTGTTAATGAACATGTGACCTGTGTAACAGGAACAGAGTGAACTGACCCCAGAGTCTCCAGTCGACAGTCTGGACTCTGCAGAAAACCACACAGATGCTTCACTCCTGAGTCCTTCAGGTCGTTCCAGTTCAGATCCAGTTCTCTCAGATGTGAGGGGTTGGACTTCAGAGCTGAGGCCAGAGAAGAACAGCTGGACTCTGACAAACTGCACCTGATCAATCTGAATAAAGAATAAATGCTGAAGACAGACTGTAAAAGTATTTAAATGTATTTAGTGTAAAAGAACAAAAGTGTCTGATGTGTGTAGTGTTGAAAAAGACACTGGTGTTTTATGTTGGACTTTGATAATGTGCTGTGTTTGATTCTGTTTCCTGTTCATTGCTTTGAATGCTCTCGTCACATTTGTCTTATTGATCATGAAAGTTTGTTGGAGTCTTTTCGGTAACACTTTATATTAACTGCACACTATTAAGCCTTAACAAAGCATTAACAGATGATCTAATAACAATTTGTAAATAATTAATAAATGTTTTTTAATCATTAATAATGGTTTACTAATCATTAATAAAGTGTTAATAGTCGTCATCTTTTATGCCGTAACAAAGCATTAGTAGAGACTGAAATACTCTATGCTTAATAAAAATTGAATTATCATTAATAAATCCTTAATAATAACACCTTATTAACAATGTATACATACTCAATAGCTGAAATCTATTATGCCGTAACAAAGTGTTAGTAAATAAGTAAATAATTAGAATTTTTAAATCTAAATTTTAACCAAACTAATTCCATTTTTAATAAACTGTTAATATATGCTTAATAAAACCTTTGTAAAGTATAATGAGAATTTATAAAGCATCTACTAATCGTTAATAAAGTCCATAGCGTGAGCTCATCTAAAGTGTTGGGCTAATTATGTTTTGTAAATCATTTATAAATGTCAATTAAGTACATACACTATATATGGCACTATTATGTCAAAGATAGAATGCAAATGAAACAAACAATACGAGACAGGGTTAAAACATTTTTTTTTTCTTATTTGAAAACATAAAATTTGAAAAACTTTTTTTTTTTGCTAATAAAAGCATGAATCTTGTTGGTAGGGTCAAAACAAAAGTATAAAAATCATATGGTAGTAGACAGCTTTGATCAATCAAAGGAATCATTTTATCAGAACTGGTATTGATAATTAAGCCTATTCCTTAGAATCAAAATAAAGACTTTTAACATTTACTATTGTGAGAATTGAAAACTTAAATATGACCCTTTCATGTACAAAAAATAAAAACAAGCTTTGTAAATAAACAGATTGTACATTTTGTACAAGCAATCAATGAAAACAATGAAACTTATCTTTCTGAACATCACAATGTCATACATTTTTGGAGGTTTACTTACAGCTTAACATGGCTGGAACATGTTTTTTTTCTTAAAATCCAATGATTTACCTATATTTTTTTGAAATGTCATAAATCAGTCTCCCTAATGCTCCATGTGGGTGTTTTTTTGCCAGCCATTCATTCCATTCTATTACGTAGAGGTGCTGTGAGAGCAAACTATCATCTCTATTTCCTCGAAGTCTCCAGATTCTCTCCTTGTAAGACCTCCAGGCTCTCTCCAGGTGCTGGGTATGGGCACCTGTGTGGGGATCCACATACCACCTGCTGTGGTTAACCGTATGATGGTCAAACCCCAGAGCTGGTAGAATACGGTAAGGACGCCATTCATCGCTGAGGATTGATGACCCAATCCTCACATGAAGCTGAATAAAGGGAATGAGGTGCCTTCTTGATCTTTTTTCCACAAGGCGTAATATGGGCCTGGTTCCCCCATGATGTTTCACTCCCAACATGCCAAACACCCAGTTTTTCCTCTTCCATCCTTCCTCTTCCATACTGATGCAGAAAACATAAATGAACACAACTTTGTATGCTATTATGAGTATTTATATTTTAGTTATTTTACTTAATTCTCTGGTACATCTTAAAACTCAGTGATTTATTGTTCAAAAACAAACAAAAAAAACAACAACATATCATTGGCAAACAAAATCTCACCTTTCTTTTGTGGCGAAAATGACTTTCGTCAATCACCACAAACTCCCTCCTTCCACCAATCTGTTGTCCGGTCCGTCTTCTCATCTTGCGAATTGCCCGTACAAACCACCCTGATTTTCTTGGACATTTTACTTAGTGTCGCTGAGCTTGCCGCAATAGAATCATCAATCATATCCATTTGTCGTAGCCTCATACCCTGAGAAAATCTACAAAAAAGAAAACATGGTTAAATAAAAACAAAAGTGATTGACAATAACTTTATAGTTATGCTTACCTGTAAATAAATTGCATCCATCGTTTAAGTGGGACTTTGGTGTACCTGAACATGGATTTATGTCTGATGGAAATCTGTTTAATTCTTGTCGCATGTGCTGCTCCTCGACAAATCCTGATCAAAAGTTAATAAAATAGGTTAGAACAATGTTTTTCAAATTATGGGTACCCCCATGTGAAAACAAAACAAAAGTAAAAAAAAAAATGTTGACAGAATACCAAAGACATTTGAAACAAATGCTTTCTAGGTGAGACTATTGATAAACGGGGAACAGCTCTGTAGAGCATTATTTATTTTATGTTTTTGTTTGAAATAAATGGAATCATAAAAAAGATAAAATAATATAAAACATATTAATGTGTATTAATATATATATATATATATATATATATATATATATGTGTGTGTTGAATGTGAATTTCGCTAATCTGAAACATGTAAGCATGATTTATTTCAACTTTCAAATTAAAATAAGCTTGCTTTTGTGTAACTAACTAGGACTCTTTTAATTTTAACTTTATCTAAGACAGTGTTTCTCTGGACAGCTCGCCCACACCACTCTTGAAATTTTGATTCATGAGGCCACGCACTGCCCCGTGTCCACCTGTGCCCCTGCGTCAAAAGTCATCTCCAAGCAGTTGCACATAAACACATCCTTAACATACTGTGACAATTTTCGACACTTTGCCAAACTTAATAATAATGTTAGCTGCAACAAAAATACTCACATACTAAAAACAACACATATCTTACCAAGCATATTGATCGCTATTGTTCGTCCTCTTCCTCATTTCCATTTTCTGGCGACACATAGGGCATTTTACTTTTCTCCTTAGAAGTCTCATTTTTTGAAGCAGCTTTATAAGCTTCCGTGCCTTTCTTTTGGACATCTCTTCATTAATAAGTTTTTCAATCTTCTAAGTTGCTCCATGACTGTGATGATAAAACTGACGGAGGGTTATTGAGCTTAGCACACGACACTGACCACGTAAAAAAGCAGAGGCCAAAAAAAGTAAAACATGAGAAAGGAGTACCGCGCTTTTCTTACTTCGGAAAAGTGACCAATAGCACACAGCGACCTGTTGGTGGCGCCCAAGCGCCAAGTGCAGGACTGCAGCAGCATCATCGTGGATGCGTTCATGATGGCGACCACAGCGGGAAGAAACACGCGATCCAAAAGGGCACCGGGAATAATGGCAGTATGGGTGAGTAGCCTATATATTTTTTAAACCATACTATGTGAAAGTGGCCCACTTTTTCATATATTATAAAATAGTAGGCGTGGCATTTGATATGTACTACAGAAACCACATGAACAATTCTTACTTTGCTCCACAGTAAAATGTCACACAAGTAAGTAAAAATAAAAAATAAGACAAATATACAAGTGATAATAATGCAGTACAAAAAATACAAATATACAAAAAAAAATACAAGAGGGCAAAAGGAGTAAAGTAGTAAAGTGAGGTAGTGCAGTTGTGATGGTGTAAAGTGGACGTGTAAAGTAAAGTGACGGTGTAAAGTAAAGTGAGGTAGTGCAGTAGGTAACAATTGTTCATGTAATGTTGTGATTGTGATTGTAGACTCCTATCTGCTGTTTAGGAGTCTTATGGCAGAGGGAAAGAATGAGTTCTTCATTCTGGAAGTCCTGCATTTCACACTTCTGTACCTCCGTCCTGAGGGTAGAAGTGTGAACAGACCATGTTGGGGGTGGGAGGGTCTTTGAGGATGGAAGCAGCTCTTCTGTGGACTCTGCGGTGGTAGATGCTCTGCAGAGAGGGCAGTGGAGTCCTGGTGATCTTCTGCGCAGTCTTCACCACTCTCTGCAGGCGTTTGCGGTCCATGACAGAAGTGCTGCCGTACCACAGTGATGCAGCTGGTCAGGACACTCTCAATGGTGCAGCTGTAGAAGTTGCTGAGGATCTTGGGCGACATGCCAAACTTCCTCAGCCTCCTCAGAAAATACAGCCGCTGTTGAGCCTTCTTGACCAGCTGCGTGATGTGAGGTGTCCAAGTGAGGTCCTCATTGATGTGGACACCCAAGTATTTGAAGCTGCTCACCCTCTCCACTTCAAGTTCCCGGATGAACAGTGGCTGAGGCGCTCCTCTCTCTCCTCATGTCCACTATCATCTCCTTTGTCTTGTCCGTGTTGAGGGTGAGGTTGTTGTCTTCACACCATGACACCAGACTGGCCACCTCCCTCCTGTAAGCTGCCTCGTCACCGCCAGCGATGCGTCCTATCACTGCGGTGTCGTCAGCAAACTTCAGGATAATGTTGTCCTTGTGAGAGGCGACACAGTCGTAGGTGTACAGGGTGTAGAGGATGGGGCTGAGTACACAGCCCTGTGGAGTACCAATGTTTGTGATGGTGCTGGCTGAAGTCCTATTACCAATCCTGACAGACTGAGGCCTGCCAGTCAGGAAATCTAGGAGCCAGTCACAGAGGGTGGGGTGCAAACCAAGTGTGGACAGTTTGTGGGTGAGTTTGTGTGGGATGACCGTGTTGAAGGCGGAGCTGTAATCTATAAAAAGTATCCGTATGTATGAGTCCTTGTTCTCCAGGTGTGAGAGGGAGTAGTGGACAGCAGTAGCGATAGCATCCGAGGTGGACCTGTTGGGTCGGTAGGCATACTGCAGGGTCAATGGTGTCGGTATGCTGCTCTGAATGTGGGCCAGCACCACTCTCTCGAAACACTTCATAATGATTGGAGTGAGTGCCACTGGCCTGTAGTCATTCAGGCAGGTGGGTGGGTTCTTCTTGGGCAGGGGACGATGGTCGTGGTCTTGAAGCATGGTGGTACAATGCGCTGGCTGAGGAGAGGTTGAAGATGGAGGTGAAAACATCAACCAGCTCGTTGGCACATGCTCTGAGGGCCCGCCCAGGAATGTTGTCTGGTCCTGCTGCTTTGCGGGGTTGATCTTCCTCAGAGCTCTGTGTACCTGTGTTGTTGAGATGGTTGGTGGAGGAGGGGTTGGGTGATCCAGGTGTGTGTGAGCTCCTCTCTGCAGTGTCGCTGGGAGCCTCAAAGCGGGCGTAGAAATTGTTGAGGTCATCCGGCAGGCTGTCTGTTGATGCGATGTTGTTGGTGGTGGTCCTGTAGTCTGTGATGTGCTGCAGGCCTTGCCACATCCGCCCTGAATCCGCAGTAGAGTAGAAGCTGTCCAGCTTCTCTCTGTACTGCCTCTTGGCCGCTGTGATGGCTTTTCTCAGTCCATACTTCGCAGCTTTGTACTCGTTCTCATTGCCTGATCTAAATGCAAGAGAGCGAGCACGCAGCATGTGACGTGCCTGACTGTTTATCCAGGGCTTCTGGTTGGGAAACTTCCTGATTTGTATGGTGGGCACGATGTTATCAACACAAGTGCTGATGTACCCAGACACATACTCAGCATAATGAGCACATGACAATAAACACTTTGAATCTTGAATTGAATCTTTGAAACATTTAACGTTAGCAACTTAGCAACCTGCTAAGCAGTAAGTTTTTCAGGACTCCGGTTTCTTGATTATTAATCCAGAGGGTGTCAACCAGTTCAAATCCTTGTTGTAATTCAATGTTCTGTGTTAACCTTAAGTGTTTTATTTTACATATTAGTGTGAAAACGTGGCATTTAAGCTACTATGCTAAAATGTTGTATTGTCACGTGAACGCTAGTCTATTGTTTAGACATACTGCCTTCAAGAGAAAAAAGAGTTATTTGTTGTTATCTACACTACAACTCCCTTTTAACTCCTAAGTCTTAACAGTGTACTTATAATTTGTAATTGCCCTTCAAATAGGTTTTCATGTTGAAAATTATGTATTTTTTAATGTATCTTAAAAGCACTTTTGGAAATCTAAGAAAAATAAATTACTATTCAGAATTAAAATAAAACTGCTTACTAGATGACCTATAAAATTGAGCTTTTTTCCTCTAAATTTAAATCTATAAATCTGTTATGTTAAAGCAATAGCTCTAGGCCGATTTAAATACACTACAATGTGATTAGTCTCAGACTTGTTGTGGTGGGCCTGCAGAAGGTTAATACTGTATCTCTTCTTTTTGTTAATTTCTTACAGGTGATACAATTGCTCCAACTGCCATACAGGCTGAGAAAAAAATGTCTCAGGAACTTGAAAAGGCCAAAATTAGGATGGAGGCACAGGCGGACAAAATTAAGGCGCTTTCAGAAGAAAGGGACTTCCTTAAGGAACAGCTGGCCGCTTGTAAGTACACCAAAATAATATAATGTAATGACATATTTATGTATGTAAAGCGTCTTTGCGTCTCCTGAAAAGCGCTATATAAATCTGATGTATTATTATATTTGCTGGCCATGTCCAACCACAATAATAAACTTTACAAAAAATGTAAAACTAGGGACAAATATGCAGAGATGATTGGTAAAATCTTTAGTTAAAAGTGTAGGCTAACCTGTCATATGGACTTATAGCATTTGGTTGTTCCAAACAAAAAGTCAGTCACAGCTGTAGATTTAAGGCTATGCTAAAAAGTGTACATATTGACCAATTTTTTCTATTATACTATTTAGAAAGTAGTGCAGTGTCAGTTATAACAATTTAACTACCATGTGTGTATTCATGTTTGTTTTTTGTGTATATTTGAATAGCTTTAAGAAGACATGCTCCAATGTCCCCAAGCCCTATGAAACGGGATTCCCTAGAGGATTCCATCAAGGTGAAAAAGGGATCCTCATTTTCATCTTCCTCTAATCAATCAACTGATGGCTTCAGCTCCTCCAGCTCTGAGTCATCAGAACAGGAAGATAGACAAAGAAAAAAGAGGAAGAAGAAAGGAAAGGAGAAAAAGAAGTCAAAAGAAAGACATTCAGCAGCAATACAAAGAGGTGAGAATGAATGAAAATTAAAATGAGAATGAAAATCTGACCATTTTTGTTTTGAACTGCAATTTTAAACTTGTTCCAAAGAAAAACTTGTAGATAAGCTTGTGACGGTACCATTATCACCTCTGTCTCACTCAGTTCATTGTATGTGTAACTATTATATATGTTCTTTGCATTGCAGCCCAGCACCCAACTCAAGTTGTGGCTCGCTATAAGAAGATTCTGCGGGTTTTGAAGAGGGGAACAACCATGTCTGCAGCATTTAAACAATGCCATGTTGACCGCAACACTATTGTGGCTACAGCTCCAGTGGCCGAGTTATACATTGCAGCCCCAAAAATATAGCGAACTGGAAAAAATGCCCTAGTAAACTTATGCAATTTGCAGCTGAATGTTCTAGTGCAATTAATGAAGATCAGGAAATAAAGGATCAGGTTAGGTCCTTGAAGTCTTCTGGGCAGTTGCTGCCATTAAAAACAAGAGCAGAAAAATTGTAATATTTTAGTTGTTCAACCCTGTTGTTTGTGGTTAGAAAAGGGTTCACTGTTTAGCACAATGTTTAACATTTGTATTTATGATGCCATGAAACCTGTAATTTAGATTTTTTTTTAATAATAATTATCTTAGTTCTGATAATTAAAATACAATATCTAACAATGACATAAAAACCCAGTAAACCAAGCAAAGGTCAAATATTTATGTGATTAGTAGCTGTCTACTACCATCTTGTTTTTTATACTTTTGTTTTGACCCTACCAACAAGATTCATGCTTTTATTAGCAAAAAAAAAAAAAAGTTTTTCAAATTTCATGTTTTCAAATAAGAAAAAAAAATGTTTTAACCCTGTCTCGTATTGTTTGTTTCATTTGCATTCTATCTTTGACATAATAGTGCCATATATAGTGTATGTACTTAATTGACATTTATAAATGATTTACAAAACATAATTAGCCCAACACTTTAGATGAGCTCACGCTATGGACTTTATTAACGATTAGTAGATGCTTTATAAATTCTCATTATACTTTACAAAGGTTTTATTAAGCATATATTAACAGTTTATTAAAAATGGAATTAGTTGTACTGGCGTTTGGTTAAAATTTACATTTAAAAATTCTAATTATTTACTTATTTACTAACACTTTGTTACGGCATTATAGATTTCAGCTATTGAGTATGTATACATTGTTAATAAGGTGTTATTATTAAGGATTTATTAATGATAATTCAATTTTATTAAGCATAGAGTATTTCAGTCTCTACTAATGCTTTGTTCTGACATAAAGATGACGACTATTAACACTTTATTAATGATTAGTAAACCATTATTAATGATTAAAAAACATTTATTAATTATTTACAAATTGTTATTAGATCATCTGTTAATGCTTTGTTAAGGCTTAATAGTGTGCAGTTAATATAAAGTGTTACCGTCTTTTCAAATGGATTCTTCTTTAGTTATTATTCTAGGATTATTTTTTAGTTAGGGTGTGTAATCTACTTGTAACCCCTGCTGCGTGAATGGAGGCTTCTGATTGGCTGTGAGACGAGGCTGGCTCATAAGTTTCACTTCCGGGTCAAGCTGTGGGACTTCAGGCTTCCTGCTCTCACTGAGGCTGTAGCACACTTGGGTTAAAGAAAACACAGCTGTCTAAAGTCGACTGAATGTTACAAACGGCTTCAATCAACTCTTCTGACCCTTAGTCCTGGAACGCTTTTGTTAAGAGTAACCTTTTCCTCTGTTGAACACACGTTGAATTCACTTTTGTTGCAGCGTTACTACCGTGACTTTTGAGCAGAACTCTATAAAGCAGGCTCCTTAAACCTTTGGGGCCAAAGACCCCTTACAGGAGAGTGTTAAAAGAATTCTATATCCTTATATTATCCAGAGAGACACGGAGACAGATTATATTATAAAAGCTAAAGGCCAGGTTTTATTCCTTGCAAGGGAAGCAAAGTACACAGATACAACAAAGGTACATAGTGCGTTTTGCTTACAGAGGTAAGCAAAACATTACATTTTATATCACTGCAGTGGGGGCTGTCAGTGGGAGGCGTATCTTGCATACACCCTCCCCTCAAGGCCCCAGCTCCAGGTGCAGAAGTACCATGGCAACTAGGGATGCAATTATTACACAGATATATCAAAGGTACATAGTGCGTTTTGCTTACCTAAGTAAACAAAACATTACATTTTATATCACTGAGTGATACAGGAAGTCATGTGACCCCCGTCACTAGCCCTGCTCACAGGTGTACTTCCCTTCACAGGTGTAAACCAAGATGATATAAGTTCAAAGAACTATGTTAATATTAGCTCTTACTGGTGGTGGCTATATTAATTGTCAAAACTCCTTTTCTGAACTGGTATACTTGTTATAGTTGGCTTCCATCCAAATAAAGAACAAACAAACAAATCAGAACGTTCTCTGACATTATAGACCCATAGAAAGTGCCTCCTAGGTTTTCGTCAAACGAAACCATAAAAGCCCTTAAAATGATCAAACCATAAAGTTGAAACAGCAGATAAACCCTGTTTCCACAGATATGGTCTGCTGGAAATCTACTTTAATCTGAAAAGGTTTAATCAGACTAAACAGTGCTTCTCCAGAAAAGTCCTGTCAACTTTCTTTATTTCATTATTTGATTTAAACTTTTACCTGTATTAAACACTGTTGTTTCAGCCTCATGCTAACCATTAGGTTAACCAAGCATCCCTTCAGCACTTTAACACAGCTTTGTTTAAACCTTCATCTCCCCCCTTTTTGAGACGTGGGACAACCATGGCTCAAAACACCACAAAAAATGAAACAAAAATGAACCAAAATAAAACAAAACTCAAAAATAAAATCAAAACAGATTGTTTTTTTCCAATTACCACCTTAAATTGTTATTTCATTAATTAGCATTTCTAATTATTCATCTTCTTATGTTTTCCCAAATAGCATCACTTTTGTTTATGTTATATTTAAAACTTCACTTTGTTTAGTTCAGTTTTAATTTTAGTTACCATTAGTTGTAGGTCTTTACCTGTAACTGTAATTGGTATCATCCACAATTTGATAAATTTTAACTCAGTTGATGCAAACATAAATAATTTATATAGATCAGAACTGGTTTCTCATGATCTATTTTCACAAACTTTTAAACATCCACCTTCAATTCACAATTTATTTCACATGTTCTTTTAAATTAGAATATTCTCAAAATATTGTTTAATATGACTTAAATTACTTTCTTTAGAAAGAAAACATATTTTTCTTACTTACTTCAAAACAAAATTTCTTAACCCCTTGTGTCAGACCCCCCTCTGGGGTTAAACCAGTAACAGCAGCATGTCCCAGCTGCCTGAACACACCACAAAGCCTCTGCTCTGTTCACTCTGCTTTCCTCTAAAACACCATCACCTTTGTGACTGTCGTTTTAAAATGAAAGACTAAACATAAAATCAACAAAGTTCCTCTCAAATTCTGCTTTATTTTTAAATTAAATTTCTTCAGGATTTTGTTCAGTATAGATTTGTTCTAAACTGTCTCTGTAAACCTCAGTTTTAACACCAGGTGCTAAATACAATAAACCAGTTTGTCTTTGTATTTTTCCCATATTAATTTAAACGTAACATAAAAACTTTTTATCAATTACTATTTTTATGTTTCCACTAATTTATCGTTCAGATGCCACATAAAGAATTCACCTCACTCAATGTTAAACAGAACCTTTAAACATCAAGTGTAAAATCAAAATAATGTGTCTCTCTTTATTTATTCAAATTCACCAAAATTGTAATCAGTAATTATCATTACTGTTCATTTAATAAAATGTAACATCTCAACCTCTTTTTTTCTTTTTCTTTAGGTTACAAAGACCCAAAGTTTGATCAAACCCAAAACCAAAACCAAAACAACGTCTAACGTCTGTTCAAAAGGACCTTGTGTTAGTCCCAGTACTCAAAAAAAATTCTTACATCACTTCAAACAGTGATTAAACCCAGCGAGCCATTGGCATAAGCTCTTAAACTTTAACAATTCACCTTGTTAGTTTAACAAATATCTTTTTTATTTATTTCTCATTCCCTTTCAATTTTTCAAATAAAACCTTTTAAGATCGTTTTAACAGTTTGAACTGTTTTAACATAGATATGTTTTTAATCACCAAAACCAGATTACCAATTTACATTACAGTTTAAATCTTTATTGCATAGATCACACTATACCTTAATTATAAAGTACCAAAATAAATAATGATTATTATTTATTTTGAACTATTTTCATTTCAATTTTCCAATTAATTAAACTTTAAGGTTTTCTTCTCCAAAACCATATTCAATCTCATTCATTCAATTGTTTAGTTTACCAAATCATGTTTCATAGATTCAATAAAACTCAAATGTGGACTTTATTCATATCAACAGACCTGTCAGAAGGTCAAACAGTTTTCATAATTAAGTATCATAAACTTTATTTAACACATCAGTTCAGTGCAGACTGTCTCTGTCACTGACATTTCTAACTCAGTATTCTTCTCAACATTAAAAGTTTGTTTAATGTAAAAGCTCCCGTCTGTGGAGTTAAAAAACAAAAACCCAAAACCAAACATTTCTCCCTCTTGGGAGCAAAAGGAGGGTGCTGTGAAGCTCCTGTTACATTGACTTGCATAGAATGTTATCTTGTGTTTAAACATTCCTTGAATCCAAAACAGTGGTTGCTTTGAATCCACTTTCTCCATTTTCACACTTTGTTAGAACCAAACCAGAAAAATACATAAATGTTTCTTTTCTTTATTTAGGTTCTGTTAACCTTGTTTTTTTTAAAATATGAGCTTATGGCCCATAACTATAAAGTTATATTATCTTTATAAACTTACTCTGCACAATTCAACTTTAAAACATATATTTAAATTCTTCCAATTACAAAGTAATCCTTTTCATTCTTTTATTGGCGTTATACCGTGTGTTTGAACCACACTGATATTAAGGACCTCTATTAGTTCTCAAACTAATAGATACACAAAACTGTTTAGCAAAACATCAATCACTACTTTTAGGATCCAAGTGTTGGATCTTTAACTTCTTTTAAACCTTAATGTTCACATTTCTATGTCACATAAAATACAAAACCAACTCTGTTCTTTAACAGAATACTCATTATTTTCTCTCATAAACCAAAATCACATCCTTCTCTGTAGATGTGTGTCTCATGTGTCTGTGTTTGTGTTTGTCTGTGTGTCTATATGTCTGTATTTACATGTGTTTTTTATGTGTTTATGTACCTGACCTGTTGAGCGGTCAGTTATGAGTCATTCCCTCGTCTCGTCTGGACCCAGTGTCGACCTCCTCCTCCTCCTCTCAGTGCCCTCTCGTCTGTCACGCCCACCTCCACCTCGCTCTCAATTGTGCATTTTCCTCAGAGAAATACATTACATTCATATTAATTTCAAGTTTCATCAATTTGCAAACACACTTTACAAATACCTTTTGGTCAATCTCAATAGATCAAAATTTAAAACAAATAAACGTTTGTGTGAATTCGTTTATCTTACGGCTTCCGTGTTTGCTGCTGCTGGTCTGTCTGCAGCTTTTTCAGCCGAAAATCCGCAGGTGGGAGGTGGGGTGCAGAGGAAGTGTTGGAGAGAGCACTGTTTTCCGGAGGAGGGAGGAAGCCGATACCTAGAGGCTCCAGAAACATTTAAACAAAATACAAATGATTAGTGTTTTGAAGTACATGTGTGTACTTCTTTCAAAATCTCTTCTACTTCTCTGTTTTTCTCAAACTAGAAAAATAACTTCTGGAAGCTACCTTTCTCTCTCATGTTGTTCAAACTTTCTCTAAACAAAAACATTACGTTGTTCTGATTCACATCATTAGACTCATTCTTCATCCAACAATGGCCCATTCATAACACATTTATTCTCTCAAACACACCTTTATCTTTAACTCTTTAGGTCAACAATTCTCAGTATAAGCCCCATCACTTTCAGTGGGCTTTTCACTCACGCGTCACCAGCAGTGAACATTTTTCAGCAAAAGCTCGTGGGCTTTTAAAAATCACCGCTTCACATGCAGTGAACACTATCGTGAGCCTCGTCTTCCTATACGTCCACGTCCAACGCGACTGGACTCCAATCTCACCATTAACCATAGGTTTCGGCGGGGTCTCGATTAAAGAGTCAGCTCGAGTTTTCCTGTCGTCCAACGCACCATTAAAACCAACAATACTAGCTATGCAAGGCAGTTCGATTGTGGCGTATTACGATCGTGATTATTAATCTAAGATAAATTCTTGTGCTCTCTAGACAAGCTCTTTAGACCTCATACTCCTTGTAATTAGATGCTCTATCTGCATAGAGGTTAGCCCTTGTCACGGACCAAATGAACTAAGCATACGAGTCAGTTTCAAGAAACACCTGAAGACTTACAAAGCATAAGGTATCTATCAAACTAAAATCTAGCAAGACAACAAGCTTTAACACAGATTAACATCAGAATATCCGTTTACAATCTCACCATAAACCATATAGGCAGGGTCTCGACAAAGCGTTATCAGCGTTTAAGAATCTCCTATGCTGGCCAGCCTCATGGAAAAACATCAACTATTGGTGATGTAACTTTCATGCAACCCGCTCAACACACGCCAGATTTCAAACTGCTACTTCGGAAGCTTTGGTAATTACAAACTCACACACACACACACAAAAAAATAAATTAAACAGCTGTTTACCTGAATTTTCAGTCCAATAGTCCAGTTGTTCCGCAGCCAGACTGTCTGTTCTGTCCTCTCGTCTCTCTGCTCTTCTCTTTTTCTCAGTCCAGATCTCGTCATCGTGTTCACACACACAGAGGGGAGGTCTGGCCCTTTACTGCTAAATAGCACAGCTTGGGACTTACAAGAAATGCTTTGTTTGTGCATTTCTCCGTGCACGTCAGCTCACCTCTTTGCATGAGAAACAACGAATATTGAGATCCCGGGTTTGGCACCAAATGTTATAAGAATTCTATATGTTAAAGAATTCTATATCCTTATATTATCCAGAGACACGGAGACAGATTATATTATAAAAAGCGAAAGGCCAGGTTTTATTCCTTGCAAGGAGAAGCAAAGTACACAGATATATCAAAGGTACATAGTGCGTTTTGCTTACAGAGGTAAGCAAAACATTACATTTTATATCACTAAAGTGGGGGCTGTCAGAGGAGGCGTATCTTGCATACACCCTCCCTCAAGGCCCCAGCTCCAGGTGCAAAAAGTACCATGGCAACCCATGTCTATCTAGTTATGTCTACACCATGCTTGGACTAACATAGAGGACATGACATGATTTGACATGACCTGTAGAGAACTATGAGCACCCACTAACTATAAACAATATAAACAATTATAATAATACAATTATTATAACAGAGAGAAAATCTTCAAAGGACCCCCTTATGATCCTCACAACAATTAAAAATGTTTACTGCCATTTGTAATCCTAGATGCCATAGGAATTATTTCTATTGAAACTTAAAATACCTAAACACGTCAGACCTGTTTCATCTGAATTTAAACACTTTAAATCTGAACCCTTTTAAAAATACTGTCTTCTTCAATTATTATTTAACTTACAGCATTTTAAATGTTCATGTAACAAATGTTAAAGCTTCCACAAAAGTTTGGAACAGTTCTAATTTGTTAGTTTGCTTTAAAAGCAGTTTAAAGTGACCCTTTAACATAATAAACACACTGGTCCTTGTTACGACCTGGCTCTTACAGCCGCAACAAAACATGAGACAAGATTTGAAGGACAACAAGAAAAGTGTTACATTTGGACATTTAGTGTGTTTCATTGTGTTTTGGAGTGTTTTGGAAAATGCTAACGGAGTTTGAAATGCTAATGCCTATGGCATTTCCTCATTGAGTGGCTAAAGTGTTATGGGAATTGTATTTGTTTTCATTTAGTGTCTATGTTTTAGTTTTTAGATATGATTCTTCTGTCTGCTCCATGCTATGACAAACAGGCCATCAGGAGTACTACTGGGTATAAAACGACGTGGATTGTTTACCTCTTTAGTGTACCTTTGATATACCTGTCTTTGCATCATTCTTGCAAGAATAAAACCTGACCTTTAGCTTTTATAATATAATCTGTCTCCGTGTCTCTCTGGATAATATAAGGATATAGAATTCTTTTTAACATATAGAATTCTTATAACATTTGGTGGGATCTCAATATTCGTTGTTTCTCATACAAAGAGGTGAGCTGGCGTGCGGAGAAATGCAAAAACAAAGCATTTCTTGTAAGTCCCAAGCTGTGCTGTTAAAGCGGTAAGGGCCAGACCTCCACTCTGTGTGTGTGAATGACGATGACTAGATCTGGACTGAAAAAGAGAAGAGCGAGAGACCAGAACAGACAGTCTGGCTGCGGAACAACTGGACTATTGGACTGAAAATTCAGGTAAACAGCTGTTTAGTTTATTTTTGGGTGTGTGTGTGTGATTTGTGAAATACCAAAGCTTCCGGAAGTAGTAGTTTTGGAAATCTGGCGTGTGCTGAGCGAGCTGCATGTAAGTTACATCACCAATAGTTGATGTTTTCCATGAAGTTTGCCAACATAGGAGATTCTTAACGCTGAAAGATCGAGATTCCTTAAATGGTGAGATCCGCTTTGTCGAGACCCTGCCTGTATGGTTTATAGTGAGGTTTAAAGCCGAAAAAGTATGTGTTTTTGATCGAGAACCTAATTGTCAATCTAATGGTGAGGTTTTAAACGGGATATTCTGATGTTAATCTGTGTTAAAGCTTGTTGTCTTGCTAGATTTAAGTTTGATAGATACCTTATGCTCTGTAAGTCTTTGTGTTTCTTGAAACTGAATCGTGCGTTTAGTTCATTTGGCCGTGACAAGGGCGAACCTCTATGCGAGATAGAGCACCTAATTAGAAAAAGGAGTATGAGGTCTAAAGAGCTTGTCTAGAGAGCACAAGAATTTATCTTAGATTAATAATCACGTATCGTAATACGCCACAATCGAACTGCCTTGCAGAGCTAGTATTGTTGGTTTTAATGGTGCGTGGGACGCACAGGAAAACTTCAGTATGGACTATTATCAAGAAACTTACTTACAACAAAGTGAGATGAATAAGTCCGAAGTCAATGTGACTTGAAATGCCTACGTAGAATTGATTCCTGCAGATGAGAAATGAGATTATAAAGCCCACTAGACAGTGAGAGGCTTTTGCTGAAAAATGTTCACTGCTGGTGTGAGTGTGAAAAAGCCCACTGAAAGTGACGGGGCTTATACTGAGAATTGTTGGCAATACTGAGAATTGTTGACCTAAAGTTAAAGATAAAGGTGTGTGTGAGAGAATAAATGTGTTATGAATGGGCCATTGTTGGATGAAGAATGAGTCTAATGATGTGAATCAGAACAAAAGTTTTTGTTTAAAGAAAGTTTGAACAACATTAGAGAGAAAGGTAGCTTCCAGAAGCTATTTTTCTAGTTTGAGAAAAACAGAAGTAGAAGAGATTTTGAAAGAAGTACACATGTACTTCAAAACACTAATCATTTGTATTTTGTTTAAATGTTTCTCCTCTAGGTATCGGCCTCCTCCCTCCGGAAAACAGTGCTCTCTCCAAAACTTTATCTGCACCCCACCTCCCACCTGCGGATTTTCGGCTGAGAAAAAGGAAAAAACTGCCAGCAGCAAACAGGCGGTAAGATAAACGAATTCACACAATCGTTTATTTGTTTTAAATTTTGATCTATTGAGATTGACCAAAAAGGTATTTGTAAAGTGTGTTTGCAAATTGGATGAAACTTGAAATTAATATGAATGTAATGTATTTCTCTGAGGAAAAATGCACAATTGAGAGCGAGAGGTGGAGGTGGGCGTGACAGACGAGAGAGGGCACTGAGAGGAGGAGGAGGAGGTCGACACTGGGTCCAGACGAGAGACGAGGGAATGACCTCAGGACTGACCGATTCAACAGGTCAGGTACATAAACACATAAAGATACATAAACACATGTAAATACAGACATATAGACACACAGACAAACACAAACACAGACACATGAGACACACATCTACAGAGAAGGATGTGATTTTGGTTTATGAGAGAAAATAATGAGTATTCTGTTAAAGAACAGAGTTGGTTTTGTATTTTATGTGACACGGCAGTGTGAACATTAAAGGTTTAAAGAAGTTAAAGATCCAACACTTGGATCTAAAATAAAATTAGTGATTGATGTTTTGATAAACAATGTTGTTTATCTATTAGTACGAGAACTAATAGAGGTCCTTAATATCAGTGTGGTTCAAATACACGTATAACGCCCAGTGTTGTGCCTGAACGCAGCGTTCATTGAGCGATAGTTCATGAACTCGTTCATATTTTGGGTGAACGTGAACTGAGCGTGCTGTATTACTGCCTGATGAGCGTTACTGTGAACTCGTTCATTCTGGTGTCTGTGAACGGCACGCTCTCTCAGGTTAACCGTTCAATAGGGTGCCAGATTTCTATAGAGCCTTCCAGGCGAAAACCCGGCTAAAACACACCGCAAACCAGCCGCGGGTCTTAATATGTAGCGGAAAAACACCAAACCTGGCAACACCAGCCACCTGTGCCGCACCGCCGTCCGCGCATGCGTGACGCGTCATCAAAAAATAAATAAAATAATAAAGCATGGAGCGACAGCAGCATGTAGTAAGCGTATGATCATTTAAATTCATTCATGTAACTTGTTTGTTGAACCTGCCTGGTCTATTTTTCCAGGATTCCAATATTCTGTTTTAGCATGTGGACAATGGAAAATTATTAAAATTTAAAAACGTTTTCACCTTAATGATTACTGTCCTGTTTTTCTTTGAATAATTCCTCATTAAAAAGACCATTCAAGCAGCACGTTTGTCCTCATGTTCTTGAGAATGTACTGTAGGGTTGAAAGCTGCAGCTGCTACTAGTGTGGAGTGAATGGACAGCAACAAAGCATTAAAGCAACAATGTCCCCTCAATGCTAATGTAAACCCTGGTTGGATAAGGATTGAAAATTGGATATGAAAATGAAATCTAACGCATAGCTTCATTGTTAAAACTGATAAAATAATTGCTGTCTGTGATTCTACTGTATATGGGCTGTGGCAATAATTTTGAAAAATAATAGCTCGCAGCAACATTTGGAAAAAAAGAACTATGAACTAGTTCATTTTTGGAACTGTGAACTTAGTTCAAAATTTTGAAGTTTGAACTATGAACTGAACTAGTTCATTTTAAAATTTGTGAACTGAACTTTGAACTAGTTCTTGTAGAAAGTGAACTTTCCCAACACTGATAACGCCAATAAAAGAATGAAAATGATTACTTTGTAATTGGAAGAATTTAAATATATGTTTTAAAGTTGAATTGTGCAGAGTAAGTTTATAAAGATAATATAACTTTATAGTTGGGCCATAAGCTCATATTTAAAAGAAAACAAGGTTACCAGAACCTAAATAAAGAAAAGAAACATTTATGTATTTTTCTGGTTTGGTTCTAACAAAGTGTGAAAATGGAGAAAGTGGATTCAAAACAACCACTGTTTTGGATTCACGAGGAATGTTTAAACACAAGATAACATTCTATGAAAGTCAATGTAACAGGAGCTTCACAGCACCCTCCTTTTTGCTCCAAGAGCGAGAAATGTTTTGTTTGGGTTTTTGTTTTTTTAGCTCCACAGACATGTTTTACATTAAACAGACTTTTAATGTTGAAAAATGCTGAGTTATAAATGTCAGTGACAGAAACAGTTTGCACTGAACTAATGTGTTTAAATAAAGTTTATGATACTTAATTATGAAAACTGTTTGACCTTCGGACAGGTCTGTTGATATGAATAAAGTCCACATTTGAGTTTTATTGAATCTATGAAACATGATTTGGTAAACTAAACGAGTAAATTAATGAGATTGAATATGGTTTTTGAGAAGAAAAACTTAAAGTTTAAGTAATTGGAAAATTAAATGAAGATAGTTCAAAATAAATAATAATCATTATTTATTTTGGTACTTTATAATTAAGGTATAGTGTCATCTATACAATAAAGATTTAAACTGTAATGTAAATTGGTAATCTGGGTTTTGGTGATTAAAAACATATCTATGTTAAAACAGTTCAAACTGTTAAAACGATCTTAAAGGTTTTATTTGAAAAATTGAAAGTTAATGAGAAATAAGTGAATAAAAGATAATTGTTAAACTAACAAGGTGAATTGTTAAAGTTTTTTATGCCAATGGCTCGCTGGGTTTTTATCACTGTTTGAAGTGATTTTAGATTTTTTTTTGATTACAGGGACTAACACAAGGTCCTTTTGAACAGACGTTAAGTTTTTGTTTTGGTTTTGGTTTGATCAAACTTTAGGTCTTGTAACCTAAAGAAAAAGAAAAAAGAGGTTAAGATGTTACATTTTATTGAATGAACAGTAATGATAATTACTGATTACAATTTTGGTGAATTTGAATAAATAAAGAGAGACACATTATTTTGATTTTACACTTGATGTTTAAAGTTTCTGTTTAACATTGAGTGAGGTGAATTCTTTATGGGGCATCTGAACGATAAATTAGTGGAAACATGAAAATAGTAATTGATAAAAAGTTTTATGTTACGTTTAAATTAATATGGGAAAAATACAAAGACAAACTGGTTTATTGTATTTAGCACCTGGTGTTAAAACTGAGGTTTACAGAGACAGTTTAGAACAAATCTATACTGAACAAAATCCTGAAGAAATTTAATTTAAAAATAAAGCAGAATTTGAGAGGAACTTTGTTGATTTTATGTTTAGTCTTTCATTTTAAAACACGACAGTCACAAAGGTGATGGTGTTTTAGAGGAAAGCAGAGTGAACAGAGCAGAGGCTTTGTGGTGTGTTCAGGCAGCTGGGACATGCTGCTGTTACTGGTTTAACCCCAGAGGGGGTCTGACACAAGGGGGTTAAGAAATTTTGTTTTGAAGTAAGAGAAAATATGTTTTCTTTCTAAAGAAAGTAATTTAAGTCATATTAAACAATATTTTGAGAATATTCTAATTTAAAAGAATGTGAAATAAATTGTGAATTGAAGGTGGATGTTTAAAAGTTTGTGAAAATAGATCATGAGAAACCAGTTCTGATCTATATAAATTATCTATGTTTGCATCAACTGAGTTAAAATTTATCAAATTGTGGATGATACCAATTACAGTTACAGGTAAAGACCTACAACTAATGGTAACTAAAATTAAAACTGAACTAAACAAAGTTAAGTTTTAAATATAACATAAACAAAAGTGATGCTATTTGGGAAAACATAAGGAAGATGAATAATTAGAAATGCTAATTAATGAAATAACAATTTAAGGTGGTAATTGGAAAAAACAATCTGTTTTGATTTTATTTTTGAGTTTTGTTTTATTTTGGTTCATTTTGTTTCATTTTTGTGGTATTTTGAGCCATGGTTGTCCTAATGCGTCTCAAAAAGGGGGGAGATGAAGGTTTAAACAAAACTGTGTTAAAGTGCTGAAGGGATGCTTGGTTAACCTAATGGTTAGCATGAGGCTGAAACAACAGTGTTTAATACAGGTAAAAGTTTAAATCAAATAATGAAATAAAGAAAGTTGACAGGACTTTTCTGGAGAAGCACTGTTTAGTCTGATTAAACCTTTTCAGATTAAAGTAGATTTCCAGCAGACCATATCTGTGGAAACAGGGTTTATCTGCTGTTTCAACTTTATGGTTTGATCATTTTAAGGGCTTTTATGGTTTCGTTTGACGAAAACCTAGGAGGCACTTTCTATGGGTCTATAATGTCAGAGAACGTTCTGATTTGTTTGTTTGTTCTTTATTTGGATGGAAGCCAACAACAACAAGTATACCAGTTCAGAAAAGGAGTTTTGACAATTAATATAGCCAACACCAGCCAGAGCTAATATTAACATAGTTCTTTGAACTTATATCATCTTGGTTTACACCTGTGAAGGAAGTACACCTGTGAGCAGGGCTAGTGACGGGGTCACATGACTTCCTGTGACATCACTCTGAACTTGACAAACGTAGAGATCAGGGACAGGTGCAGTGCAAAGCAGAAGTCTGGAGGTTTTGTGAAAGTAAGACCATTAGACCAGCGTTGCCTGCTGACCGAAACATGCGTCCTTAAAGGATCCTCGTTTTATTTGTGTTCACATACAATGTGACGGAGAACATCGTGAGTGGAAACTCACACTTTAGGAGCCAAACAGCAGCTCCCTCAGGTTCATTTGAGAGCCCCATTTACATCGACGTCAGAGGTGTCCTTCGAAGGTGTCCTTAATGAATATAAGGCTAAAATTAAATTAGCATTAGGATTGGAATGTTTACCATTTGGGACAATTTATGAAAATGTAGATTAAAGTAAATTAAGTATATTTATAACCAACATAGGTTTAGGAATTACACAAGAGATGCTGTAACTGTTAATTAAAACTGGAAATGAGAGAAAACTGATCCAAGGACTGGACAGAACAACATAGCACTGAGCATGCTTTTAGCTGAAAAGGGGGGGTCTACAAAAGGATTTACTCCAAAGTAACACAGGACTAGTTACAGCAGAACTAAGGTCTTTAAGAAAGGACTTCAAACTCTAACAGAGGAATTAGAGTATTCTGGAATAGAGAAATTAATTTTGACCTGGTTTTAAAACATATTTGGAAGATTTACTGGGATTTTAGAATCTGTATTGAGATACAGTACATGTACTTGTTGTTGCACTTCCATGTCTAATAACTTTTGTTTGTGTTGCTTTACATGTACCGGAGCTTGTTGGTGAGATTGATGAATGTGGCCATTGCTGGGTCAACATTCCTGGACATGCACCTGCCAAACGACTAAGGTCAAGGCTTTGACCTCAGATGAACACTTTGATATCTGAGGGACGTTATTGTTTGCATGTACACCAACGGGACAACAGCTCCAGGACGGATCATACTACAGACCTAAGGGCCGTATGGTTCATTGAATTGATTATGCTGAAGAGAATTGATTTTAATCATTAGGAATGTGCATATGTCTCACTCCATGTGTGTTTCTTTTCGTTACAGGGACAGAAATGGACAGGCAGGGTCAGGCTGGAGATGTTAAGTTCGATGGGTTGACCAGCTTAACCTCCGGCATCTTTTCTGCTTTATTTTGGAGTGATTCTACGTTTTGATGTAATCAATTATTATTGGATGTTAAGAATCAGTATGTTAATCTCCTTTTGATTTATCTGTTTGCAATATTATACTCATTTCTGTCATTGATTGGACATGTGTGTCAGAAGAAATCAGTTTATTTTTGATCTTTACATGTGTCTGCCTTGAATGTGCGCCGCCTTGACAGAGGGGCGGTCCGGAGGTCTTTTTCCCAGCGATAGGTCATTTAGCCGAATGGTCAAATGTACTTAGGCTAGGTCAGCTGCCTCTGGGTTTTCGCTCTGACTTAATACAATTCACATCAAGGTGGAGACTTTGATTTATGCCTATTCAGCATAAAGAGGGGAATGTTATGGGAATTGTATGAGTTTTCATTTAGTCTTTTAACATATAGAATTCTTATAACAGCGGTCCTCCACAGTAACACATGGTCCTCCAAAGTAACACGTGGTCTTTCACAGTAACACGTGGTCCTCCAAAGTAACACGTGGTCCTCCACAGGAACACGTGGTCCTCCAAAGTAACACGCAGTCCTCCACAGTAACACGTGGTCCTCCAAAGTAAGACGTGGTCCTCCACAGGAACACGTGGTCCTCCACAGTAACACGTGGTCCTCCACAGAAACACGTGGTCCTCCAAAGTAACATGTGGTCCTCCACAGGAACACGTGGTCCTCCAAAGTAACACGTGGTCCTCCATAGTAACACGTGGTCCTCCAAAGAAACACGCGGCCCTCCACAGGAACACGCGGTCCTCCACAGAAACACGCGGCCCTCCACAGGAACACGCGGTCCTCCACAGTAACACATGGTCCTCCAAAGTAACACGCAGTCCTCCAAAGTAACACGTGGTCCTCCAAAGAAACACGCGCCCTCCACAGGAACACGCGGTCCTCCACAGGAACACGCGGTCCTCCACAGTAACACATGGTCCTCCAAAGTAACACGTGGTCCTCCACAGGAACACGCGGTCCTCCACAGGAACACGCGGTCCTCCAAAGTAACATGTGGTCCTCAACGGTAACATGCGGTCCTCCACAGGCACACACAGTCCTCCACAGGAACACACAGTCCTCCACAGGGACACGTGTTTCTTCACAGTAACACGTGGTCCTCCACAGTAACACGTGGACCTCCACAGTAACACGTGGTCCTCCAAAGTAACACGTGGTCCTCTACAGGAACACGTGGTCCTCCAAAGTAACACGTGGTCCTCTACAGGAACACGTGGTCCTCCAAAGTAACACGTGGTCCTTCACAGTAACACGTGTTCCTCCACAGTAACACGCGGTTCTCCACAGTAACATGCAGTCCTCCACAGTAACACGCGGTCCTCCACAGGAACGCGCGGCCCTCCACAGGAACACCCGTGTCCCAGGTGTTCCTCCACAGTAACTCGTGGTCCTCCACAGTAACACGTGGTCCTCCATAGTAACACGCGGTCCCCACAGTAACACGCGGTCCTCCACAGGAACACGCGGTCCTCTATAGGAACGCGCGGTCCATCAGAGGAACGCGAGGTCCTCCAAAGTAACACCGGGTCCTCCAAAGTAACACGCGGTCCTCCAAAGGAACACAGGGTCCTCCACTGGAACACACGCGTCTAAAAGCTGAGCTCACAGAGAAAACCTTCCACTTGCTGCTGACACTAGAGGTTTGTGCTGAGCGAGCCTCGTGCCAGTTCCTGTTGCTCATATAAGAGCACGGACACCGCTCTAACACGGACATAACTGCTTCACACTGAGGCTAAAATAGGCCTGTTTTAATGAGTCTCATCATAATACGACGGCTGATGTGTGGACCGTGAGAGGAGACTGTGGAAGACTGATGATATAAACAACGTGACAAGACTCTGATGGAAAAAAACAGAGATGGTGCAATGCTGTGTTCATGTGGTTCCTTCGATGGAGACGAGACTCAATAATTAGGACACGTCAAGTCAGCTATGGTTGCTCATTTATATTTAAATATAGTTTGTGTACATAACTTTTTTATCAAAGATTAAAAATGCTAATAACTTCCAGGTCACTTTATCTCGACAAAAACAAAACAACCTAATCAACAGGGTTAGGGTTAGAGCCTAACCTAATGACACGTGTTAGAAAACCATATGACGTCAAGTTGGAAAGTCAGGGACAAAGTTGTTCCCAGTTGTTGCTTTGACTTTTGCAGCTGATGTGTTTTTTTCCAAAAGAGCATTTTACTGATGTGTCCCAAATAGAGGAGAACAGAAAATCTGTAAACATGTAAATGTACAGTTATTTTAGTGTGTGTCACATGACCTTATTATAATGTGTTTTAATTTAATATAAGGAGGTGTTTTTGTTTTTCTGTTTTAGTTTGAAAAGAACAGTGAGTATCTGATGAAAAGCCTCTTTAGTCTCCATCTAATTGTTCAAATGTATTAATACTTTGTTAATGTTTGTGAAAAAATAACATTATTGCAGTTGAAGGAGACTGTTGTGTTTTTTAATGACATTTTCAGTAAATTTGTTTTGTGCAGTTCTGCTTTTGTCAGTGTTCCTGTTAACACTGGTTCAGATTACGTCATATGGTCCACAAGCCCTTATATGGTGTTTTTCTTTAAGCTGCTCATAAATTCTGATAAAAAACCCTCAAACCTTTTGGAGTTTGCTCTGCAGAAGAAGAACACACTTCTGTGAGCCATGCCTCACAAAAGAACTTTCAGAGCAGCTACGATCAAGAATTGATTTTTTACATAAAACTGGAAAGTGTCACAAAGTTATTTCAAAGAAATTCACCAGTTTACAGTTAAAACGATTTACAAATGGAGACGCTTTGGGACTGTTGCTACTCTACCAAGAAGTGGTACCAGTCAAAATGACACCAAGAGCACAACAAAGACTCATCAATGACTTAAAGAAACAAACCTGAATGACCAAAGATTTGAAGGCATCATTGGAACTTGCTAACATCTCTGTTCATGAGTCTACAATACGTCAAACACTGAACAAGCTTCATATCATCATGAAAACATCATCCCAACTGTAAAGTCTGGAGGAGGAAACATCAGGGTCTGGCCAGCTTCAATCACTGAGAGGAAGATGAATTCTAAAATATATCAGACAATTGTTCTCTGATCCCTCGGTCCATTATTTTTCTAGTCTTTAAACAAAAAGTCAAACTTAACAAAATGAACTAAAATAATTAAATGAACAAAACATGATAAAACAACAAACTGACTTTTGACATTTGTTATAAAAGGCCAAAAGTGTCGACGGATGAGAACACTTGAGAGTAATACTGCGCAGAAGTCCCTCCTAAACAAATATCTGACTTAAACAGAAATAAAATAATATAACAGAGATGTGTGTGCTTCTAATTAATGACAAATATTTGATCAAAGTCTCCAGGAACCAAACAGAAGTGACATTATTCCAGAGTAGAACCAGTCTTATAGTTTCCCATGATGCCACACTGCAGCATAAAGCCCAGAGTTAGTCATTAACACTGATAAAACATCTGCAGCAGTTTGTTGCATTAAAGACCTTCTCTTTGTGAGAAAAGACTTTCCTCTAAAGCCCACTGTGTTTATGGAGCAGTCCAGCTGTTGTCCAGATGCTCTCCAGGTGTTTACAGGTGGACACTATCTCAGTGTCTTCTGATGGTCACAGGTTCAATTCCTCTAAAGTCAAAGAGCACGTCTTTAGTTCTGGAGGAGTTCACAATGAGCTCCATCTATAAAAGCTCTCTCTGAGGCTCCTGGTCCTGAGCTGATGCTGGATGAACTCAGGCTGGAGACACTTTTTTCAACTCTTCTCTCATTAATAAATGTAACATGGGTTTAACACTAGTGTCTCCTGACGCTGCAGTGTTCTTTATGTCCTGTGACTGGAGCAGCTTTAATGCCTTGAACCTTGTGGTTGAAAAACAAACTCATTGTATTTAGTGGAAAGTAATTGTGGAGGAAATGGAGCTGAGGGTTTGTTCATCTGTTCACTGGAGCAAACAGGACAAGACTTGTTACTGCTGTTGTTGAGGAGCTCTGACAAAAAGAGTTCTCTTGCTTTTTGCAAAGTTTGATTGAAAACATGTCAATTCTCTTTGTAAACCTCAAAATGAAGTAAGACTTTTGATTTAAGCCATTTTCTTTTGGCTTTTCTGCGTTCTCTTTTCTGTGCCCTGACAGAAAGAACACTGATTTTTTTACAAACTTTATTTTATTTAAATTTACAACACATTTCATTCCAACATTAAGAATATATTAAGTACAAATGAATAAACGTTACAGATGTGTTTCTGTTGAGTTCTGTTCTAATGTGTTTGAAAGTCTCTTACTGTCAATGAATATTTGTTTGTCCTTGTTTTCCAGATTTTGTCGCTGGTTCTGGCGATGACTAATTGATAAAGTAGTGTTTTGGTGAAAGATGTTCCTGCAGAAGTCCGTACATGATCGAGTGAAAGTTACAGGTGAAGGTGAAGTTATTTGATTCCAGATTTCTTGAGAGCGCTAACAGTCTCTGAGTAAGTGTTGTTGCGTTCCATCTTCTGAGCACTTGGACATTGGACATTGTTTTGTCGTTACAAAGCAACTCCAGGAAACAGTGGCTCTTACCGGAAGTTTATTTACAGAAATCAGCGTCTAATGTCTCTGATGGTTTCCTCTTGAGCACTTTTATCAAGTTTAGAAGTCTTGTGACTTGTGACTGGAGCTATGGAGCTGAGGGGGGGCTCAGGGGAGAAGTGAGTGACATTTACAAAGAACCTTGGATCAGACTCAGTGCAGATGTGCTCAGTGATTATAAAAGGTAAAGTCAGGTGTGAACAGGGTTTAGTTGAGTCCAGTTAAACTGGTCCAGTCCCAGGAGTCTCCACTGGAGCAGCTCGGCGTCTGTCGAGGCTCAGGACTCTCTTCTGCTCCACGTCACTCTGGTTAAAACCTAAACCTAATGAGACGAGAGACAGAAGCAGTCTTTACATTTATTGAACAGATGAGAGCAAATATATTTATGGAGAAAAGACATACAGCAGTAATTATGAAAACAGTTGCTCCATGAGTTTATTTTCTAAAAGAACACCTAATGTGTTTTCTTTTAAATCTCTTTTTATTCTAAAATATGAACTTTAGTAATAGTTCATATTTACAGCACAGAGCAGTGGCTTTAGTCTCTTTGTTTAAAGACAGACTTTATTGAACTGTGTCAGAAACAGAAGCTTTCTGACACTTTACAGTTTCTCCACATGGGACACTGAGACAGGACACTGTCCTGCAGCATCAGGACAGACTCTTTGAAATGTCTTCATCATGTGGGACATGTTCAGAGACACATTCAGTGAAGTCACAACAGGCTCTGATTGGCCACAGTTCACTGTGATGATATGTACTTTATTCATGGATTGGTATTTATAGTTGTATATATTGTTGTGTCTAATGCTTTCATAGTGTATTGCCATTGTTTTTATAATATTAGTGTAGAGTAGAAAAGCCCAACCAGGGACAAGAGTTGAGAATTAGTATTTGCTATAAACTCTATATACATCACATCAGCTGCCATATTTATTTTGTAACTATGTTTGATTGTATGGTCCCTGTAATAAAAAATAAATAAAATCAAATAAATAAACTACAGCATCTACTCACATCAGAGTCTCCAGTTGACACTGAGGACTCTGTTGGAGTTCAAGCAGCTCCTGAACATCTGACTCCTTCAGGTCGTTCCCCCAGAGACTCAGTTGTCTCAGATGTGAGGGGTTGGACTTCAGAGCTGAGGCCAGAGAAGAACAGCTGGACTCTGACAAACTGCACCTGTACAATCTGAAAAAGAATAAATACTGAAGACAGACTGTAAAAGTATTTAAATGTATTTAGTGTAAAAGAACAAAAGTGTCTGATGTGTTTAGTGTTGAAAAAGACACTGGTGTTTTATGTTGGACTTTGATAATGTGCTGTGTTTGATTCTGTTTCCTGTTCATTGCTTGAATGCTCTGCCACATTT
>CM044558.2:30086941-30325941 GCA_024416835.2 Perccottus glenii | reverse complement strand
TTCATTTTCAATTCAAAAATAACCGCCTTCCTGTGTGTGATAGGGTGTGGTCCCCATTGGCTTTTTTGTTCATAAGCCCATGGTGGATGTGTGTACCAAGTTTTATTTGCCTACAACAAACTAAAAATTTCACTTCCCATTGACTTTTTCACATTTTTTGGGACGCTATGGCAACACATTTATAGATAGGGGTGGTTGTCATTGGCTTTTATGCTCGTCATGACATAAGAGATGTGTGTACAAATTTTATGTCTCTATGACAAACTAAATTCTTGGGTCCATTATAAGTTTGTAGGGGCGCTGGAGAGCCATTTCTAAAGATAACCCTTTTATTTACATATTTTTGTGTTCAGGTCATGAATGTGCACAAACGCCTTTTTGGGTCCAACTCGATCCGAGAAGGCGTTTGAGAGTTAAGAGACGCTTTATTTTCACAAAAATGGCCACCTCCAGGCTTGCCACACCCATACCCGATAAGATATCAAAACAAAGTCACAACTTTGGTTGGCACACGTGTCTAGATGATACTCACCAAATTTGGGGCCATTTAGATTAAAACACAATGATTTGCATCTTTCTGCGCAAGGTGCGATTTTAGTGGTCGCGCTTTCACCCCACATGGCGGACTTCCTGTTAAGTTTAGGTGTGACTGTCATTGACTTTTCTGTTTGCCCTGAGGTGTCCTATGGATATACCAAGTTTCATTTTTCTACGTTGGAAAAAAGTTACTTTCACTTTCCATAGGCCCAATGTATTTTGATTTTGTAGGGGTCGCCACTGAGTCATTTTTCGTATTTTTTTTTCGGGACTTCAAATACATACATTTTTTGCCGAGCTTGAAGTCTGGGACCAATAAAAATGACTTTTAGTTGTTTGTTTACTGGGTTAAATTGAGGATCATTTTGCAGAAAAATTATAATAAAAATATATACCAAATTATAATAAAAAAATATAACTCGAGCAAAAAGTCTAGAAAACACTTGTCTCATTTACATACATGTGTTTAGCTCATTTTGCCCAAGTTTGGTGTCTGTGGAATGAAGCAGCTTTTTCTGTGTACTTTTAAAAAGAGGTGTATTTTAAGTCGGTTCACATTTTCAATTCAAAATGGCCGCCTTCCTGTGTGTGATAGGGTGTGGTCCCCATTGGCTTTTTTGTTCATAAGCCCATGGTGGATGTGTGTACCAAGTTTTATTTGCCTACAACAAACTAAAAATTTCACTTCCCATTGACTTTTTCACATTTTTGGGACGTTGCTATGGCAACACATTTATAGATAGGGGTGGTTGTCATTGGCTTTTATGCTCGTCATGACATAAGAGATGTGTGTACAAATTTTATGTCTCTATGACAAACTAAATTCTTGGGTCCCATTATAAGTTTGTAGGGGCGCTGGAGAGCCATTTCTAAAGATAACCCTTTTATTTACATATTTTGTGTTCAGGTCATGAATGTGCACAAACGCCTTTTTGGGTCCAACTCGATCCGAGAAGGCGTTTGAGAGTTAAGAGACGTTTTATTTTCACAAAATGGCCACCTCGTTACAGGCTTGCCACACCCATACCCGATAAGATATCAACAACAAAGTCACAACTTTGGTTGGCACACGTGTCTAGATGATACTCACCAAATTTGGGGCCATTTAGATTAAAACACAATGATTTGCATCTTTCTGCGCAAGGGGTGCGATTTTAGTGGCCGCTGCTTTCACCCCACATGGCGGACTTCCTGTTGAGTTTAGGGTGTGACTGTCATTGACTTTTCTGTTTGCCCTGAGGTGTCCTATGGATATACCAAGTTTCATTTTTCTACGTTGGAAAAAGTTACTTTCACTTTCCATAGGCCCAATGTATTTTGATTTTGTAGGGTCGCCACTGAGTCATTTTTCGTATTTTTTTCGGCGACTTCAAATACGAAAAATCACAGGCCCTCCCGCCATCACCGGCTCGGGCCTAAAAAAAAAAAAAAAAAAAAAATCCGAGCAAAAACAATAGGCCCTCCCGTCATCACCGCTCGGGCCTAATTAAAGCCGCAAGCGGCGATAAAGACCCTCGCCTCCCTTGAGACCGCGGGAATCATGTACTCGGAGGATTGCATTTTGTGCTTTAAAGCGTAAACTTCACAGTAATGTCAAATAACCAGGCCTGTGCTACTGCTTGAATCTTCTTCTGGCTGGATCCTGCTTCACCTCGGCCTGTGCTACTGCTGGGGCCTGCTACACCACCTTGTAATTTAGAGTTAAAGGTCTCCACAATCCCTGGTTTTCCTGGGAGCTGTCTGAACTTTTGAAAATAATAGATTATGCTTGGGCTAAGGCGAGAAAACAAAGTACTGTTTTGACTGTTTTTAAAAGAGTGTGTATTCTAAGGCAAATCAGATATTCAATTCAAAATGGCCTTGGCAACACATGTATGATAGGGGTGGTCACCATTGGCTTTTTGTTCATAAGCCCATACTGGATCTGTGTACCAAGTTTCATTTGCTTATGATAAACTAAAATTTTCACTTCCCATTGACTTTGTCCACATATTTGGGGCGTTGCTATGGCAACACATTTATAGATAGGTTGGTGGTTGTCATTGGCTTTTATGTTCGTCATGACATAAGAGATGTGTGTACCAAATTTTCATGTCTCTATGACAAACTAAATTCTTGGGTCCCATTATAAGTTTGTAGGGGCGCTGGAGAGCCATTTCTAAAGATAACCCTTTATTTACATATTTTTGTGTTCAGGTCATGAATGTGCACAAACGCCTTTTTGGGTCCAACTCGATCCGAGAAGGCGTTTGAGAGTTAAGAGACATTTATTTTTCACAAAATGGCCACCTCGTTACAGGCTTGCCACACCCATACCCGATAAGATATCAACAACAAAGTTATAACTTTGGTTGGCACACGTGTCTAGATGATACTCACCAAATTTGGGGCCATTTAGATTAAAACACAATGATTTGAATCATTTTGCGCGAGGAGTGCGATTTTAGTGGCCGCTGCTTTCACCCCACATGGCGGACTTCCTGTTGAGTTTAGGTGTGACTGTCATTGACTTTTATATTTTGTTCCCTGAGGTGTCCTATGGATGTACCAAGTTTCATTTTTCTACGTTGGAAAAAGTTACTTTCACTTTCCATAGGCCCAATGTATGAATCACGGTGTTGACTTTATCATAGACTCTATTTGTCCTGAGGTGTCCTATGGATGTACTGTTTCTTTTACGTAAAAAAGTTACTTTCACTTTCCATAGGCCCAATGTATTTTGACTTTTCCAGGGCCATATAAATGATTTCATATTAAATACTGTTTTTAAAAATAGCATGTTTCTAAATTTGAAATGATTTAGCTTTTTCGTGCATGTTCAGGGGGTCATTTGCTCAAAAAAATAATAATAATGTCCATCTATTTGGAGGTGAATGGAAACTTTTATTCTGGCCCAGAAAAGGTGTCCATTGGCTTTTCATTTTTTAAAGCCTCACTTCACAGTTTACTTTACTAGGCCCAAACATTCTTGAATCTTTTGGCGTCACATTTATCATAGGTTTGCTATTCTGGGGCCTGCTACACCATTGTAATTTAGAGTTAAAGGCCTCCAGACTCATGGTTTTTAGCTGTCTGACTTTTGATAATAGATTTTTGCCATGTCAAAAACAAAGGACTGTTTTTTTAAAAGAAGGTGTATTCTAAGAAATTCGCCATATTCAATTCAAAAATACATATAGGGGTGGTCACCATTGGCTTTTGTTCATAAGCATACTGATGTGTGTACCAAGTTTCATTTTATAAACTAAAATTTCTTCCATTATTGACTTTGTTATATTTGGGCGTTATGGCAACACATTTATAGATAGGGGCATGTCATTTGGATTTTGTTCATAAGCCCATACTTTGGGATGTGTGTACCAAGTTTCATTTGCTTATTTCTAGATTTTCACATTGACTTGTCACATTTTGGGATTTCATTCTTGGCCCACATTTTAATAGGGCATCATGGCTTTTATGCTGCCCATGACATAAGAGACATGTAAGAATTAAATTTAATTCAACTCTATATGTTACAAAAATTCTGCCCATTTATAAGTTTGTAGGGGCGCTGTGAGATTTTATTGTCAAAGATAACCCTTTAAAAAACAGGCCTTTGAAAGACGTGCAGGTTCCATTTTCTTGCCTGATGGAGTTGAGTTTATTTTCACAAAATGGCTCAAGTTACAGGCTTGCCACACCATACCTGATAAGATATCATAAAGTCTTTGGTTGGACACGTGAGATGTCTAGACTCACCAAATTTGGGGCCATTTAGATTAAAAACACGATTTTTCATGGTGCGATTTAGTGCGTTGCACCCCACATGGCGGACTTCCTGTTGAGTTTAGGTGGCTGTCATAGACCTGTTTGCCCTGAGGTGTCCTATGGATGTACCAAGTTTCATTTTTCTACGTTGGAAAAAGTTACTTTCACTTTCCATAGGCCCAATGTATTTTTGACTTTCTAGGGGCCACTGAGTCATTTGAGTCATTTCATTTTTTCGGGACTTCAAATTTCATAAAATAGCTTGGCTTTTAGTTGTTCTTTAGTTGTAAATTTACTGAATCAATGACTGCAATAAATAATATTGAAAATTAACAATAAATATTCATCACAATAATTTAATAACGGACGCCTCAAATAATAGTCCCAAGTTTTTGTTATGTCAGAAACGCCCTTTTAAAAATAATATTAAATTTTTTTCAATTTCACACAACTGGCGTGATCTATAGGTTGAGACCCACCTTTGTCATGTCTGAGGATTGCATTTTCTACAACAAAATTCTCATTGTCAAATATACTCAGGCCATATTTAGATTAACACAATGCTTATTCTGCTAAGAATCATAGCGCTATCCACACATTCTGGGTCTTATGTGTTTTATCTTGAGTTAAAGGTCACTAATCCATTTTTCCTACTGTCTTCATTTATAGGCGCTGGATCATTTCATAAAAAAACTTTTTTTTACAGCTGATGTATTCTAAGGCACCAGCTTAAACATATCATTTTGCAGAAAGAAACTTTTTATTTCATAAATACTGACCTCTAGTATTTTACATACTTAGATCACTGATTGTTTGTGCCACTATTTTAAGTCGGCTATGGCAACATTTTAGATTAAAACACCATGGCCTTTGTACATATGGCTAGGGTCTGTACTGCTTCCAGTTTCATATACTAAAAATTTCACTATTGACTTTTCACATATTTGGGACGTTGCTATGGCAACACATTTATAGATAGGGGTGGTTGTCATTGGCTTTTTATGTTCGTCATGACATTGAATGTGTGTACCAAATTTTATGTCTCTATGACCAAATTCTGGGTCCCATTATAAGTTTGTAGGGGCGCTGAGAGCCATTTCTAAAGATAACCCTTTATATTTACATATTTTTGTGTTCAGGTCATGAATGTGCACAAACGCTTTTGGGTCCAACTCGATCCGAGAAGGCGCTTTTAGAGTTAAGAGACATTTATTTTCACAAAAATGGCCACCTCGTTACAGGCTTGCCACCCATACCCGATAAGATATCATCAACAAATTGATAACTTTTTGGCACACGTGTCTAGATGATACTCACCAAATTTGGGGGCTGTTTAGATTTGCATGCTTAATCTTTGCGCGATGACATTTAGTGTGTCACATTACAGACTTCCTGTTGAGTGTGTATTGTCAGACTTTTCTGTTTGCCCTGAGGTGTCTATGGATGTACCAAGTTTCATTTTTCTACGTTGGAAAAAGTTACTTTCACTTTCCATAGGCCCAATGTATTTTTGTAGGGGTCGCCACTGAGTCATTTTTCGTATTTTTCGGCGACTTCTATAAATTTTTCGCTTGAAGTCTGGGAAAATGACATTTCAGTTTTTTCAGTTATCAAATTTTAAAAATAAGAAAAATACCTGTCTTTTTACATACCTCTAGACTGTGACCCAACTGTCTGTTTGAGGATTGCATTTGTGCTTTCATATTTCTTCACAAAATGTCACTTAAAGGTGTGCTACTGTTTTTTTGTTCTGGATCCTGCTCATGTTGGTTTCATGGCCTATGTAATTTACTAAAATTTTCACTTCCTGGGTTGCTTCCAACTTTGAAAATAATACATTTATAGATAGGTGGTTGTCATTACTTTTTAAGAGAGGTGTATTTGCATATCTATGACAAATCAAAATGGCCCATTATCTGATTTTGAGGCGTGGAGAGCCATTATTTTTGTTTATGACATCTGATTGTGTACCAAGTCATGCTTTACAAATGTCATTCATCTACTTTGTCCACATTTTATGCTTGATATTCAAAGATAGGTGGTCACATTGGCTTTTTGTTCATAAGCCCATACTGATGTACAACCAAGTTTCATTTGCTTTCACAAAATTTTCACTTCCCATTGACTTTGTCCACATATTTGGCGGACTTATGGCAACACATTGAGATAGGGGTGGTTGTCATTGGCTTTTATGGAGGTCTGACATAAGGATGTAAAGTTTATTTGAAGCCTACTTCCATAGGACTAATGTATTTTGACTTCTAGGGGTCGCCACTGAGTCATTTGTTTTTGCGCGGAGACTTCAAAGATACATATTTACTTTTTTGTGTTCAGGTCATGAATGTGACAAATGACTTTTAACTTGTTGGTTTACTGGGTCGAGATTGAAGAGATTTATTTTAATAAAAATGGCCAATTAAAGGCTTGCCACACCCATAAATAAGATATCAACAAAGTATACTTTGGTTGGCTCAAGTGTCTAGATGATACCAAATTTGGGGCCATTTAGGATAAGTTAATCATTTTTAAACAAAATTTTTTCTGTGATAGTGATTTTCCCACATGGCTTCTCATAAGCCCATAGTTATGTGTGTGTGGCTGTCATAAACTTTCACTTGCCCTGAGGTGTTCTATGGATGGCAAGTTTCATTTTTCTACGTTGGAAAAAGTTACTTTCACTTTCCATAGGCCCAATGTATTTTGACTTTCCATAGGGTCGCCACTGAGTCATTTTTCATTTTTTTCTACTTCAATTCTATAAATTTTTGGGCTTGAAGTATTTAGTTTGAGGCATGTTCACTCAAATTTGCTCAAAGAAAAAATTATAATTTTAGCCACTAGGCACCTCCAGCACAATGGCCTCTCAAACAAAGATTTTTCAATTGCTCTTCACACTCCATTTTCAGGCCATCTCACAAATGTATCAAAACAAATTGATCTGTCTAGATCTTTAGCAGATAGACACAGCATTTAGGTCACGCATTACACCCAACATAGTAGATTTTCTGTTGAGTTTACGTATATGGCTGTAATAAACTTTTCTGTTTGCCCTGAGGTGTCCTATGGATGTACCAAGTTTCATTTTTCTACGTTGGAAAAAGTTACTTTCACTTTCCATAGGCCCAATGTATTTTGACTTTTCTAGGGTCGCCACTGAGTCATTTTTCGTATTTTTTTCGACTTCAAATACATAAATTTTTCGCTGGCTTGAAGTCTGGGACCAATAAAAATGACTTTAGTTGTCGTTTACTGGGTTAAATTGAGGATCATTTTGCAGAAAAATATGATAAAAAAATATATAAATTATAATAAAATATAACTCGAGCAAAAAGTCTAGCTTGTCTATTTTATATACATGTGTTTAGCCTCATTTTGCCCAAGTTTGGTGTCTGTGGAATGAAGCAGCTATTTTTATTCTTTTAAAAAAGAGGTGTATTTTAAGTCGGTTCACATTTTCAATTCAAAATGGCCGCCTTCCCGTGTGTGATAGGTGTGGTCCCCATTGGCTTTTTGTTCATAAGCCCATGCTGATGTGTGTACAAGTTCTTTCCTACGACAAACTAAAAATTTTCACTTCCCATTGACTTTTTCCAAATATTTGGGACGTTGCTATGGCAACACATTTATAGATAGGGGTGGTTGTCATTGGCTTTTATGCTCGTCATGACATAAGAGATGTGTGTACCAAATTTTATGTCTCTATGACAAACTAAATTCTTGGGTCCCATTATAAGTTTGTAGGGGCGCTGGAGAGCCATTTCTAAAGATAACCCTTTTTATACATATTTTTGTGTTCAGGTCATGAATGTGCACAAACGCCTTTTTGGGTCCAGGATCCGCGCGAGAGCTTGAGAGTTAAGAGACGTTTATTTTCACAAAAATGGCCACCTCTACAGGCTTGCCACACCCATACATACCGATAAGATATCAACAACAAAGTCACAACTTTGTTGGCACATGTCTAGATGATACTCACCAAATTTGCCATTTAGATTAAAACACAATGATTTGCATCTTTATGCGGGGTGCGATTTAGTGGCGCTTTCACCCCACATGGCGGACTTCCTGTTAAGTTTAGGTGTGACTGTCATTGACTTTTCTGTTTGTTCTGAGGGGTGTCCTATGGATATACCAAGTTTCATTTTTCTACGTTGGAAAAAGTTACTTTCACTTTCCATAGGCCCAATGTATTTTGACTTTTCTAGGGCCACTGAGTCATTTTTCATTTTTTTTTCGGGACTTCAAATACATAAATTTTTGCCGGCTTGAAGTCTGGGACCAATAAAAATGACTTTTAGTTGTTCGCTTACTGTTAAATTGAGATCATTTTGCAGAAAAATTATAATAAAAATATATACCAAATTATAATAAAAAATATAACTCGAGCAAAAGTCTAGAAAACACTTGTCTATTTACATACATGTGTTTAGCTCATTTTGCCCAAGTTTGGTGTCTGTGGAATGAAGCAGCTTTTTTCTGTGTACTTTTAAAAAGAGGTGTATTTTAAGTCGGTTCACATTTTCAATTCAAAATGGCCGCCTTCCTGTGTGTGATAGGGTGTGGTCCCCATTGGCTTTTTTGTTCATAAGCCCATGGTGGATGTGTGTACCAAGTTTCATTTGCCTACAACAAACTAAAAATTTTCACTTCCCATTGACTTTTTCCACATTTTTGGGACGTTGCTATGGCAACACATTTATAGATAGGGGTGGTTGTCATTGGCTTTTATGCTCGTCATGACATAAGAGATGTGTGTACCAAAATTTTATGTCTCTATGACAAACTAAATTCTTGGGTCCATTATAAGTTTGTAGGGGCGCTGGAGAGCCATTTCTAAAGATAACCCTTTATTTACATATTTTTGTGTTCAGGTCATGAATGTGCACAAACGCCTTTTGGGTCCAACTCGATCCGAGAAGGCGTTTGAGAGTTAAGAGACGCTTTATTTTCACAAAAATGGCCACCTCGTTACAGGCTTGCCACACCCATACCCGATAAGATATCAACAACAAAGTCACAACTTTGGTTGGCACGTGTCTAGATGATACTCACCAAATTTGGGGCCATTTAGATTAAAACACAATGATTTGCATCTTTCTGCGCAAGGAGTGCGATTTTAGTGGCCGCGCTTTCACCCCACATGGCGGACTTCCTGTTAAGTTTAGGGTGTGACTGTCATTGACTTTTCTGTTTGTTCTGAGGTGTCCTATGGATGTACCAAGTTTCATTTTTCTACGTTGGAAAAAGTTACTTTCACTTTCCATAGGCCCGATTTTGTAGGGGTCGCCACTGAGTCATTTTTCGTTTTTTTTTCGCGACTTCAAAACATACCATTTTGCCAAGCTTGAAGTCTGGGACCAATAAAATGACATTTTGTGCATGTTCACTGGGTCAAATTTAGGATCATTTGGTCACAATAAAGATAAAAAAAAAAATCCGAGCAAAAACAATAGGCCCTCCCGGCCATCACCGGCTCGGGCCTAAAAATATAACTCGAGCAAAAAAGTCTAGAAAAACACTTGTCTCATTTACATACATGTGTTTAGCTCATTTTGCCCAAGTTTGGTGTCTGTGGAATGAAGCAGCTATTTTTTGTTGTTTTTAAAAAAGAGGTGTATTTCGCGTCTTCAAATACATACCATTTTTGCCGAGCTTGAAGTCTGGGACCAATATAATGACTTTTTGTGCATGTTCACTGGGTCAAATTTAGGATCATGGTTGAGATAAAAAACAAAAAAAAAAAAAAAAAAAAAAAAAATCCGAGCAAAACAATAGGCCCTCCCGGCCATCACCGGCTCGGGCCTAATAATAACGGACGCTATCAAATAATAGACCCTTCCGGTTATCACCGGCTCGGTCTAAATAATAATAATAATAACAGAAATAATAGACCCTTCGGTTATCACCGCTCGGGTCTAATAATAATAATAACGGACGCCATCAAATAATAGACCCTTCCGGTTATCACCGGCTCGGTCTAATAATAACGGACGCTATCAAAAATAATAGACCCTTCCGTTATCACCGCTCGGGTCTAATAATTAAAGTCGCATAGCGGCGATAAAAGGCCCCTCGCCTCCTTGAGACCGCTGGGACACATGCACTCGGAGGATTGCATTTCGTGCTTTAAAGCGTAAACTTCACGGTAATGTCAAAAAACCGGGCCTGTGCTACTGCTGGGGCCTGCTACACCACCTTGAAATTTAGAGTTAAAGGTCTCCACAATCCCTGGTTTTTCCTGGGAGCTTTCAGAACCTTTGAACATAATAGATTATGCTTGGGCTAAGGCGAGAAAAACAAAGTACTGGCTGGAGATTTGAGATGACTCAGAATCGCTGCACCCCCTGTTTAAAAGGCAAAATGCAAATATAACTTGTCTAAAAGTACAAGGTTACAAGTTCCAAAGGATTCTGAGGAGTTTTCTAAGACTCTAGCCTTGGCTCTGGAGGGGCCTCCTCTAAAGGAAGGATCCTGGCAATTGGGAAATGGCATTTATTTGCCAAAGAAATGGCTGCCTCTTCACAGACTCATTACGACCACAGCCACAAATGTATCAAAAACAAATTGATAATTTTTTGGCACACGTGTCAGATGAAACTCACCAAATTTGGAGCTGTTTAGATGAAAAGCCTTTAGCACAAGGGGTGCGATTTAGGTGGTCACGCATTCCACCCAACATAGTAGATTTCCTGTTGAGTTTACGGTATGGCTGTAATAAACTTTTCTGTTTGCCCTGAGGTGTCCTATGGATGTACCAAGTTTCATTTTTCTACGTTGGAAAAAGGTTACTTTCACTTTCCATAGGCCCAATGTATTTTGACTTTTGTAGGGGTCGCCACTGAGTCATTTTTCGTATTTTTTTTTTTTGGGAACTTCAAATACATAAATTTTTCGCAGGGCTTGAAATCTGGGACCAATAAAAATGACTTTTAGTTGTACGTTTACTGGGTTAAATTGAGGATCATTTTACAGAAAAATTATACTAAAAAAAATATACCAAATTATAATAAAAAAAAAATATAACTCGAGCAAAAACGTCAAGAAAAACACCTGTCTATTTTACATACATGTGTTTAGCTCATTTTGCCCAAGTTTGGTGTCTGTGGAATGAAGCAGCTATTGTCTGTGTTCTTTTAAAAAGAGGTGTATTTTAAGTCGGTTCACATCTTCAATTCAAAATGGCCGCCTTCCCGTGTGTAATAGGGTGTGGTCCCCATTGGCTTTTTTGTTCATAAGCCTATACTGGATGTGTGTACCAAGTTTCATTTGCCTACGACAAACTAAAAGTTTCACTTCCCATTGACTTTTTCCACATATTTGGACGGCTATGGCAACACATTTATAGATAGGGGTGGTTGTCATTGGCTTTATGCTCTTCATGACATAAGAGATGTGTGTACCAAATTTTATGTCTCTATGACAAACTAAATTCTTGGGTCCCATTATAAGTTTGTAGGGGCGCTGGAGAGCCATTTCTAAAGATAACCCTTTTATTTACATATCTTTGTGTTCAGGTCATGAATGTGCACAAACGCCTTTTGGGTCCAACTCGATCCGAGAAGGCGTTTGAGAGTTAAGAGACATTTTATTTTCACAAAAATGGCCACCTCGTTACAGGCTTGCCACACCCATACCCGATAAGATATCAAAACAAAGTCACAACTTTGGTTGGCACACGAGTCTAGATGATACTCACCAAATTTGGGGCCATTTAGATTAAAACACAATAATTTGCATCTTTTGCGCAAGGGTGCGATTTTAGTGGCTATGCGTTTCACCCCCACATGGCGGACTTCCTGTTGAGTTTAGGGTGTGGCTGTCATTGACTTTTCTGTTTGCCCCGACGCGTCCTATAGATCTACCGAGTTTTATTTTTTCTACGTTGGAAAAAGTTACTTTCACTTTCCATAGGCCCAATGTATTTTGACTTTTGTAGGGTCGCCACTGAGTCATTTTTGTAATTTTTTCGACTTCAAATACATAAATTTTTCGCCGAGCTTGAAGTCTGGGACCAATAAAAATGACTTTTAGTTGTTCGTTTACTGGGTTAAATTGAGGATCATTTTACAGAAAAATTATAATAAAAAATATATACCGAATTATAATAAAATATAACTCGAGCAAAAGTCTAGAAAACACTTGTCTCATTTACATACATGTGTTTAGCTCATTTTGCCCAAGTTTGGTGTCTGTGGAATGAAGCAGCTATTGTCTGTGTACTTTTAAAAAAGAGGTGTATTTTAAGTCGGTTCACATTTTCAATTCAAAATGGCCGCCTTCCTGTGTGTGATAGGTGTGGTCCCCATTGGCTTTTTGTTCATAAGCCCATGGTGGATGTGTACCAAGTTTTATTTGCCTACAACAAACTAAAAATTTCACTTCCCATTGACTTTTTCACATTTTTGGGACGTTGCTATGGCAACACATTTATAGATAGGGGTGGTTGTCATTGGCTTTTATGCTCGTCATGACATAAGAGATGTGTGTACAAAATTTTATGTCTCTATGACAAACTAAATTCTTGGGTCCATTATAAGTTTGTAGGGGGCGCTGGAGAGCCATTTCTAAAGATAACTTTTATTTACATATTTTGCACATGAATGTGCACAAACGCTTTTTGGGTCCAACTCGATCCGAGAAGGCGTTTGAGAGTTAAGAGACGTTTATTTTCACAAAATGGCCACCTCGTTACAGGCTTGCCACACCCATACCCGATAAGATATCAACAACAAAGTCACAACTTTGGTTGGCACACGTGTCTAGATGATACTCACCAAATTTGGGGCCATTTAGATTAAAACACAATGATTTGCATCTTTCTGCGCAAGGGTGCGATTTAGTGGTCGCGCTTTCACCCCACATGGCGGACTTCCTGTTAAGTTTAGGGTGTGACTGTCATTGAGACTTTTCTGTTTGCCCTGAGGTGTCCTATGGATATACCAAGTTTCATTTTTCTACGTTGGAAAAAGTTACTTTCACTTTCCATAGGCCCAATGTATTTTGATTTTGTAGGGTCGCCACTGAGTCATTTTTCGTATTTTTTTGGCGACTTCAAATACATAAATTTTTCGCTGAGCTTGAAGTCTGGGACCAATATAATGACTTTTCGTGCATGTTCACTGGGTCAAATTTAGGATCATAGGTCGACAAGAAAGATAAAAAAAAAAAATCCGAGCAAAAAAACAGGCCCTCCCATCACCGGCTCGGGCCTAATTAGCATAGCATGGCGATAAAGGTCCCTTGAGACCGCTGGGACACATATATTCGGAGGATTGCATGTCGTGCTTTAAAGCAAATTTGGAGCTGTTTAGATGAAAACCCTTTAGCACAAAGTGCAAATTTAGGTGGTCATGTATTCCACCCAACATAGATTTTCTGTTGAGTTTAGGTGGTATGGCTGTAATAAACTTTTCTGTTTGCCCTAAGGTGTCCTATGGATGTACCAAGTTTTGTATTTCTACATTGGAAAAATTTACTTTCATTTTCCATAGAACCCAATGTATTTTGACTTTTCTAGGGTCGCCACTGAGTCATTTTTCATTTTTTTTTCGGGACTTCAAATACATAAATTTTGCCGGGCTTGAAGTCTGGGACCAATAAAAATGACTTTTAGTTGCGTTACTGGGTCAAATTGAGGATCATTTTGCAGAAAAATTATAATAAAAAATATATACCAAATTATAATAAAATAAAATATAACTCGAGCAAAAAGTCTAGAAAAACGCTTGTCTATTTTACATACATGTGTTTAGCTCATTTTGCCCAAGTTTGGTGTCTGTGGAATGAAGCAGCTATTTTCTGTTGTTTTTAAAAAGAGGTGTATTTTAAGTCGGTTCACATTTTCAATTCAAAATGGCCGCCTTCCTGTGTGTGATAGGGTGTGGTCCCCATTGGCTTTTTGTTCATAAGCCCATACTGGATGTGTGTACCAAGTTTCATTTGCCTACGACAAACTAAAATTTTCACTTCCCATTGACTTTTTCCACATATTTGGGACGTTGCTATGGCAACACATTTATAGATAGGGGTGGTTGTCATTGGCTTTTATGCTCCTCATGACATAAGAGATGTGTGTACCAAATTTTATGTCTCTATGACAAACTAAATTCTTGGGTCCCATTATAAGTTTGTAGGGGCGCTGGAGAGCCATTTCTAAAGATAACCCTTTATTTACATATCTTTGTGTTCAGGTCATGAATGTGCACAAACGCCTTTTTGGGTCCAACTCGATCCGAGAAGGCGTTGAGAGTTAAGAGACATTTATTTTCACAAAATGGCCACCTCGTTACAGGCTTGCCACACCCATACCCGATAAGATATCTACAACAAAGTTATAACTTTGGTTGACACACGTGTCTAGATGATACTCACCAAATTTGGGGCCTTTTTAGATAAAACACGATGAGTTGAATCATTTTCGCGAGGAGTGCGATTTTAGTGGCTGCTTCACCCCACACGGCGGACTTCCTGTTGACTTTAGGTGTGACTGTCATAGACTTTTATATTTGCCCTAAGGTGTTCCTATGGATGTACCAAGTTTCATTTTTCTACGTTGGAAAAAGTTACTTTCACTTTCCATAGGCCAATGTATTTTGACTTTCTAGGGTCGCCACTGAGTCATTTTTCATATTATTTCTTGCGGACTTCATTTCTATAAATTTTTCGCCGGGCTTGAATTTTGGGCAAAGTTTCCTGAGTTTTCGCATGTTCAGGGGGTCAAATTTGCCCTCAAAGAGCAGAATAATAATAATAAAGACCCTCGCCTCCTTGAGACCGCGGTAATCATGTACTGGAGGATTGCATTTTGTGCTTTAAAGCGTAAACTTCACAGTAATGTCAAATAACCAGGCCTGTGCTACTGCTTGAATCTTCTTCTGGCTGGATCCTGCTTCGTCACCTCGGGCCTGTGCTACTGCTGGTCCTGCTACACCACCTTGTATTTTAGAGTTAAAGGCCTCCACAATCCCTGGTTTTCCTGGGAGCTGTCTGAACTTTTGAAAATAATAGATTATGCTTGGGCTAAGGCGAGAAAAACAAAGGACTGTTTTTTTAAAAGAGAGGTGTATTCTAAGAAGATTCACATATTCAATTCAAAATGGCCGCCTTCCCGTGTGTGATAGGGTGTGGTCACCATTGGCTTTTTTGTTCATAAGCACATACTGGATGTGTGTACCAAATTTCATTTGCTTACGACAAACTAAAATTTTCACTTCCTATTGACTTTGTCCACATATTTGGGGCGTTGCTATGGCAACACATTTATAGATAGGGGGTGGTCACTATTGGCTTTTTTGTTCATAAGCCCATACTGGATGTGTGTACCAAGTTTCATTTGCTTATGATAAACTAAAATTTTCACTTCCCATTGACTTTGTCCACATATTTGGGGCGTTGCTATGGTAACACATTTATAGATAGGGGGTGGTTGTCATTGGCTTTTTTGTTCGTCATGACATAAGAGATGTGTGTACCAAATTTAATGTCTCTATGACAAACTAAATTCTTGGGTCCCATTATAAGTTTGTAGGGGGCGCTGGAGAGCCATTTCTAAAGATAACCCTTTTATTTACATATCTTGTGTTCAGGTCATGAATGTGCACAAACGCCTTTTTGGGTCCGACTTGATCCGAGAAGGCGTTTGAGAGTTAAGAGACATTTATTTTCACAAAAATGGCCACCTTGTTACAGGCTTGCCACACCCATACCCGATAAGATATCTACAACAAACTTATAACTTTGGTTGACACACGTGTCTAGATGATACTCACCAAATTTGGGGCCATTTAGATTAAAACACAATGATTTGAATCATTTTGCGCAAGAGGAGTGCGATTTTAGTGGCCGCTGCTTCACCCCACATGGCGGACTTCCTGTTGAGTTTAGGTGTGGCTGTCATTGACTTTTATATTTGCCCTGAGGTGTTCTATGGATGTACCAAGTTTCATTTTTCTACGTTGGAAAAAGTTACTTTCACTTTCCATAGGCCCAATGTATTTTGACTTTTCCAGGGGTCGCCACTGAGTCATTTTTTCATATTATTTCTACTTCATTTCTATAAATTTTTCGCCGGGCTTGAATTTTCTGGGCAAAGTTTCCTGAGTTTTCGTGCATGTTCAGGGGGTCAAATTTGCCCTCAAAGACAGAATAATAATAATAATAATAATTAAAGGGCGATAAAGACCCTCGCCTCCCTTGAGACCGCGGGGAATCATGTACTCGGAGGATTGCATTTTGTGCTTTAAAGCGTAAACTTCACGGTAATGTCAAATAACCAGGCCTGTGCTACTGCTGGGGCCTGTTACACCACCTTGTAATTTAGAGTTAAATGCCTCCACAATCCCTGGTTTTCCTGGGAGCTGTCTGAATCTTTGAAAATAATAGATTATGCTTGGGCTAAGGCGAGAAAAACAACGTACTGTTTTTTAAAAGAGAGGTGTATTCTAAGAAGATTCTCACATTCAATTAAAAATGACTGCCTTCCCGTGTATGATAAGGTGTGGTCACAATTGGCTTTTTTGTTCATAAGCCCATACTGGATGTGTGTACCAAGTTTCATTTGCTTACGACAAACTAAAATTTTCACTTCCTATTGACTTTGTCCACATATTTGGGGCGTTGCTATGGCAACACATTTATAGATAGGGGGTGGTCACCATTGGCTTTTTTGTTCATAAGCCCATACTGGATGTGTGTACCAAATTTTATGTCTCTATGACAAACTAAATTCTTGGGTCCATTATAAGTTTGTAGGGGGCGCTGGAGAGCCATTTCTAAAGATAACTCTTTTATTTACATATTTTTGTGTTCAGGTCATGAATGTGCACAAACGGCTTTTTGGGTCCAACTCGATCCGAGAAGGCGTTTGAGAGTTAAGAGACGTTTTATTTTCACAAAAATGGCCACCTCGTTACAGGCTTGCCACACCCATACCCGATAAGATATCAACAACAAAGTCACAACTTTGGTTGGCACACGTGTCTAGATGATACTCACCAAATTTGGGGCCATTTAGATTAAAACACAATGATTTGCATCTTTCTGCAAGGGGTGCGATTTAGTGGCGCGCTTTCACCCCACATGGCGGACTTCCTGTTAAGTTTAGGGTGTGACTGTCATAGACTTTTCTGTTTGCCCTGAGGTGTCCTATGGATATACCAAGTTTCATTTTTCTACGTTGGAAAAAGTTACTTTCACTTTCCATAGGCCCAATGTTTTTGATTTTGAGTTAAGCCACTGAGTCATTTATTTTCACAAAACATGGCCACCTCGCCAATTACAGGACTTGCATGTTCACTGGGTCAAATACCGACAAGATAAGATATCAAAAAAAAAAGTCACAACTTTGGTTGGCACATGTGTCTAGATGATACTCACCAAATTTGGGGCCATTTAGATTAAAACACAATGATTTTAGCATGAAAACTTTAGCGCAAAGTGCGATTTAGGTGGTCATGTATTCCACCCCACATGGCGGACTTTTCTGTTGAGTTTAGGTATGGCTGTCATTGAAACTTTTCTGTTTGCCCTGAAGGTGTCCTATGGATGTACCAAGTTTCATTTTTCTACATTGGAAAAATTACTTTCACTTTTCCATAGAACCAATGTATTTTGACTTTTCTAGGGGTCGCCACTGAGTCATTTTTCATTTTTTTTTTCAGGGACTTCAAATACATACATTTTTGCCGGGCTTGAAGTCTGGGACTAATAAAAATGACTTTTAGTTGCACGTTTACTGGGTCAAATTGAGAATCATTTTACAGAAAAATTATAATAAAAAAAATATATACCAAATTATAATAAAAAAAAATATAACTCGAGCAAAAGTCTAGAAAACACTTGCCTGTCTATTTACATACATGTGTTTAGCTCATTTTGCCCAAGTTTGGTGTCTGTGGAATGAAGCAGCTATTTTCTGTGTTTTTTAAAAAGAGGTTGTATTCTAAGTCGGTTCACATCTTCAATTCAAAATGGCCGCCTTCCGTGTGTGATAGGGTGTGGTCCCCATTGGCTTTTTTGTTCATAAGCCCATACTGGATGTGTGTACCAAGTTTCATTTGCCTACGACAAACTAAAATTTTCACTTCCTTGACTTTTTCCACATATTTGGGACGCTATGGCAACACATTTATAGATAGGTGGTTGTCATTGGCTTTATGCTTCGTCATGACATAAGAGATGTGTGTACCAAATTTTATGTCTCTATGACAAACTAAATTCTTGGGTCCCATTATAAGTTTGTAGGGGCGCTGGAGAGCCATTTCTAAAGATAACCCTTTATTTACATATCTTTGTGTTCAGGTCATGAATGTGCACAAACGCCTTTTTGGGTCCAACTCGATCCGAGAAGGCGTTGAGAGTTAAGAGACATTTTATTTTCACAAAATGGCCACCTCGTTACAGGCTTGCCACACCCATACCCGATAAGATATCAACAACAAAGTCACAAATTTGGTTGGCACACGTGTCTAGATGATACTCACCAAATTTGGGGCCATTTAGATTAAAATACAATGGATTTGCATCTTTTTGCGCAAGGGGTGCGATTTAGTGGCCATGCGTTTCACCCCACATGGCGGACTTCCTGTTTAGTTTAGGTGTGGCTGTCATAGACTTTTCTGTTTGCCCTGAGGTGTCCTATGGATATACTAAGTTTCATTTTTCTACGTTGGAAAAAGTTACTTTCACTTTCCATAGGCCCAATGTATTTTGACTTTTCTAGGGTCGCCACTGAGTCATTTTTCATTTTTTTTTCGGGGACTTCAAATACATAAATTTTTCGCCGGGCTTGAAGTCTGGGACCAATAAAATGACTTTTAGTTGTTGGTTTACTGGGTCAAATTGAGGATCATTTTGCAGAAAATTATAATAAAAAATATATACCGAATTATAATAAAAAAAAATATAACTCGAGCAAAAAAGTCTAGAAAAACACTTGTCTCATTTACATACATGTGTTTAGCTCATTTTGCCCAAGTTTGGTGTCTGTGGAATGAAGCAGCTATTTTCTGTGTTGTTTTTAAAAAGAGGTGTATTTTAAGTCGGACATTTTCAATTCAAAATGGCCGCCTTCCTGTGTGTGATAGGGTGTGGTCCCCATTGGCTTTTTTGTTCATAAGCCCATGGTGGATGTGTGTACCAAGTTTCATTTGCCTACAACAAACTAAAAATTTCACTTCCCATTGACTTTTTCCATTTTTTGGGACGTTGCTATGGCAACACATTTATAGATAGGGGGTGGTTGTCATTGGCTTTTATGCTCGTCATGACATAAGAGATGTGTGTACCAAATTTTATGTCTCTATGACAAACTAAATTCTTGGGTCCCATTATAAGTTTGTAGGGGCGCTGGAGAGCCATTTCTAAAGATAACCCTTTATTTACATATCTTTGTGTTCAGGTCATGAATGTGCACAAACGCCTTTTTGGGTCCAACTCGATCCGAGAAGGCGTTTGAGAGTTAAGAGACGCTTTTATTTTCACAAAATGGCCACCTCGTTACAGGCTTGCCACACCCATACCCGATAAGATATCAACAAAGTCACAACTTTGGTTGGCACACGTGTCTAGATGATACTCACCAAATTTGGGGCCATTTAGATTAAAACACAATGATTTGCATTTTGCGCAAGGGGTGCGATTTTAGTGGTCGCTTTTCACCCCACATGGCGGACTTCCTGTTAAGTTTAGGGTGTGACTGTCATTGACTTTTCTGTTTGTTCTGAGGTGTCCTATGGATGTACCAAGTTTCATTTTTCTACGTTGGAAAAAGTTACTTTCACTTTCCATAGGCCCAATGTATTTTGATTTTGTAGGGGTCGCCACTGAGTCATTTTTCGTATTTTTTCGGCGACTTCAAATACATAAATTTTTCGCTGAGCTTGAAGTCTGGGACCAATATAATGACTTTTCGTGCATGTTCACTGGGTCAAATTTAGGATCATAGGTCGACAAGAAAGATAATCCGAGCAAAAACAATAGGCCCTCCCGGCCATCACCGGCTCGGGCCTAATAATAATAATAACGGACGCTATCAAAAATAATAGACCCTTCCGGTTATCACCGCTCGGTCTAATTAAAGCCGCAAGCGGCGATAAAGACCCTCGCCTCCTTGAGACCGCGGGAATCATGTACTCGGAGGATTGCATTTTGTGCTTTAAAGCGTAAACTTCACAGTAATGTCAAATAACCAGGCCTGTGCTACTGCTTGAATCTTCTTCTGGCTGGATCCTGCTTCATCACCTCGGCCTGTGCTACTGCTGGGGCCTGCTACACTTGTAATTTAGAGTAAAGGTCTCACAATCCCTGGTTTTCCTGGGAGCTGTCTGAACTTTTGAAAATAATAGATTATGCTTGGGCTAAGCGAGAAAAACAAAGGACTGTTTTTTTAAAAGAGAGGTGTATTCTAAGAAGATTCACATATTCAATTCAAAATGGCCACCTTCCCGTGTGTGATAGGGTGTGGTCACCATTGGCTTTTTGTTCATAAGCCCATACTGGATCAGTTTACCAAGTTTCATTTGCTTACGACAAACTAAAATTTTCACTTCCTATTGACTTTGTCCACATATTTGGGCGTTGCTATGGCAACACATTTATAGATAGGGGTGGTCACCATTGGCTTTTTGTTCATAAGCCCATACTGAATGTCTGTACCAAGTTTCATTTGCTTATGATAAACTAAAATTTTCACTTCCCATTGACTCTGTCCACATATTTGGGACGTTGCTATGGCAACACATTTATAGATAGGGGTGGTTGTCATTGGCTTTATGTTCGTCATGACATAAGAGATGTGTGTACCAAATTTGAAGTCTCTATGACAAACTAAATTCTTGGGTCCCATTATAAGTTTGTAGGGGGCGCTGGAGAGCCATTTCTAAAGATAACCCTTTTATTTACATATTTTTGTGTTCAGGTCATGAATGTGCACAAACGCCTTTTTGGGTCCAACTCGATCCGAGAAGGCGCTTTGAGAGTTAAGAGACGTTTTATTTTCACAAAAATGGCCACCTCGTTACAGGCTTGCCACACCCATACCCGATAAGATATCTACAACAAAGTTATAACTTTGGTTGACACACGTGTCTAGATGATACTCACCAAATTTGGGGCCATTTAGATTAAAACACGATGATTGAATCATTTTGCGCAAGGAGTGCGATTTTAGTGGGCTGCTTCCACCCCACACGGCGGACTTCCTGTTGAGTTTAGGGTGTGACTGTCATAGACTTTTATATTTGCCCTAAGGTGTCCTATGGATGTACCAAGTTTCATTTTTCTACGTTGGAAAAAAGTTACTTTCACTTTCCATAGGCCCAATGTATTTTGACTTTTCCAGGGGTCGCCACTGAGTCATTTTTTCATATTTTTTCTTGCGGACTTCATTTCAATAAATTTTTCGCCGGGCTTGAATTTTGGCCAAAGTTTCCTGAGTTTTCGTGCATGTTCAGGGGGTCAAATTTGCCCTCAAAGAGCAGAATAATAATAATTAAAGCCGCAAGCGGCGATAAAGACCCTCGCCTCCCTTGAGACCGCGGGGAATCATGTACTCGGAGGATTGCATTTTGTGCTTTAAAGCGTAAACTTCACAGTAATGTCAAATAACCAGGCCTGTGCTACTGCTTGAATCTTCTTCTGGCTGGATCCTGCTTCATCACCTCGGGCCTGTGCTACTGCTGGGGCCTGCTACACCACCTTGTAATTTAGAGTTAAAGGCCTCCACAATCCCTGGTTTTCCTGGGAGCTGTCTGAACTTTTGAAAATAATAGATTATGCTTGGGCTAAGGCGAGAAAAACAAAGTACTGTTTTTTTAAAAGAGAGGTGTATTCTAAGAAGATTCTCACATTCAATTCAAAATGGCCGCCTTCCCGTGTATGATAGGGTGTGGTCACAATTGGCTTTTTTGTTCATAAGCCCATACTGGATGTGTGTACCAAGTTTCATTTGCTTACGACAAACTAAAATTTTCACTTCCTATTGACTTTGTCCACATATTTGGGGCGTTGCTATGGCAACACATTTATAGATAGGGGTGGTCACCATTGGCTTTTTGTTCACAAGCCCATACTGGATGTGTGTACCAAGTTTCATTTGCCTACGACAAACTAAAATTTTCACTTCCCATTGACTTTGTCCACATATTTGGGACGTTGCTATGGCAACACATTTATAGATAGGGGGTGGTTGTCATTGGCTTTTATGTTCGTCATGACATAAGAGATGTGTGTACCAAATTTTATGTCTCTATGACAAACTAAATTCTGGGTCCCATTATAAGTTTGTAGGGGCGCTGGAGAGCCATTTCTAAAGATAACCCTTTTATTTACATATTTTTGTGTTCAGGTCATGAATGTGCACAAATGCCTTTTGGGTCCAACTCGATCTGAGAAGGCGTTTTGAGAGTTAAGAGACATTTATTTTCACAAAAATGGCCACCTCGTTACAGGCTTGCCACACCCATACCCGATAAGATATCTACAACAAAGTCACAACTTTGGTTGGCACACGTGTCTAGATGATACTCACCAAATTTGGGGCCATTTAGATAAAACACAATGAGTTGAATCATTTTGCGCGAGGAGTGCGATTTTAGTGGTCGCGCTTCCACCCACATGGCGGACTTCCTGTTGACTTTAGGTGTGGCTGTCATAGACTTTTATATTTGCCCTGAGGTGTTCTATGGATGTACCAAGTTTCATTTTTCTACGTTGGAAAAAGTTACTTTCACTTTCCATTAGGCCCAATGTATTTTGACTTTTCCAGGGGTCGCCACTGAGTCATTTTTCATATTTTTTCTTATGGACTTCATTTCTATAAATTTTTCGCTGGCTTGAATTTTGGGCAAAGTTTCCTGAGTTTTCGTGCATGTTCAGGGGTCAAATTTGCCCTCAAAGAGTAGAAGAAGAATAATAATAATAATAACGGACGCTATCAGAAATAATAGACCCTTCCGGTTATCACCGGCTCGGGTCTAATAATAATTAAAGCCGCAAGCGGCGATAAAGACCCTCGCCTCCCTTGAGACCGCGGGGAATCATGTACTCAGAGGATTGCATTTTGTGCTTTAAAGCGTAAACTTCACAGTAATGTCAAATAACCAGGCCTGTGCTACTGCATGAATCTTCTTCTGGCTGGATCCTGCTTCACCTCGGGCCTGTGCTACTGCTGGGGCCTGCTACACCACCTTGTAATTTAGAGTTAAAGGCCTCCACAATCCCTGGTTTTCCTGGGAGCTGTCTGAACTTTTGAAAATAATAGATTATGCTTGGGCTAAGGCGAGAAAATCAAAGTACTGTTTTTTAAAAGAGAGGTGTATTCTAAGGCAAATCAGATATTCAATTCAAAATGGCCGCCTTCCCGTGTATGATAGGGTGTGGTCACCATTGGCTTTTTTGTTCATAAGCCCATACTGGATGTGTGTACCAAGTTTCATTTGCTTACGACAAACTAAAATTTTCACTTCCCATTGACTTTGTCCACATATTTGGGGCGTTGCTATGGCAACACATTTATAGATAGGGTGTGGTCACAATTGGCTTTTTTGTTCATAAGCCCATGCTGGATGTGTGTACCAAGTTTCATTTGCTTACGACAAACTAAAATTTTCACTTCCCATTGACTTTTTCCCAAATATTTGGGGCGTTGCTATGGCAACACATTTATAGATTGAGGGTGGTTGTCATTGGCTTTTATGTTCGTCATGACATAAGAGATGTGTGTACCAAATTTGAAGTCTCTATGACAAACTAAATTCTTGGGTCCCATTATAAGTTTGTAGGGGCGTGGAGAGCCATTTCTAAAGATAACCCTTTTATTTACATATTTTTGTGTTCAGGTCATGAATGTGCACAAACGCCTTTGGGTCCAACTCGATCCGAGAAGGCGCTTTGAGAGTTAAGAGACATTTTATTTTCACAAAATGGCCACCTCGTTACAGGCTTGCCACACCCATACCCGATAAGATATCTACAACAAAGTTATAACTTTGGTTGGCACACGTGTCTAGATGATACTCACCAAATTTGGGGCCATTTAGATAAAACACGATGAGTTGAATCATTTTGGCGCGAGGAGTGCGATTTTAGTGGCCGTATGCTCCACCCCCACACGGCGGACTTCCTGTTGAGTTTAGGGTGTGGCTGTCATAGACTTTTATATTTGCCTGAGGTGTCCTATGGATGTACCAAGTTTCATTTTTCTACGTTGGAAAAAGTTACTTTCACTTTCCATAGGCCCAATGTATTTTGACTTTTCTAGGGTCGCCACTGAGTCATTTTTCATATTTTTTCTTGCGGACTTCATTTCTATAAATTTTTCGCCGGGCTTGAATTTTGGGCAAAGTTTCCTGAGTTTTCGTGCATGTTCAGGGGTCAAATTTGCCCTCAAAGAGCAGAATAATAATAACGGACGCTATCAGAAATAATAGACCCTTCCGGTTATCACCGCTCGGTCTAATTAAAGCCGCAAGCGGCGATAAAGGCCCTCGCCTCCTTGAGACCGCTGGGACACATATATTCGGAGGATTGCATGTCGTGCTTTAAAGCAAATTTGGAGCTGTTTAGATGAAAACCCTTTAGCACAAAGTGGACGATTTAGGTGGTCATGTATTCCACCCAACATTTTCTGTTGAGAAGGATCCTGGCAATTGGGAAATGGCATTTATTTCCCAATAGTTGCCTCTTCACAGACTCATTACGACCACAGCCACAAATCTATCAAAACAAATTGATAACTTTTTTTGCACACGTGTCTAGATGATACTCACCAAATTTGGAGCTGTTTAGATGAAAAGCCTTTAGACACAAGGGGTGCAATTTAGGTGGTCACGCATACACCCAACATAGTAGATTTCCTGTTGAGTTTACGATATGGCTGTAATACATTTTTCTGTTTGCCCTGAGGTGTCCTATGGATGTACCAAGTTTCATTTTTCTACGTTGGAAAAAAGTTACTTTCACTTTCCATAGGCCCAATGTATTTTGACTTTTGTAGGGGTCGCCACTGAGTCATTTTTCATATTTTTTTTTCGGCGACTTCAAATACATACATTTTTCGCCGAGCTTGAAGTCTGGGACCAATAAAATGACTTTTAGTTGCACGTTTACTGGGTCAAATTGAGGATCATTTTGCAGAAAAATTATAATAAAAAAATATATACCAAATTATAATAAAATAAAATATAACTCGAGCAAAAAAGTCTAGAAAAACACTTGTCTATTTTACATACATGTGTTTAGCTCATTTTGCCCAAGTTTGGTGTCTGTGGAATGAAGCAGCTATTTTCTGAGTTCTTTTAAAAAAGAGGTGTATTTTAAGTCGGTTCACATTTTCAATTCAAAATGGCCGCCTTCCCGTGTGTGATAGGGTGTGGTCCCCATTGGCTTTTTTGTTCATAAGCCCATGCTGGATGTGTGTACCAAGTTTCATTTGCCTACGACAAACTAAAATTTTCACTTCCCATTGACTTTTTCCAAATATTTGGGACGTTGCTATGGCAACACATTTATAGATAGGGGGTGGTTGTCATTGGCTTTTATGCTCGTCATGACATAAGAGATGTGTGTACCAAATTTTATGTCTCTATGACAAACTAAATTCTTGGGTCCCATTATAAGTTTGTAGGGGTGCTGGAGAGCCATTTCTAAAGATAACCCTTTATTTACATATTTTTGTGTTCAGGTCATGAATGTGCACAAACGCCTTTTGGGTCCAACTCGATCCGAGAAGGCGTTTGAGAGTTAAGAGACGTTTTATTTTCACAAAAATGGCCACCTCGTTACAGGCTTGCCACACCCATACCCGATAAGATATCAACAACAAAGTCACAACTTTGGTTGGCACATGTGTCTAGATGATACTCACCAAATTTGGGGCCATTTAGATTAAAACACAATGATTTGCATCTTTCTGCGCAAGGGGTGCGATTTAGTGGCCGCGCTTTCACCCTACATGGCGGACTTCCTGTTAAGTTTAGGTGTGACTGTCATTGACTTTTCTGTTTGCCCTGAGGTGTCCTATGGATATACCAAGTTTCATTTTTCTACGTTGGAAAAAGTTACTTTCACTTTCCATAGGCCCAATGTATTTTGACTTTTCTAGGGGTCGCCACTGAGTCATTTTTGTATTTTTTTCGGGGACTTCAAATACATAAATTTTTCTGGGCTTGAAATCTGGGACCAATAAAAATGACTTTTAGTTGTTCGTTTACTGGGTTAAATTGAGGATCATTTTGCAGAAAAATTATAATAAAAATATATACCGAATTATAATAAAAAATATAACTCGAGCAAAAAGTCTAGAAAAACGCTTGTCTCTTTTTACATACATGTGTTTAGCTCATTTTGCCCAAGTTTGGTGTCTGTGGAATGAAGCAGCTATTGTCTGTGTACTTTTAAAAAGAGGTGTATTTTAAGTCGGTTCACATTTTCAATTCAAAATGGCCGCCTTCCCGTGTGTGATAGGGTGTGGTCCCCATTGGCTTTTTTGTTCATAAGCCCATACTGGTGGATGTGTGTACCAAGTTTCATTTGCCTACAACAAACTAAAAATTTTACTTCCCATTGACTTTTTCACATTTTTTGGGACGTTGCTATGGCAACACATTTATAGATAGGGTGGTTGTCATTGGCTTTTATGCTCGTCATGACATAAGAGATGTGTGTACCAAATTTTATGTCTCTATGACAAACTAAATTCTTGGGTCCATTATAAGTTTGTAGGGGCGCTGGAGAGCCATTTCTAAAGATAACCCTTTTATTTACATATTTTTGTTCAGGTCATGAATGTGCACAAACGCCTTTTGGGTCCAACTCGATCCGAGAAGGCGCTTTGAGAGTTAAGAGACGTTTTATTTTCACAAAAATGGCCACCACAGGCTTGCCACACCCATACCCGATAAGATATCAAAAACAAAGTCAGAACTTTGGTTGGCACACGTGTCTAGATGATACTCACCAAATTTGGGGCCATTTAGATTAAAACACAATGATTTGCATCTTTCTGCGCATAGTGCGATTTTAGTGGCCGCGCGTTTCACCCCACATGGCGGACTTCCTGTTGAGTTTAGGTGTGACTGTCATTGACTTTTCTGTTTGCCCTGAGGTGTCCTATGGATATACCAAGTTTCATTTTTCTACGTTGGAAAAAGTTACTTTCACTTTCCATAGGCCCAATGTATTTTGATTTTGTAGGGTCGCCACTGAGTCATTTTTCGTTTTTTTCGCGACTTCAAATACATAAATTTTTCGCGAGCTTGAAGTCTGGGACCAATAAAATGACTTTTCGCATGTTCACTGGGTCAAATAAAAAAAAAAAAAAATAAAAACCTAATAACGGACGCTATCAAAAATAATAGACCCTTCCGTTATCACCGCTCGGTCTAATTAAAGCCGCAAGCGGCGATAAAGACCCTCGCCTCCCTTGAGACCGCGGGAATCATGTACTGGAGGATTGCATTTTGTGCTTTAAAGCGTAAACTTCACAGTAATGTCAAATAACCAGGCCTGTGCTACTGCTTGAATCTTCTTCTGGCTGGATCCTGCTTCATCACCTCGGCCTGTGCTACTCCTGCATCCTGCTACACCACCTTGTAATTTAGAGTTAAAGGCCTCCACAATCCCTGGTTTTCCTGGGAGCTGTCTGAACTTTTGAAAATAATAGATTATGCTTGGGCTAAGGCGAGAAAAACAAAGTACTGTTTTTTAAAAGAGAGGTGTATTCTAAGGCAAATCAGATATTCAATTCAAAATGGCCGCCTTCCCGTGTGTGATAGGGTGTGGTCACCATTGGCTTTTTTGTTCATAAGCCCATACTGGATCTGTGTACCAAGTTTCATACAAACTAAAATTTTCACTTCCTATTGACTCTGTCCACATATTTGGGGCGTTGCTATGGCAACACATTTATAGATAGGGGGTGGTCACCATTGGCTTTTTTGTTCATAAGCCCATACTGAATGTCTGTACCAAGTTTCATTTGCTTATGATAAACTAAAATTTTCACTTCCTATTGACTTTGTCCACATATTTGGGGCGTTGCTATGGCAACACATTTATAGATAGGGGTGGTTGTCATTGGCTTTATGTTCGTCATGACATAAGAGATGTGTGTACCAAATTTGAAGTCTCTATGACAAACTAAATTCTTAGGTCCCATTATAAGTTTGTAGGGGGCGCTGGAGAGCCATTTCTAAAGATAAACCTTTTATTTACATATCTTTGTGTTCAGGTCATGAATGTGCACAAACGCCTTTGGGTCCGACTTGATCCGAGAAGGCGCTTTCAGAGTTAAGAGACATTTTATTTTCACAAAAATGGCCACCTCGTTACAGGCTTGCCACACCCATACCCGATAAGATATCTACAACAAAGTTATAACTTTGGTTGGCACACGTGTCTAGATGATACTCACCAAATCTGGGGCCATTTAGATAAAAACACGATGAGTTGAATCATTTTGCGCGAGGAGTGCGATTTTAGTGGCTGCGTTCCACCCTACATGGCGGACTTCCTGTTGACTTTAGGGTGTGGCTGTCATAGACTTTTATATTTGCCCTAAGGTGTCCTATGGATGTACCAAGTTTCATTTTTCTACGTTGGAAAAAAGTTACTTTCACTTTCCATAGGCCCAATGTATTTTGACTTTTCCAGGGGTCGCCACTGAGTCATTTTTTCATATTTTTTCTTGCGGACTTCATTTCTATAAATTTTTCGCCGGGCTTGAATTTTGGGCAAAGTTTCCTGAGTTTTCGTGCATGTTCAGGGGGTCAAATTTGCCCTCAAAGGGCAGAAGAAGAATAATAATAATAATAATAATAATAACGGACGCTATCAGAAATAATAGACCCTTCCGGTTATCACCGGCTCGGGTCTAATTAAAGCCGCAAGCGGCGATAAAGACCCTCGCCTCCCTTGAGACCGCGGGGAATCATGTACTCGGAGGATTGCATTTTGTGCTTTAAAGCGTAAACTTCACAGTAATGTCAAATAACCAGGCCTGTGCTACTGCTTGAATCTTCGGGCCTGTGCTACTGCTGGGGCCTGCTACACCACCTTGTAATTTAGAGTAAAGGCCTCCACAATCCCTGGTTTTCCTGGGAGCTGTCTGAACTTTTGAAAATAATAGATTATGCTTGGGCTAAGGCGAGAAAAACAAAGGACTGTTTTTTTAAAAGAGAGGTGTATTCTAAGAAGATTCTCACATTCAATTCAAAATGGCCGCCTTCCCGTGTATGATAGGGTGTGGTCACAATTGGCTTTTTTGTTCATAAGCCCATACTGGATGTGTGTACCAAGTTTCATTTGCTTACGACAAACTAAAATTTTCACTTCCTATTGACTTTGTCCACATATTTGGGGCGTTGCTATGGCAACACATTTATAGATAGGGGGTGGTCACCATTGGCTTTTTTGTTCATAAGCCCATACTGGATGTGTGTACCAAGTTTCATTTGCTTACGATAAACTAAAAATTTCACTTCCCATTGACTTTTTCCACATATTTGGGACGTTGCTATGGCAACACATTTATAGATAGGGGTGGTTGTCATTGGCTTTTATGTTCATGACATAAGAGATGTGTGTACCAAATTTGAAGTCTCTATGACAAACTAAATTCTTGGGTCCCATTATAAGTTTGGGGGCGCTGGAGAGCCATTTCTAAAGATAACCCTTTTATTTACATATTTTTGTGTTCAGGTCATAATGTGCACAAACGCCTTTTGGGTCCAACTTGATCCGAGAAGGCGTTTTGAGAGTTAAGAGACATTTTATTTTCACAAAAATGGCCACCTCGTTACAGGCTTGCCACACCCATACCCGATAAGATATCTACAACAAAGTGATAGCTTTGGTTGACACACGTGTCTAGATGATACTCACCAAATTTGGGGCCATTTAGATAAAACACGATGAGTTGAATCATTTTGCGCGAGGAGTGCGATTTAGTGGTCGCGCGCTTTCACCCCACATGGCGGACTTCCTGTTGACTTTAGGTGTGGCTGTCATAGACTTTTATATTTGCCTGAGGTGTCCTATGGATGTACCAAGTTTCATTTTTCTACGTTGGAAAAAGTTACTTTCACTTTCCATAGGCCCAATGTATTTTGACTTTTCCAGGGTCGCCACTGAGTCATTTTTCATATTTTTCTTGCGGACTTCATTTCTATAAATTTTTCGCCGGGCTTGAATTTTGGGCAAAGTTTTCTGAGTTTTCGCATGTTCAGGGGTCAAATTTGCCCTCAAAGAGCAGAATAATAATAATAATAACGGACGCTATCAGAAATAATAGACCCTTCCGTTATCACCGGCTCGGGTCTAATAATTAAAGCATAGCGGCGATAAAGACCCTCGCCTCCCTTGAGACCGGGAATCATGTACTCGGAGGATTGCATTTTGTGCTTTAAAGCGTAACCTTCACAGTAATGTCAAATAACCGGGCCTGTGCTACTGCTGGGGCCTGCTACACCACCTTGTAATTTAGAGTTAAAGGCCTCCACAATCCCTGGTTTTCCTGGGAGCTGTCTGAACTTTTGAAAATAATAGATTATGCTTGGGCTAAGGCGAGAAAATCAAAGTACTGTTTTTTTAAAAGAGAGGTGTATTCTAAGGCAAATCAGATATTCAATTCAAAATGGCCACCTTCCCGTGTGTGTGATAGGGGTGGTCACCATTGGCTTTTTGTTCATAAGCCCATACTGGATGTGTGTACCAAGTTTCATTTGCTTACGACAAACTAAAATTTTCACTTCCTATTGACTTTGTCCACATATTTGGGGCGTTGCTATGGCAACACATTTATAGATAGGGGGTGGTCACCATTGGCTTTTTGTTCATAAGCCCATACTGGATGTGTGTACCAAGTTTCATTTGCTTATGATAAACTAAAATTTTCACTTCCCATTGACTTTGTCCACATATTTGGGGCGTTGCTATGGCAACACATTTATAGATAGGGGTGGTTGTCATTGGCTTTTATGTTCGTCATGACATAAGAGATGTGTGTACCAAATTTGAAGTCTCTATGACAAACTAAATTCTAAGCTCCCATTATAAGTTTGTAGGGGGCGCTGGAGAGCCATTTCTAAAGATAAACTTTTAATTTACATATCTTTGTGTTCAGGTCATGAATGTGCACAAACGCCTTTTTGGGTCCGACTCGATCCGAGAAGGCGTTTGAGAGTTAAGAGACATTTTATTTTCACAAAAATGGCCACCTCGTTACAGGCTTGCCACACCCATACCCGATAAGATATCTACAACAAAGTGTTAACTTTGGTTGGCACACGTGTCTAGATGATACTCACCAAATTTGGGGCCATTTAGATATAAACACGATGAGTTGAATCATTTTGCGCGAGGAGTGCGATTTTAGTGGCCGCGTGTTCCACCCCACATGGCGGACTTCCTGTTGACTTTAGGGTGTGACTGTCATAGACTTTTATATTTGCCCAGAGGTGTCCTATGGATGTACCAAGTTTCATTTTTTTACGTAGCAAAAACGTTACTTTCACTTTCCATAGGCCCAATGTATTTTGACTTTTCCAGGGGTCGCCACTGAGTCATTTTTTCATATTTTTTCTTGCGGACTTCATTTCTATAAATTTTTCGCCGGGCTTGAATTTTGGGCAAAGTTTCCTGAGTTTTCGTGCATGTTCAGGGGGTCAAATTTGCCCTCAAAGGCAGAATAATAATAATAATAATAATAATAATAATAATAATAACGACGCTATCAGAAATAATAGACCCTTCCGTTATCACCGGCTCGGGTCTAATTAAAGAGCGGCGATAAAGACCTCGCCCCCTTGAGACCGCGGGAATCATGTACTCGGAGGATTGCATTTTGTGCTTTAAAGCGTAAACTTCACAGTAATGTCAAATAACCAGGCCTGTGCTACTGCTTGAATCTTCTTCTGGCTGGATCCTGCTTCATCACCTCGGCCTGTGCTACTGCTGGGGCCTGCTACACCACCTTGTAATTTAGAGTTAAAGGTCTCCACAATCCCTGGTTTTCCTGGGAGCTGTCTGAACTTTTGAAAATAATAGATTATGCTTGGGCTAAGGCGAGAAAAACAAAGTACTGTTTTTTGAAAGAGAGGTGTATTCTAAGGCAAATCAGATATTCAATTCAAAATGGCCCTTCCGTGTATGATAGGGTGTGGTCACCATTGGCTTTTTGTTCATAAGCCCATACTGGATGTGTGTACCAAGTTTCATTTGCTTACGACAAACTAAAATTTTCACTTCCTATTGACTTTGTCCACATATTTGGGGCGTTGCTATGGCAACACATTTATAGATAGGGGGTGGTCACCATTGGCTTTTTTGTTCATAAGCCCATACTGGATGTGTGTACCAAGTTTCATTTGCTTACGACAAACTAAAATTTTCACTTCCCATTGACTTTGTCCACATATTTGGGGCGTTGCTATGGCAACACATTTATAGATAGGGGGTGGTTGTCATTGGCTTTTATGCTCGTCATGACATAAGAGATGTGTGTACCAAATTTGAAGTCTCTATGACAAACTAAATTCTTGGCTCCCATTATAAGTTTGTAGGGGCGCTGGAGAGCCATTTCTAAAGATAACTTTTATTTACATATTTTTGTGTTCAGGTCATGAATGTGCACAAACGCCTTTTGGGTCCAACTCGATCCGAGAAGGCGTTTGAGAGTTAAGAGACATTTTATTTTCACAAAAATGGCCTCGTTACAGGCTTGCCACACCCATACCCGATAAGATATCTACAACAAAGTTATAACTTTGGTTGACATACGTGTCTAGATGATACTCACCAAATTTGTTTAGATAAAAACACGATGAGTTGAATCATTTTGCGCGAGGAGTGCGATTTAGTGGTCGCGTTCCACCCCACATGGCGGACTTCCTGTTGACTTTAGGTGTGGCTGTCATTGACTTTTATGTTTGCCCTGAGGTGTCCTATGGATGTACCAAGTTTCATGTTTCTACGTTGGAAAAAAGTTACTTTCACTTTCCATAGGCCAATGTATTTTGACTTTTCTAGGGGTCGCCACTGAGTCATTTCATATTATTTCTGGACTTCATTTCTATAAATTTTTCTGGCTTGAATTTTGGGCAAAGTTTCCTGAGTTTTCGTGCATGTTCAGGGGGTCAAATTTGCCCTCAAAGAGCAGAATAATAATAATAACGGACGCTATCAGAAATAATAGACCCTTCCGGTTATCACCGCTCGGTCTAATAATAATAACGACGCTATCAAAAATAATAGACCCTTCCGGTTATCACCGGCTCGGTCTAATTAAAGCCGCAAGCGGCGATAAAGGCCCTCGCCTCCTTGAGACAGGACACATGCACTGGAGGAGTGCATTTCAGGCTTTAAAGCGTAAACTTCACGGTAATGTCAATTAACCGGGCCTATGCTACTGCTGGGGCCTGCTACACCACCTTGTAATTTAGAGTTAAAGGTCTCCACAATCCCTGGTTTTCCTGGGAGCTGTCTGAACCTTTGAAAATAATATATTATGCTTGGGCTAAGGCGAAAAAACAAAGTACTGGCTGGAGATTTGAGATGACTCAGGAATCGCTGCACCCCTGTTTAAAAAGGCAAATGTAAATATAACCTGTCTAAAAGTACAAGGTTGCAAGTTCCAAACGATTCTGACGAGTTTTCTAAGACTCTAGCCTTGGCTCTGAGGGGCCTCCTCTAAAGGAAGGATCCTGGCAATTGGGAAATGGCATTTATTTCCCAAAGAAATGGCTGCCTCTTCACAGACTCATTACGACCACAGCCACAAATGTATCAAAAACAAATTGATAACTTTTTGGCACACGTGTCTAGATGATACTCACCAAATTTGGAGCTGTTTAGATGAAAAGCCTTTAGACACAAGGTGCAATTTAGGTGGTCACGCATTCCACCCAACATAGTAGATTTCCTGTTGAGTTTAGGTATGGCTGTCATAAACTTTTCTGTTTGCCCTGAGGTGTCCTATGGATGTACCAAGTTTCATTTTTTCTACGTTGGAAAAAAGTTACTTTCACTTTCCATAGGCCCAATGTATTTTGACTTTGTAGGGGTCGCCACTGAGTCATTTTAAATTTTTTTTTCGGGACTTCAAATACATAAATTTTTCCGGGCTTGAAGTCTGGGACCAATAAAAATGACTTTTAGTTGTTGGTTTACTGGGTCAAATTGAGAATCATTTTGCAGAAAAATTATAATAAAAATATATACCGAATTATAATAAAATATATAACTCGAGCAAAAGTCTAGAAAAACACTTGTCTCATTTACATACATGTGTTTAGCTCATTTTGCCCAAGTTTGGTGTCTGTGGAATGAAGCAGCTTTTTCTGTGTACTTTTAAAAAGAGGTGTATTTTAAGTCGGTTCACATTTTCAATTCAAAATGGCCGCCTTCCTGTGTGTGATAGGGTGTGGTCCCCATTGGCTTTTTGTTCATAAGCCCATGGTGGATGTGTGTACCAAGTTTTATTTGCCTACAACAAACTAAAAATTTCACTTCCCATTGACTTTTTCACATTTTTTGGGACGTTGCTATGGCAACACATTTATAGATAGGGGTGGTTGTCATTGGCTTTTATGCTCGTCATGACATAAGAGATGTGTGTACCAAATTTTATGTCTCTATGACAAACTAAATTCTTGGGTCCCATTATAAGTTTGTAGGGGCGCTGGAGAGCCATTTCTAAAGATAACCCTTTATTTACATATTTTTGTGTTCAGGTCATGAATGTGCACAAACGCCTTTTTGGGTCCAACTCGATCCGAGAAGGCGCTTTGAGAGTTAAGAGACGCTTTTATTTTCACAAAAATGGCCACCTTACAGGCTTGCCACACCCATACCCGATAAGATATCAACAACAAAGTCACAACTTTGGTTGGCACATGTCTAGATGATACTCACCAAATTTGGGGCCATTTAGATTAAAACACAATGATTTGCATCTTTCTGCGCAAGGGGTGCGAATTTAGTGGTCGCTGCTTTCACCCCACATGGCGGACTTCCTGTTAAGTTTAGGTGTGACTGTCATTGACTTTTCTGTTTGTTCTGAGGTGTCCTATGGATATACCAAGTTTCATTTTTCTACGTTGGAAAAAAGTTACTTTCACTTTCCATAGGCCCAATGTATTTTGATTTTGTAGGGGTCGCCACTGAGTCATTTTTCGTATTTTTTTCGCGACTTCAAATACATAAATTTTTCGCCGAGCTTGAAGTCTGGGACCAATAAAATGACTTTTCGTGCATGTTCACTGGGTCAAATTTAGGATCATAGGTCGACAAGAAAGATAAAAAAAAAAAAAAAAAATCCGAGCAAAAACAATAGGCCCTCCCGCCATCACCGGCTCGGGCCTAATAATAAATTAAAGCCGCAAGGCGATAAAGACCCTCGCCTCCCTTGAGACCGCGGGGACACATGTACTCGGAGGATTGCATTTTGTGCTTTAAAGCGTAAACTTCACAGTTATGTCAAATAATCAGGCCTGTGCTACTGCTTGAATCTTCTTCTGGCTGGATCCTGCTTCATCACCTCGGGCCTGTGCTACTGCTGGGGCCTGCTACACCACCTTGTAATTTAGAGTTAAAGGTCTCCACAATCCCTGGTTTTCCTGGGAGCTGTCTGAACTTTTGAAAATAATAGATTATGCTTGGGCTAAGGCGAGAAAAACAAAGTACTGTTTATTTAAAAGAGAGGTGCATTCTAAGAAGATTCTTATATTCAATTCAAAATGGCCGCCTTCCCGTGTGTGATAGGGTGTGGTCACCATTGGCTTTTTTGTTCTTAAGCCCATACTGGATGTGTGTACCAAGTTTCATTTGCTTATGATAAACTAAAAATTTCACTTCCCATTGACTTTGTCCACATATTTGGGGCGTTGCTATGGCAACACGTTTATAGATAGGGGGTGGTCACCATTGGCTTTTTTGTTCATAAGCCCATACTGGATGTGTGTACCAAGTTTCATTTGCTTATGATAAACTAAAAATTTCACTTCCCATTGACTTTGTCCACATATTTGGGGCGTTGCTATGGCAACACATTTATAGATAGGGGGTGGTTGTCATTGGCTTTTATGCTCCTCATGACATAGGAGATGTGTGTACCAAATTTGAAGTCTCTATGACAAACTAAATTCTAAGCTCCCATTATAAGTTTGTAGGGGGCGCTGGAGAGCCATTTCTAAAGATAACCCTTTTATTTACATATCTTTGTGTTCAGGGCATCAATGTGCACAAACGCCTTTTTGGGTCCGACTTGATCCGAAAAGGCCTTCGGTGCACTTGGCCCCTAATAATAAGAAATCTAACAGAAACAATAGGGTCTACGCACCTTCGGTGCTTCGCCCCTAATAAGAATGTTTTCAAACAAAGACGGCATAGTTAGAATGATGACTGTGACAAAAATAGTCACTTCGTAATTGGCGATTTTTCAATGGATGTCAACGGGGGTCATGCTTGATGGAGCCTACCCCTACTTCCTAATAGGCTTCCAACCCGGAAGCGGGCTTGCTTTGTCCAGCCCTTTTACAGTCATTGTATACAACATAAATACCCAAATGACCAATAAAAACTAGCAACAATAAAACACTAAGAATAAAGTAATAAAAAGCTAACTGCATTAAACGTTTGGTAATATTATTTATCTAAACAATATATACTTTAAACTTTAGTTTTAATTACTTTCATAACATAATGTTACCAAATATTGATCTCCTGTTACTTATGTAAAATTAATAGATATTTACTTATCAAAACTCAGGGGTTCCCTATAATTTATATAAAGTAAATAAATGTTTACTTTTTAATAGCCATATGATTTGTTTTGTATAGTAGAAGGGATTATTCATAACCCACCCAGTTTCCATTACACTATATTGGCCAAGTTTACCACTGGGCGACATGTAGGAGGCGTGTTGTTCACACACTCCCCAGGACAAGTTCCCAGGTGCAGGATTTAGTCTGTGCCAAGTTATGTCTCTGTTTGGATTAACATGAAGGACATGCCATCAGCAGGATTAGGAGCAAACAGGAATTATTAACTATAGTCAATGATACATTTGTTGTGGCTAATGCTGACTGGGCTTTTGAAAGTGACGTCAATGTGAAAGTGTCCTTTTATAATCACAGGTTATAGGTTAATAAAGTCTGTCTCATGTGTACAACTACTTCTGTCTCTGATGTTTCTCAGATGTTCAAGTGTCCTGTGTTTTTATGGAGAGCTGTGTCCTGCCCTGCAGCTTTCAGAGCGGCCCTGACCCTGTCATCCACTGGTTAAAGACTCCAGGAAATGTTCCAGTTCACAGCTTCTACTACGGTCAGGACCAGCTCTCACTCTGCTGGAGTGAGGACTTTAAAGAGCGGACCTCTCTGTCTGAGGATCAGATCTCCAGAGGAAACGCCTCACTGCTGCTCAGAGACGTGAAGGTCCAGGATGAAGGCACATACAGGTGTTTCACCAGCACACCCCACAGTGTCGGCAAGGACTCCTTTATCGATCTGAGAGTGAGGGGTAAGAAAATAATTCCATTTAAAGGCTTCTTCTGATGGAGCTGAGTCTGACTGAAGTCTTTTGTTGCAGCTTCTGTTAGTTTTGTGAAGATAGAGCAGAAAGGAGATGAACTGGAGTGCAGCTCTGAAGAGATTTACCCTAAACCTGCTGTGACCTGGTCTGGACCTGATGGAACTGAGCCCAAAACATCAGTCAGTGAAACACAGATGGGTCTTTACTCCATCTTCAGCTCTGTCACACTTTTACACAGCCCTCCAGAGGAACACAGCTGTAACATCAGCACTGACCACAGCTGGAAGAGCGCCACCTACAGGCTGCAGCGTGGTACTACCTTTAGTTCAAGACAAGGACAGAGTGAAGGTGGGTCTGCTCATGTCCATTTAACACAACAGAATATCATCCACTGAGGAAAGTCCAGAAACTTACATTAAGTTCACAAAGAAGAGTCAGATCCAAAGTCCAGTGTTTCCTCAATAAGAGTGTTAATAATCAGAGACAGAGGAAGAAAAGTGACACTGATCATGAGTCACGTGTTCATTTAGTGAACGCTCTAGTGGATTCATGCACAGAGCCTCTAGAGCTTCTTTATTATCTTCTTTACTTGCTAAAGAAAAGTAGATATTTAGTCCGTCAGGGTCACTGCTGAGGACTTTGGAAGTGTCCTCAACAATAAGATGCTTTGGGATTGAGGCTGGATGCAGTGGTTTTTACAGACGAGTAAAGGATGGAGCAATAAGGTTCACTGTGTTTCATTTCCTTCAGCAATGCCTTTCACTGAGCACCACTTTAGTTTGCTGACATAAACAGAGAAGTGTGAGAGACACAACGAGGCCATGACTCAAGGACAAGTGGGTTGAACTGAAACTGGAAACTTATTGATTCAGTCTTTATTCCACAAACTAGTTCTAAACGTCCCACTGAGTTAACCGACTGTGAACAGCTGCTGGGCTCTAGCTCCCTCTGCTGGAAGGAGGTGAGTGGAGCAGGACCTGGAAGAGCCAGAGCGCCTCTACTGGATCCATAAGGACATAATTTCTAACTAAAACCAGCTCATATTCTCTGCACTTTATCAGTGAAAGATAACGTTCCATCGGCGTCTATGGGCTAACGATTATTGTCAGTGGGCTATAATGGGCTGATGAATTAGTGGGAGCCGACTGAAACTAGTTTATTAGATCTGTGTTTTTGTCCCATTGAGTCAGAATGATGGAGGATACTATCATTTGTCATGAAACAGGGTTGAACAGGCAGGTTTCTCTGAGGCATGTAAAGAACCAGGATAAGGCTCAGAACTAGAAGACTCAATGTAAACACACTCTTTGTGTTCTCTGGAGCTGCCACACATCTGAGGACGTCCTGAGGCCTGCTGCCTGTGTCTCATGTGTCTTTATGAGGCTAAGGCTCATTTAACTCTTTTGTTTTGTCTGTTGCTTTAGTTCACAAAAGTATTTCAGGAAATGAAGTCACAGTCCGCTGCCCTGCCTCCAAGGCTCCAATAAAGAGCCTCATCTGGAAATTCAACCACATTCAGACCATATTAACCCGGACTGGGATCAACACAGTTTATAATGAAGCCTGGAGACAGTTTGTGGAGGAGGTCTCAGAGTCCGGCAGTCTGACTTTAAAGGACCTGAGCTCAGATCATCAGGGAGTCTACAGCTGTGTCCTCAGCTCTGACGAAGAGACACACATCAGCAGCACAGACGTCAGAGAAGAACCAATTATCAAAGGTAAGCTCCTTCTTAGTAATGACTCCAGACTTTATCTCTTGACATTATTAGAATCTGTGTTTCTGCTGCAGAGCTCTTAAGTCCATGGTTAACAGTTCATGTTGTGCTTGGAGTCCTGTTGTTCCTTCTTTTCATCATCGGTTTAATCCTCTTCCTGTACCAGAAACAACGAAAGGTTTGTAGAACATTCACTGACTCTTCACTTTAAAATATGATGTCTTCATTTATTCCTGTCACTCACTGTTACAGCCCTTACATTTAAACTCAACATTTTGACTCATTTATGTCAAATATTTCTGTTTGCTTCAGTTCAATGGACACAGATTCTGACCTAGTCACTCTCAAAAGGAGACGTCAGCGACTTCAGAAACAGGCTGCTCACTTTAGACTAAAACATTTTGTGAATCTCATAAAACTATCTTTAATCAACAATAGAACAAAACTACATTTCAGACTTTTACCACTTCATGAAAAAGAAGAGCTCTTTTGAATTTGATGCAGCAACACATCCCCAAAAAGTGGGGACAGGGCCAACAAAAGACTGGAAAATAAAGTGGTGCTGAGAAACTGAAACTGTTCTGAGGTCAGATCAATGAAAAAGTGAAGCTGCTGATGTTGAAGAACAGGGCCGTGGCTAACTGCTTCTCTTTAGCTCTGTCATTGGTCAGGTTTGTTGTTGCCTGTAAAAGTAGGCGTAATATAAAAGTAGATGTGCTGGATTCAGAGAGACGGCAGGTAGAGGTCGTACGTACGAGGCTGTCGACGACGGAGCCACACATTTAGAAAAGTCCTTTGAAAATGGATAAATGGAAAATCAAAGGTGCTGCTGAAAAGGTCAGAATAAAAAAGCGTAAAGCTCTTGAAGCACAAGCAGCCAAGTGTTCACAGCTCAAACATTTTTAATATGAGCTCGGTTGTGGTTGAATCAGAAGAGCAGCAACGTCACGTTACACATTCTGAATGTATTTGCTGTAAAAGATAAGATAGTAATAAAAACACTGAGTGCATTGTAGGTCCTCAGAAAACGTCAGGTGAGATGTTTGTGTTTTTTTTGTTGATTTGCCAGAGTTTGGTGCATTCCTGTACAGTTTAGTCCTGGCTCAGTCCTAGATCAGTGTTTTTAGAACTCTGGTTGTAGTTTGAATGACTCCTGCCCTAGTATTGGTTCATGTATAATCCTTCTTTGTTCCTGCTTTAATCCAAGTTCAGTCTTGCTTCAGGACTGCTTTAGACCTGTGTAGTCCTGACTGATCTTGGTTTAGACCAGTTCTAGTCCTGGATCAGTTCAGGTCTTTAATCTTAGTATAGTCCTGGTTTTGTACAGGTTTAGCTTTAGTTCTAGTTTTTACAGGAATATGTCTGGGTTATTCTTTATAGATTCCTGGATCTGTCCTGTTTGAGTCTTGTCCATGTCTTAATCCTGCCTTAGTCCTTTCAGTCTTGGTTTAAAACAATGTTATTGTTGAATAAATCCTGCTTAAGTCTGGTTTTAGGAAAAGTCAATAACTTAATATTGGTTTGAAATAAAGACATTCAGACATTGTTCTGTCTACACTGTCTTTAGTGCATGTTCTGTCCAATTACAAATTAGTTTTAACACAATTTATTGATTTTATTATTAATTACAATAGTTATTGTTCTAGACTTTAATCCAAGTCAAATCTATATTTGGGCTTGAATATACTCACACATTATTGTCTTGTGAACTGTCCTGACTGGCATTTTTACAAATAATAATATATTAAATTCAAAAACAGTTTCTTGAAAATAATATTTGATATTCAGATGTTTTTTTTCCTCCTGCTGGTCACTGGTTGTAACTGCACCGAGCATTAAGTGTTCTCTTATTGCAGTGCATCAGCACAAAATCTTTTCTCTACATCAACCCCTTCCTGTTGAATAAAATAAATAATAAATGAAATAAATTTGTAAATGATTGTATTCTGTTTTTAATTAAACTTTCCACATGTTTCACAAAAACATCAAACTGTCTTTTTTTACAGGTTTTATATAAAACTCTCAAACAACAATGTGCTTCTCTTGAACAAGAATGTGCTTCTCTTAAAGGTAAAGCTCAGTTTCATTCATTCATCTGCTTCCTCTTAGTCCTTTAGGGTTAGAGGTCAGGGGTCGTGTCAACAGTCAAGTCAGGGGTCGTGTTAAGGGTCATGTTAGGGGTCGTGTCAGGGGTCGTGTTAGGGGTCGTGTTAGGGGTCGTTTGACTGGAGCCTAGATTTAACCTAAAGATACCTCTTACCTCATCACTCGTCTTATATTTTATTGAACCTTCCTTTGGAGCTGAATCTCTGTCTATTCTGTTGGTCTTTTTTGCTGCAGATAAGTTTATATGTATCTGTTTCCTTCTGCCCTTATATGGATCTTCTCCTGACCAGGTCAGATCCCTGCGAGGTGTGTGGACAGGGTCACAGAGGTCAGGGGCTTCACTGAGGCCCAGAAGGAGGAGTACTTCAGGAAGAGGTTCACAGATGAAGAGCTGTGTGACAGAGTCCTCTCCCACATCAGGACGTCCAGGAGCCTCCACATCATGTGCCAGATCCCAGTCTTCTGCTGGATCACAGCCACAGTCCTGGAGAGCATGTTGGGAACCGAGCAGAGAGGACCACTGCCCCAGACCCTGACCGACATGTACGCACACTTCCTGCTGGTGCAGACTCACAGGAAGAGGCTCGAGTACCAACATTCCACTCATCTACAGCTGACACAGGCCGACTGTGAAGTCCTTCTGAAGCTGGGGAGGCTGGCCTTTGAACATCTGCAGAAAAGAAACATCATGTTTTACCAAGAAGACCTGCAGCAGGTGGGTCTGGACCTGACCCAGGCCTCGGTCTACTCAGGACTTTGTACAGAGGTCTTCAAACGAGAGAAGCTCATCTTCCACAAATCAGTCTACTGCTTCATTCATCTGAGCGTCCAGGAGTTTCTGGCTGCTCTTTACCTTCACCACTGCTTCAACAACAAGAACACAGAGGAACTGGAGAGGTTTCTGAGAGACTGGGAACAAAACTCAACACTAGACATCTTCCTCAGAGACGCATTAAAGGAGTCCTTTCAAAGTCCAAACGGCCACCTGGACCTGTTTGTGCGCTTCCTTCACGGCCTCTCTCTGGAGTCCAACCAGAGGATTCTGGGAGCTCTGCTGGGTCCAACACAGATCGACTCAGAGACGAGACAAAGAGTCATCAACAACTTGAAGGAGATGAACACAGATAGAATCTCTCCTGACAGAATCATCAACATCTTCCACTGTCTGACAGAGTTAAACGACCACTCGCTCCATCAGCAGATCCAGGACTTCCTGAAGTCAGAGAACAGATCAGAGGAGCTCTCTGAGATCCAGTGTTCAGCTCTGGCCGACATGCTGCAGATGTCAGAGGAGGTCCTGGAGGAGCTGGACCTAAAGAAGTACAAGACATCAGCTGAAGGACGACTGAGACTGATCCCGGCCGTGAGGAACTGTAGAGAGGCTGAGTAAGTCCTGATGGAAATATTAATGCTGTAAATGTTTGTCATATTATTCATATTTTAAATGTGTCAAAAACCTTCATTTAATAAACACTGTATTATTCACTACATTAATTCTATATTTATAGACTTTCTGATTGTGGACTCTCAAAAGTTCATCTTGAAGTCGTGGCGTTGGCTCTGAAGTCCAGTCCCTCTCACCTGAGACTCTTAGACCTGAGCGAGAACTCAGAGGTGAACTCAGAAATGAGAGTGTTGTGTGATGGACTACAGAGTCCAAACTGTCGACTGGAGACTCTGAGGTCAGTTCTCTCACTTTACCTCGGCTTTATTTCCTCTGCAGAGCTTTTCACAAAAGGTTTAATGAAATGTAACGGTTAGTGACTAAATAAATGTATGAACTCTAACGAGAGTGGGCCTGAACCAAAGGAACAAGTGGTTTTATTTCTCTTTGGATCTTTACAGAGCAAGGTTTTTATGAAACACAGTTTAATCCTGGTTATTCCACACTTATGTCTCTAAAACAACTCTGAGGTGAATGTTTCTATAAACCAACTGTCCTCTGTCTGTTTCTCACAATCTTCCTCCTTTGTGTTTATTTCATTGAGTCTGTGGCTCTCGGCCAATCACAGCTCAGAGAAGAAAACACTGAAACTATAAACATATAAAACAAAGTAAAGCTGCTTTTGACTTTGACTGATGAGCACTACTTGTGAATGAAAACAGAGTTAAAGTCAGATGTTTGAGGAGGTTCTCAGTCGTCCAGGTCATCAATCAGTCAATATTTATTTATATAACACCTTCCAACAACCACAGATTGAACCAAGGAGCTTAACAACATTAATAATAAATAAACATAATTACAAAAAGGTTTAAAAACACATTTACACAATAAAAACAGAGCAGAGCCACTAAGTGTAAAAAGCCATTTTAAATAAATAGGTTTTAAGTTTGGCTTTAAACAGAGGCAGGTCAGTGATGGAACATAACTCACTGGACAAAGAGTTCCAGAGTTTAGGAGCGGCCACTGCAAAAGAACGATCGCCCACTGTTTGAACCGGGACCGGGGCACCTTCAGCAGATGTTGTCCAGCAGAACGAGCTCTGCTGGGTTGGTGAGGACAGAATCTCACACAAATAAGAAGGTGCAAGGCCCGTGAGTGCATTAAAAACAAACATTAAGATTTTAAAACAGATTCTGAACTGGACAGGAGCCAGTGCAGGGACAGGACAGGTGTGATGTGTTCATGTTTACGACTGTTAGTTACAGTCGAGCAGCAGCGTTTTGCACAAGCTGCAAACAGTGAAGAGCAGTTTGGTGAACTCCCAGAGTGCATTGCAGTAGTCTATGCAGGAGCTAATAAAAGCATGGATGTCTTTCTCCAGGTCAGTACGACTCTAGAAGGGTTTAACCTTTGAAAGGATCGAAGCTGAAAAAAGCTTGCCCTAAACACAGAATCTATTTGTTTGTTAAAGTTTAGAGCTGTCTAGTTTCAGATTTTTGACCACATGGTTAAGATGGGGGCCAAAGCAACAGGACCAGGAGCTGAGACACTGTCCCATTAGCTCCACTTTTAGTCCCAGTGGAGGACAGAGGGCTGTGAGCTGCAGCTGGCTCTAAAGGTCACTGAGGTCACTGTTAATGATGCCAGGAACAAAAGGATTAGAACAAGTCCTTTCATGAGGGCCTTAAAGCTGAACGTTACCAGAAAATATAAACAAGGTAAACCTGGTAAATCAGTGCGACATACAGAGGCGGATCAATGTGGAGGGTCAAGGGGCAAAACCCCCAAAAAGGGCCCCATTGGCCAAATGCAACCAAATACATAAAATAACATTTAAAACTAAGTATAAGTTTAAAAACAAAGTGGCCTATAGTTTTAGAGTGTTTAATTCTGACTTTATTTTTGTAAAGTCTTACATGTCAGAGTTTATTACAGATGAACTGTAGAAACCCCTGGATCTCTGTTGTACCAGTGTAAAGACACAGTCCTTCAGTGTAAACTGCACCTTGTATAGAACAAAACTTACAAACAGCTGTGGCTACATTAGCTTCATATCAAACTGAAACTGTTGATGACAAAACACTTTATTACAAATGAATAGATCATGTATCTTTCACTGTCACATCTTAAAACTCTTCTTTCAATAAAAGGACCTCTTCTTTTTCACAAGTGTTGATTATTTAATAAGAAACAGTTCTTATTAAAGTCACATTTTAAGGACTGTCTCCTTCAGACTGGTCCATGTGTTTTACCAACGTTTCCTTTTTTGCAGTGTTTAACTGTAAAGTCTCTCGGAGAAGGAGCGTGCTCAGAAACACTGCTCATTAGATGTGTTTAATTGAATTAGACTCTACAAGACTTGACGGTTAAGCTGGAGGATGTAGGCACTGAGTGCAGGCCCCTGACAGAAATATGCTGCAGTAAGTCCACGGATGATTAGTTATAAAGCAGCAACGCATTAACATCCACCTTTACTGCACAAAGAAGAGTCAGAGGCAGGACAGGAGTGTGACCACAGTCCACACAAAAGTGCAGCCTGTGAGGGCCGACCATCTACTTTTTATGCATTTATCTCGTCTCTGGCATTTTGGAAATGTGCGCACATCAAAAGAACTAATCCAGCAGCAACACTGTGTCAGTGTCGACTGGCTCAGCCCCGAACGCTCAAGCTGCAGTGTGTTCTAACCAGTGTTGGACACTACTTGTACAATGTACTTATTTATACTTACTAGTTACTTCTCTCAAAGAGTAACTGAGTTACATCATTATAAAAGTCATCACCAGGAAAGTAACTATTGTGTTACTTAGAAAAATCTAATATGTCAAATAACTGGGATGCTCCTAATATTATGTTAAATGAATGAAATGGACAATAAATAGAATAAATTATTATAAAATATTGAAGAATAATCTACACTATCTTAATGTTGTTGTGGAACAATGTGAGAGACACTTATACTTTTTATAATTCAGACAAATTTACTGCTGTTTTGACTTAATCACATGTTTATGTCACATATATATCACTAAATTATTCATACGTCCTCTGTTCTTAAGGATTCAAAAGTAATAAATTACATTTTCTAATATCGGACCATATCATAGGAAAACTGCCATTACTGACTCCTTGTTAACCTGTGCTTTCTCTGTTTCCAAACATATCATAGAGTCCATAGCCCCCCCCCCCTTCCTGAATCCACTCTGACACAAAGACACACTTTCTTTACTTTCAACAGAATAAACCAGACGCTCACTTTTCATCTTTTCCACCATCTTCTCGATATGAGACGTAAGAGCTATCGACCTGTAATTACTTGGATTAGAAGGATCTTTACCTGGTTTTCTTTTTGGGACAATAACTGTCTCCTTCCAACTTTTGGAACTTTATTATAAAACCTAAAATGCTTAAGCAGACTGTAACAAATGCTGTCCTTGCCGGAGACGAGTCTGCAGCTCTTCATTTAAACATTTTCACCTCTTCCAAGGTCAACGGGACGTCCAGGACACTTCCACAGTGTTCCTCCTCATTTCCTAAAGGCCTTGTTCTGAGAGTTTTATCACAAAACCCTGGACAACAAACATCCACTGCAACAAAAGTGAATTCAAAGTGTGTTCAACAGAGGAAAAGGTTACTCTTAACAAAACCGTTCCAGGACTAAGGGTCAGAAGAGTTGATTGAAGCCGTTTGTAACATTCAGTCGACTTTAGACAGCTGTGTTTTCTTTAACCCAAGTGTGCTACAGCCTCAGTGAGAGCAGGAAGCCTGAAGTCCCACAGCTTGACCCGGAAGTGAAACTTATGAGCCAGCCTCGTCTCACAGCCAATCAGAAGCCTCCATTCACGCAGCAGGGGTTACAAGTAGATTACACACCCTAACTAAAAAATAATCCTAGAATAATAACTAAAGAAGAATCCATTTGAAAAGACTCCAACAAACTTTCATGATCAATAAGACAAATGTGACGAGAGCATTCAAAGCAATGAACAGGAAACAGAATCAAACACAGCACATTATCAAAGTCCAACATAAAACACCAGTGTCTTTTTCAACACTACACACATCAGACACTTTTGTTCTTTTACACTAAATACATTTAAATACTTTTACAGTCTGTCTTCAGCATTTATTCTTTTTCAGATTGAACTGGTGCAGTTTGTCAGAGTCCAGCTGTTCTTCTCTGGCCTCAGCTCTGAACTCCAACCCCTCACATCTGAGAAAACTGGGTCTGAACCAGAACAAAGACCTGAAGGACTCAGGAGTGAAGCATCTGTGTGGTTTTCTGCAGAGTCCAGACTGTCGACTGGAGACTCTGATGTGAGTTCACTCTGTTCCTGTTACACAGGTCACATGTTCATTAACAGCTCCATCTCATTCATTAACACAACTACATCCATAAAAGCTCTTCCATTTCTGCCACTCACTGTTGTTTATGAAGGAACTGCTCAGAGCTTCACTGTGAGATCAAATATTAATGTAACACTGGATTAAGACCATTCAAACTTTGTACTCAAGTAAAAGTACTGTTACCTGGACAAAAGAATAGTCCATTACAAATAAAAGTAGTGCTGTTAAAATGTCCTCCAGTAAAAGTACAAGTGACTGGTGTAATAAAGGACTCAGAGGATTAGTTCCTAGTTCCTCTTTAGTCACTGATGTTTAATGAAGGATCAATAACCAGTGGAAAAATGTGAGCTGACTAAAGAACAGAGGAGGCTCTGGGCCAAATCCAGACCAAATGCAATAAACAGGAGCTTTATCTGAGTTTACCAGTGCTTTTGATCAGGTTCTAAAGAAGGACTCGACTGAAACTAGAACATGATGAAACTAAGACTAAACAAGCTTTAAAAGCAGCTCTAAACCAGGACTAAACCAGGACTTGACCAAGACTTGAGAGCCTGACTGTGACAAGGCTCACATAGAGCTCCTTTTTCAATGTAAGGTTAAGAGCTCCCTATAGCAACCTAAGCTTCAGGTGGCCTCACTAAATACAGCTGTTTGAATGAGTCCTAAGCACAACATTAGATGTGTTTTTCCTGTAACCAGCCCCATGTGTCCCATGTAGCTCCTGAAACCCAGAGCTGACCTCAGACTGGCCTTCAGCCTCTCCTTCTCTGACCTACTGCCACTGTTCCTTTGAGCTCACACAGAACAACACGGCCTCTACATATTATTACTTTGATTTAGTTTTAGTTGTGACTCGACACATTAGTCAGACACTTACAACTTACTGCAAACGCCTTCAAAGGCCTCTTTTTGTCCACGTTGTCCTTATGTTGAGATTACAGCCTCCCGCTCAGTGACGAGACAAAACTAAGCTCCGGTCCATCACACGAGCATCGCCCAATCACAGAACAGTAGTGTTGGTCCAGGTGGGACTTGTGGTAGAGCGGCCCATGTGAGCTCAGGTCAGAGGTGACTGACAGCTGTCTGTGCTTTGTGTCTGTGCTCTTTGTGAGGGAACAGGGGCTGAGAACGAGCGCAGTCACAAACAAGCAGCTGAGAGCTTTAACATTGACTGAGATCAGAAAAGTAAGGGACGACCTTTGAACTGTAACACTAGGTTCTTCTTGAACTTCTCAGAGTTGAGGCTAGGACTATTGCAGTGGTGCATATGACTGTATTCAGATGATCAGGTTCTTTATGGAGCTTGTGTCTGTGTCAAACATGAAACAGCACAAGTTTCAATGAAAAATACATTCAATTATTAAAAGGAAACAATACAATGAACAAAGTTCAGATTCAGAATGTGGATGTGGTGCGTAACAGTCCAGTCCAAAGTTCTTTAAAAGTTCATTAGAGCTGAATAAACACTTGTCTGTATTCCATACTTTTGTGACCAGGACCAGCAACAAAACTAAAAATAAAGTTTGTCCCAGCAGCTCGGTAGAGCCCAGTCCAAAACCAACCTGAAAACAAGGTCAGAAAGTTCAAATGAGTCAATATCTCAAGTTCCAGCTTTAGCAGTAAACAATTAATTCTCTTCAAATATGCATATTCAATTTACAATCCATTATTCAATTAAAGCCAAAACATTTACACACTTCTTTATCAAACACATTTGAATTTAGCTCATTAGCTTTAGCCACTCAATGAGAAATGCCATAGGCATTAGCATTTCAATGCTCCGTTAGCATTTTCCAAAACTCTCCAAAACACAATGAAACACACTAAATGTCAAAATGCAACACTTTTCTTGTCGTCCTTCAAATCTTGTCTCATGTTTTGTTGCGGCTGTAAGAGCCAGGTCGTAACAAGGACCAGTGTGTTTATTATGTTAAAGGCTCACTTTAAACTGCTTTTAAAGCAAACTAACAAATTAGAACTGTTCCAAACTTTTGTGGAAGCTTTAACATTTGTTACATGAACATTTAAAATGCTGTAAGTTAAATAATAATTGAAAAAGACAGTATTTTTAAAAGGGTTCAGATTTAAAGTGTTTAAATTCAGATGAAACAGGTCTGACGTGTTTAGGTATTTTAAGTTTCAATAGAAATAATTCCTATGGCATCTAGGATTACAAATGGCAGTAAACATTTTTAATTGTTGTGAGGATCATAAGGGGTCCTTTGAAGAGTTTCTCTCCTGTAAGGGTCTTTGGCCCCAAAAGGTTTAAGGGGCCCCTGCTTTATAGAGTTCTGCTCAAAAGTCACGGTAGTAACGCTGCAACAAAAGTGAATTCAAAGTGTGTTCAACAGAGGAAAAGGTTACTCTTAACAAAACCGTTCCAGGACTAAGGGTCAGAAGAGTTGATTGAAGCCGTTTGTAACATTCAGTCGACTTTAGACAGCTGTGTTTTCTTTAACCCAAGTGTGCTACAGCCTCAGTGAGAGCAGGAAGCCTGAAGTCCCACAGCTTGACCCGGAAGTGAAACTTATGAGCCAGCCTGTCTCACAGCCAATCAGAAGCCTCCATTCACGCAGCAGGGGTTACAAGTAGATTACACACCCTAACTAAAAATAATCCTAGAATAATAACTAAAGAAGAATCCATTTGAAAAGACTCCAACAAACTTTCATGATTAATAAGACAAATGTGACGAGCATTCAAAGCAATGAACAGGAAACAGAATCAAACACAGCACATTATCAAAGTCCAACATAAAACACCAGTGTCTTTTTCAACACTACACACATCAGACACTTTTGTTCTTTTACACTAAATACATTTAAATACTTTTACAGTCTGTCTTCAGCATTTATTCTTTTTCAGATTGAACAGGTGCAGTTTGTCAGAGTCCAGCTGTTCTTCTCTGGCCTCAGCTCTGAAGTCCAACCCCTCACATCTGAGAAAACTGGATCTGAACCAGAACAAAGACCTGAAGGACTCAGGAGTGAAGCATCTGTGTGGTTTTCTGCAGAGTCCAGACTGTCGACTGGAGACTCTGAGGTCAGTTCACTCTGTTCCTGTTACACAGGTCACATGTTCATTAACAGCTCCATCTCATTCATTAACACAACTACATCCATAAAAGCTCTTCCATTTCTGCCACTCACTGTTGTTTATGAAGGAACTGCTCAGAGCTTCACTGTGAGATCAAATATTAATGTAACACTGGATTAAGACCATTCAAACTTTGTACTCAAGTAAAAGTACTGTTACCTGGACAAAAGAATAGTCCATTACAAATAAAAGTAGTGCTGTTAAAATGTCCTCCAGTAAAAGTACAAGTGACTGGTGTAATAAAGGACTCAGAGTATTAGTTCTTAGTTCCTCTTTAGTCACTGATGTTTAATGAATGATCAATAACCAGTGGAAAATGTGAGCTGACTAAAGAACAGAGGAGGCTCTGGGCCAAATCCAGACCAAATGCAATAAACATGAGCTTTATCTGAGTTTACCAGTGCTTTTTGATCAGGTTCTAAAGAAGGACTCGACTGAAACTAGAACATGATGAAACTAAGACTAAACAAGCTTTAAAAGCAGCTCTAAACCAGGACTAAACCAGGACTTGACCAAGACTTGAGAGCCTGACTGTGACAAGGCTCACATAGAGCTCCTTTTTCAATGTAAGGTTAAGAGCTCCCTATAGCAACCTAAGCTTCAGGTGGCCTCACTAAATACAGCTGTTTGAATGAGTCCTAAGCACAACATTAGATGTGTTTTTCCTGTAACCAGCCCCATGTGTCCCATGTAGCTCCTGAAACCCAGAGCTGACCTCAGACTGGCCTTCAGCCTCTCCTTCTCTGACCTACTGCCACTGTTCCTTTGAGCTCACACAGAACAACACGGCCTCTACATATTATTACTTTGATTTAGTTTTAGTTGTGACTCGACACATTAGTCAGACACTTACAACTTACTGCAAACGCCTTCAAAGGCCTCTTTTGTCCACGTTGTCCTTATGTTGAGATGACAGCCTCCCGCTCAGTGACGAGACAAAACTAAGCTCCGGTCCATCACACGAGCATCGTCCAATCACAGAACAGTAGTGTTGGTCCAGGTGGGACTTGTGGTAGAGCGGCCCATGTGAGCTCAGGTCAGAGGTGACTGACAGCTGTCTGTGCTTTGTGTCTGTGCTCTTGTGAGGGAACAGGGGCTGAGAACGAGCGCAGTCACAAACAAGCAGCTGAGAGCTTTAACATTGACTGAGATCAGAAAAGTAGGGACCTTTGAACTGTAACACTAGGTTCTACTGTCAGAGTTCTCAGAGTTAGGACTATTGCAGTGGTGCATATGACTGTATTCAGATGATCAGGTTCTTTATGGAGCTTGTGTCTGTGTCAAACATGAAACAGCACAAGTTTCAATGAAAATACATTCAATTATTAAAAGGAAACAATACAATGAACAAAGTTCAGATTCAGAATGTGGATGTGGTGCGGAACAGTCCAGTCCAAAGTTCTTTAAAGGTCATTAGAGCTGAAAATCACTTGTCTGTATTCCATACTTTTGTGACCAGGACCAGCAACAAAACTAAAAATAAAGTTTGTCCCAGCAGCTCGCCGTAGAGCCCAGTCCAAAACCAACCTGAAAACAAGGTCAGAAAGTTCAAATGAGTCAATATCTCAAGTTCCAGCTTTAGCAGTAAACAATTAATTCTCTTCAAATATGCATATTCAATTTACAATCCATTATTCAATTAAAGCCAAAACATTTACACACTTTTATCAAACACATTTGAATTTAGCTCATTAGCTTTAGCCACTCAATGAGAAATGCCATAGGCATTAGCATTTCAATGCTCCGTTAGCATTTTCCAAAACTCTCCAAAACACAATGAAACACACTAAATGTCAAAATGTAACACTTTTCTTGTCGTCCTTCAAATCTTGTCTCATGTTTTGTTGCGGCTGTAAGAGCCAGGTCGTAACAAGGACCAGTGTGTTTATTATGTTCAAGGGTCACTTTAAACTGCTTTTAAAGCAAACTAACAAATTAGAACTGTTCCAAACTTTTTGAAGCTTTAACATTTGTTACATGAACATTTAAAATGCTGTAAGTTAAATAATAATTGAAAAAGACAGTATTTTTAAAAGGGTTCAGATTTAAAGTGTTTAAATTCAGATGAAACAGGTCTGACGTGTTTAGGTATTTTAAGTTTCAATAGAAATAATTCCTATGGCATCTAGGATTACAAATGGCAGTAAACATTTTTAATTGTTGTGAGGATCATAAGGGGGTCCTTTGAAGAGTTTCTCTCCTGTAAGGGGTCTTTGGCCCCAAAAGGTTTAAGGGGCCCCTGCTTTATAGAGTTCTGCTCAAAAGTCACGGTAGTAACGCTGCAACAAAAGTGAATTCAAAGTGTGTTCAACAGAGGAAAAGGTTACTCTTAACAAAACCGTTCCAGGACTAAGGGTCAGAAGAGTTGATTGAAGCCGTTTGTAACATTCAGTCGACTTTAGACAGCTGTGTTTTCTTTAACCCAAGTGTGCTACAGCCTCAGTGAGAGCAGGAAGCCTGAAGTCCCACAGCTTGACCCGGAAGTGAAACTTATGAGCCAGCCTCGTCTCACAGCCAATCAGAAGCCTCCATTCACGCAGCAGGGGTTACAAGTAGATTACACACCCTAACTAAAAATAATCCTAGAATAATAACTAAAGAAGAATCCATTTGAAAAGACTCAACAAACTTTCATGATCAATAAGACAAATGTGACGAGAGCATTCAAAGTAATGAACAGGAAACAGAATCAAACACAGCACATTATCAAAGTCCAACAGAAAACACCAGTGTCTTTTTCAACACTACACACATCAGACACTTTTGTTCTTTTACACTAAATACATTTAAATACTTTTACAGTCTGTCTTCAGCATTTATTCTTTATTCAGATTGAACAGGTGCAGTTTGTCAGAGTCCAGCTGTTCTTCTCTGGCCTCAGCTCTGAACTCCAACCCCTCACATCTGAGACAACTGTATCTGGGGGAAAACGAAGACCTGAAGGACTCAGGAGTGAAGCATCTGTGTGGTTTTCTGCAGAGTCCAGACTGTCGACTGGAGACTCTGAGGTCAGTTCACTCTGTTCCTGTTACACAGGTCACATGTTCATTAACAGCTCCATCTCATTCATTAACACAACTACATCCATAAAAGCTCTTCCATTTCTGCCACTCACTGTTGTTTATGAAGGAACTGCTCAGAGCTTCACTGTGAGATCAAATATTAATGTAACACTGGATTAAGACCATTCAAACTTTGTACTCAAGTAAAAGTACTGTTACCTGGACAAAAGAATTGTCCATTACAAATAAAAATAGTGCTGTTAAAATGTCCTCCAGTAAAAGTACAAGTGACTGGTGTAATAAAGGACTCAGAGTATTAGTTCTTAGTTCCTCTTTAGTCACTGATGTTTAATGAATGATCAATAACCAGTGGAAAAATGTGAGCTGACTAAAGAACAGAGGAGGCTCTGGGCCAAATCCAGACCAAATGCAATAAACAGGAGCTTTATCTGAGTTTACCAGTGCTTTTTGATCAGGTTCTAAAAGAAGGACTCGACTGAAACTAGAACATGATGAAACTAAGACTAAACAAGCTTTAAAAGCAGCTCTAAACCAGGACTAAACCAGGACTTGACCAAGACTTGAGAGCCTGACTGTGACAAGGCTCACATAGAGCTCCTTTTTCAATGTAAGGTTAAGAGCTCCCTATAGCAACCTAAGCTTCAGGTGGCCTCACTAAATACAGCTGTTTGAATGAGTCCTAAGCACAACATTAGATGTGTTTTTCCTGTAACCAGCCCCATGTGTCCCATGTAGCTCCTGAAACCCAGAGCTGACCCCAGACTGGCCTTCAGCCTCTCCTTCTCTGACCTACTGCCACTGTTCCTTTGAGCTCACACAGAACAACACGGCCTCTACATATTATTACTTTGATTTAGTTTTAGTTGTGACTCGACACATTAGTCAGACACTTACAACTTACTGCAAACGCCTTCAAAGGCCTCTTTTGTCCACGTTGTCCTTATGTTGAGATTACAGCCTCCCGCTCAGTGACGAGACAAAACTAAGCTCCGGTCCATCACACGAGCATCGTCCAATCACAGAACAGTAGTGTTGGTCCAGGTGGGACTTGTGGTAGAGCGGCCCATGTGAGCTCAGGTCAGAGGTGACTGACAGCTGTCTGTGCTTTGTGTCTGTGCTCTTTGTGAGGAACAGGGGCTGAGAACGAGCGCAGTCACAAACAAGCAGCTGAGAGCTTTAACATTGACTGAGATCAGAAAAGTAAGGGACGACCTTTGAACTGTAACACTGGGTTCTTCTTGAACTTCTCAGTTGAGGCTAGGACTATTGCAGTGGTGCATATGACTGTATTCAGATGATCAGGTTCTTTATGGAGCTTGTGTCTGTGTCAAACATGAAACAGCACAAGTTTCAATGAAAAATACATTCAATTATTAAAAGGAAACAATACAATGAACAAAGTTCAGATTCAGAATGTGGATGTGGTGCGTAACAGTCCAGTCCAAAGTTCTTTAAAAGTTCATTAGAGCTGAAAAAACACTTGTCTGTATTCCATACTTTTGTGACCAGGACCAGCAACAAAACTCAAAAATAAAGTTTGTCCCAGCAGCTATAGAGCCCAGTCCAAAAACCAACCTGAAAACAAGGTCAGAAAGTTCAAATGAGTCAATATCTCAAGTTCCAGCTTTAGCAGTGAACAATTAATTCTCTTCAAATATGCATATTCAATTTACAATCCATTATTCAATTAAAGCCAAAACATTTACACACTTCTTTATCAAACACATTTGAATTTAGCTCATTAGCTTTAGCCACTCAATGAGAAATGCCATAGGCATTAGCATTTCAATGCTCCGTTAGCATTTTCCAAAACTCTCCAAAACACAATGAAACACACTAAATGTCAAAATGTAACAATTTTCTTGTCGTCCTTCAAATCTTGTCTCATGTTTTGTTGCGGCTGTAAGAGCCAGGTCGTAACAAGGACCAGTGTGTTTATTATGTTCAGGGTCACTTTAAACTGCTTTTAAAGCAAACTAACAAATTAGAACTGTTCCAAACTTTTGTGGAAGCTTTAACATTTGTTACATGAACATTTAAAATGCTGTAAGTTAAATAATAATTGAAAAAGACAGTATTTTTAAAAGGGTTCAGATTTAAAGTGTTTAAATTCAGATGAAACAGGTCTGACGTGTTTAGGTATTTTAAGTTTCAATAGAAATAATTCCTATGGCATCGAGGATTACAAATGGCAGTAAAAATTTTTAATTGTTGTGAGGATCATAAGGGGGTCCTTTGAAGAGTTTCTCTCCTGTAAGAGGTCTTTGGCCCCAAAAGGTTTAAGGAGCCCCTGCTTTATAGAGTTCTGCTCAAAAGTCACGGTAGTAACGCTGCAACAAAAGTGAATTCAAAGTGTGTTCAACAGAGGAAAAGGTTACTCTTAACAAAAGCGTTCCAGGACTAAGGGTCAGAAGAGTTGATTGAAGCCGTTTGTAACATTCAGTCGACTTTAGACAGCTGTGTTTTCTTTAACCCAAGTGTGCTACAGCCTCAGTGAGAGCAGGAAGCCTGAAGTCCCACAGCTTGACCCGGAAGTGAAACTTATGAGCCAGCCTCGTCTCACAGCCAATCAGAAGCCTCCATTCACGCAGCAGGGTTACAAGTAGATTACACACCCTAACTAAAAAATAATCCTAGAATAATAACTAAAGAAGAATCCATTTGAAAAGACTCCAACAAACTTTCATGATCAATAAGACAAATGTGACGAGCATTCAAAGCAATGAACAGGAAACAGAATCAAACACAGCACATTATCAAAGTCCAACATAAAACACCAGTGTCTTTTTCAACACTACACACATCAGACACTTTTGTTATTTTACACTAAATACATTTAAATACTTTTACAGTCTGTCTTCAGCATTTATTCTTTTTTCAGATTGAACAGGTGCAGTTTGTCAGAGTCCAGCTGTTCTTCTCTGGCCTCAGCTCTGAAGTCCAACCCCTCACATCTGAGAGAACTGTATCTGAACTGGAACAACCTGAAGAACTCAGATGTTCAGGAGCTTCTTGAACTCCAACAGAGTCCTCAGTGTCGACTGGAGTATCTGAGGTGAGTAGATGCTGTAGTGAACTGTAGCCAATCAGAGCCTGTTCTGACTTCACTGAATGTGTCTCTGAACATGTCCCACATGATGAAGACATTTCAAAGAGTCTGTCCTGATGCTGCAGGACAGTGTCCTGTCTCAGTGTCCCATGTGGAGACAAACTGTAAAGTGTCAGAAAGCTTCTGTTTCTGACACAGTTCAATAAAGTCTGTCTTTAAACAAAGAGACTAAAGCCACGCCCACTGCTCTGTGCTGTAAATATGAACTATTACTAAAGTTCATATTTTAGAAGAAAAAGAGATTTAAAAGAAAACACATTAAATGTTCTTTTAGAAAATAAACTCATGGAGCAACTGTTTTCATAATTACTGCTGTATGTCTTTTCTCCATAAATATATTTGCTCTCATCTGTTCAATAAATGTAAAGACTGCTTCTGTCTCGTCTCATTAGGTTTAGGTTTTCCTGAGAGTGACGTGGAGCAGAAGAGAGTCCTGAGCCTCGACAGACGCCGAGCTGCTCCAGTGGAGACTCCTGGGACTGGACCAGTTTAACTGGACTCAACTAAACCCTGTTCACACCTGACTTTACCTTTTTATAATCACTGAGCACATCTGCACTGAGTCTGATCCAAGGTTCTTTGTAAATGTCACTCACTTCTCCCCCTGAGCCCCCCCTCAGCTCCATAGCTCCAGTCACAAGTCACATTAGACGCTGATTTCTGTAAATAAACTTCCGGTAAGAGCCACTGTTTCCTGGAGTTGCTTTGTAACGACAAAACAGTGTCCAATGTCCAAGTGCTCAGAAGATGGAACAACACTTACTCAGAGACTGTTAGCGCTCTCAAGAAATCTGGAATCAAATAACTTCACCTTCACCTGTAACTTTCACTCGATCATGTACGGACTTCTGCAGGAACATCTTTCACCAAAACACTACTTTATCAATTAGTCATCGTCAGAACCAGCGGCAAAATCTGGAAAACAAGGACAAACAAATATTCATTGACAGTAAGAGACTTTCAAACACATTAGAACAGAACTCAAAAGAAACACATCTGTAACGTTTATTCATTTGTACTTAATATATTCTTAATGTTGGAATGAAATATGTTGTAAATTTAAATAAAATAAAGTTTGTAAAAAAAGCAGTGTTCTTTCTGTCAGGGCACAGAAAAGAGAACGCAGAAAAGCCAAAAGAAAATGGCTTAAATCAAAAGTCTTACTTCATTTTGAGGTTTACAAAGAGAATTGACATGTTTTCAATCAAACTTTGCAAAAAGCAAGAGAACTCTTTTTGTCAGAGCTCCTCAACAACAGCAGTAACAAGTCTTGTCCTGTTTGCTCCAGTGAACAGATGAACAAACCCTCAGCTCCATTTCCTCCACAATTACTTTCCACTAAATACAATGAGTTTGTTTTTCAACCACAAGGTTCAAGGCATTAAAGCTGCTCCAGTCACAGGACATAAAAGAACACTGCAGCGTCAGGAGACACTAGTGTTAAACCCATGTTACATTTATTAATGAGAGAAGAGTTGAAAAAAGTGTCTCCAGCCTGAGTTCATCCAGCATCAGCTCAGGACCAGGAGCCTCAGAGAGAGCTTTTATAGATGGAGCTCATTGTGAACTCCTCCAGAACTAAAGACGTGCTTTAGAGGAATTGAACCTGTGACCATCAGAAGACACTGAGATAGTGTCCACCTGTAAACACCTGGAGAGCATCTGGACAACAGCTGGACTGCTCCATAAACACAGTGGGCTTTAGAGGAAAGTCTTTTCTCACAAAGAGAAGGTCTTTAATGCAACAAACTGCTGCAGATGTTTTATCAGTGTTAATGACTAACTCTGGGGTTTTTGCTGCAGTGTGGCATCATGGGAAACTATAAGACTGGTTCTACTCTGGAATAATGTCACTTCTGTTTGGTTCCTGGAGACTTTGATCAAATATTTGTCATTAATTAGAAGCACACATCTCTGTTATATTATTTTATTTCTGTTTAAGTCAGATATTTGTTTAGGAGGGACTTCTGCGCAGTATTACTCTCAAGTGTTCTCATCCATCGACACTTTTGGCCTTTTTTAACAAATGTCAAAAGTCAGTTTGTTGTTTTATCATGTTTTGTTCTTTTATTTATTTTGGTTCATTTTGTTAAGTTTGACTTTTTGTTTAAAGACTAGAAAAATAATGGACCGAGGGATCAGAGAAGTCAGGGAAATACAGAATGGAGTCAGTGGAGAGTGAACTATTTTCTGATTAAATTCATGTTTTACTTTAAAATACGAGGTTTGTTAAATAAAAAGATTTAAAACTTTATTTAGTGTCATGTCTGAAACATTCAATTGTCACAATGTTGGAGGTTTGTAATAAAGTTTAATAGAAATTAAAAAAGGGCCGGCTCCAGAGGTTCTCGAGGGAACGTCCTTCAGGTTTCACTCTGAGTTTTCAGTTTCTGTCGGACTGGTGAGAAAAAGTGTCCCGGGACGTCCTGACAGACTGCTGGGTTGGTTTTGTGAAAGTTAATAAAAATTAATATGAATATGTTTGTATTTATTGTTCACAAAACTGAATTTAATAAATACAAATAAAATATAAAAATAAAAACCAAATAATCCACTGAAACAAGAATTCTGTTAAAAAAAACCTACAGTGCAAGAAAAAGTATGTGAACCTTTTGTAATTTCATGATTTTCTGAATAAATCTGTTTTAAAATGTGATCTGATCTTTATCAAAGTCAAAGGTACTGACAAACATAATGTGTCTAAAAAGAATTAAACTAAACAATTCTTTCATGTCTTTATTGAACACACTCATTCAACTTTCAAAATGGCAGTGGACAAAGTAAATGAACACTTATAATTAATATTTGGTTGACCCCCTCCCCGGCAGTATGTCATATTCTTTGGGCGTCTCATGTGTTTGACCCTCTTCAAGTCAATCCAGAGCATCTCTGTTGGGTCGAGGTCTGGGCTCTGACTTGGACACTCCAAAAGGACGATTTAGTTTTTCTGATTCTGTCGTGGACTTGCTCAGGTGTTTTGGGTCGTTGTCCTGTTGCATCACCACCTTCTCCTCACATTATCCTGAAGAATTGTCTGATATATTTTAGAATTCATCTTCCTCTCAGTGATTGAAGCTGGCCAGACCCTGATGTTTCCTCCTCCAGACTTTACAGTTGGGATGATGTTTTCATGATGATATGAAGCTTGTATTGAGTGAGTGAGAGGGAAATACGCTGTTACTGCAAACACACATTTACACACACACGCGTTAGACACTCCCTTTAGAAACACATCCACCTAAACATTGGTCGTTCAAAGATAAAGATGAAGGAAACACATCAAACATGAAGTGTCCCTCAAAGATCTGAAGGCTGCTCCCCTGACGCCCCTTTCTTTGGACGTCTTCTCTCGACTTCAAACTGGGCCTAATCACAGCAAGAGAGGCTTTTAAAACTTTGGCCTTTATTTGGGATTAATATTGGGAATAATTGACTAGTTTTAATCTTAAATTTAAACCTCCTCTTTTCTGGGACTGTAGTGGGGTTTGGTCAAAGGCTTTGAGGCTTTTTATTTTCTGGAAAGATGCTCCTGAAAAGGCCCGTATTACTGACTGTACCGATGCAGCAATAAGCTTTAAAGTACTCCTTTATAAACTGTTAATTACCAACCTCTGAAGTAAAAAAAAGTTATTTTGATTTTGTTCTTCATAAGCATTAAAGGGACAGGTCAGTATTTTAGAAAAGTGCTTCTTTGAGATACGCATGAATACGACACAGGCTTAAGGTGGTGTATGGGCGCTAATGGGGCCAATACAAAAATATGAATCAGGATTAAAAAACAACTTCTATCTATAATCATTAAAAGAACTTGTTCTGTAAACCTTTTCAACAGAAGTGCACTCTCAAAGCTCTTTTCTTTAGGTCCTTTAATGTCTTCAAATACAAGTTTTAATGATGATTATGAAAAATGAACCTATTATAACAGGTTAACTTAAGATGTTTCCTAAAGTCATTATTGTGACATTAAACTGCTCAGTCTTACTTTTGTCCTTTATACAAGCTCAGAATTTAAAGATGGATTGGTTCAAGAACTCCTCTCTGACTGACTATGAGCACTTTTTCAAAGTTTCTATGCATTGTGTAAAACTTTCAAACATTTAAAGTGACATTCATTTAGCAGCATGTCGACGATTTAAAGTGAAGTTTAGATGTTTTTTTAGCAGGACAGGGTTAAGTGGCTCACGTCTGCTTCTCCAAACCAACACAAACTAATATAAGCACATTTACAAAAGAACCACTGTCCTTTTAACCTTATGCTTTTCTCAAAACTCACATTTCACAAACTCTTCCTTCAACTAATAACTTCTCCTGTTTACTGAAGGCTATCGGCAAATATTATCTCCACAGCCCGACCTCGAGGGAAACAAACTGTTTTATGGATTTTTTTACCTCGATTGTAAAAATTGAGTGCCACAAGACTCAATTTTATTAGATTTTTTTGTTTTTTTTACATTCCTTTAGCTCCACTCATTAGCCTTATACCAGCTTTTTTTAAAAGCACGTTACATTTCTTGCACTTTATTACAAACAGATGCATTTGTTTTCGGCTCAAACGATGCATTTAAAGAAATAAAAAGATAAAACACACACCTGCAGCAGATATACCTCACAGTGTTCTTTTTTACACTGCTTTAAGACGACCTACATATATTCAAACAGATCCTGGTTTTTCCTTTTATGACTCGGAGCTAAAACTAGTTTTGTAATGTTTGAATCCCTTTCTTTTTAGCTCTTTTGTTCATCTTTATGTCGTTAATTAGCTTCAAACTGGATCAAAAAACTTTTTAGATAATATTTGGTGCTTCCTTTAATGTCTTTAGGTCGATTTCTCAGTCTTTATGGTTTGTAGATTTAGTTTTTGGAAGTATCCTAATATGGACCTAGAAAACATGTTGGCATGGTGGACAAAGAAAGCCTCCACAAATTGAAGAATGTCACTAGACTTTCAAAGCTCCAGGGATTTGAATGGGTAGGATTTCATTTAGTGTATTTGTCTTTAAAAAAACACAAGCCACATGTGTGTTGGAACGCTCAAAGCACAAATGTAAGTGTTAGCGTTCCACTGAATAGATCTGCTCTGGGTTCTATGGCTTTGAGGCCTTTTTGTTGTCAGATAGTAGAGTTGAACATAACTCTGGGAAGCAGCCTGGAAACTGCCCTTCCTCGAGAAGAAAACCAAAATGCATGACATATCCCACATCCATCCACACTAGAGTCAACATATCGAACAAACAAAGTGTGAACAAGAATGAAAAGAAGCTTGTAACTACAGTAGAAGACCATGTGCTTAAAAGACACTGTTTCTCTTGTTCCTTGTTTCCTTCTAATCGATGGTATTTTTAAAAATGAGAAAACACTGGTTTGTGTGCACTAATATTGTCTGGATAAAGTGAAAGCGCTGTGAGAGCTTGATATTTCTTTCAATGTGGGACACATTTAAAAGGCTTGTCCAGATACAGATCCCAAAACTCACCAAAATCCTTTGACCTTCTCAGATTCTGCAACACAACTATTTTCTTACTCTAGTGTCACTTTTGACTCTGCCCTTTTCAAGATTCTGCTCAAAGTAAAGAAAACTGTCAAAGATTGCTCTGAGAAAAGTAGAACATGTTCTGTTTCTGAAAACATTGGTGTGAATTGTTAGTAAGTAAGAAAAGGCTCTGAATTGTTTGATTAAAAGATAGAATTCTTAAGAGAAAATAAAGTTTAGAGCCATTAAACCAGGCTTTGAACTGTGCTCCAGGGACTTTTTCAATGCCACACATAAACCCTACAAGTGACGGAAAACAAAGTCATCTGGAATAATGTGGAAAAGTAGAGCGAGCACAGTGTTACTATTAACTCCAGAACACTGCTAATGTACTGTATTTGGCTTCAATGTTAAAAAGGGAATAGAATTCAATCCATATTTTACTGTCGACAATGAAAATGTCAAAATGAAAGGTTTTGTTTTAAAAAGTCAAGACTAATAAATAATTACTCGGAGTTACTTTGTTCATTTTGAGAAATGTGTAAAAAAAAGAACAGGAAGTGTGTTGAAAGGAACCTGGTGTTGTCAGGAAGCTTTACAAGACTTTACTTTGAAATAAAAAGAGAGTGTTTCAGAAAAGTGACAGTTCTTCTTTATTAATGTGTATTTTTAAAGGTCACCTCTAATGCTTTTTGACTTTATTCTTTGTTTTAGTAAGTTAAGATCATTTTGATCAGTTTTTTCTTTAATATTATAATTCCCTTAGTTCCCTAAATGTCTCAGTGATTTTAAAACAAGACAAAGACTAAAACTATGAACCCGTTCACAGTGTTAGGAAATGCATCCCAGAATATGGAATTCAAACAAATGTGTCCCTTTTTTGTTGTTGATTAAAATAAAAGTCATTATTCAAAACCAGTGAAAAGGACTCGTCTCGTTCTTAGAGCTTCATTTAGAAATGTTGCTCTAATTATGTTTCAAGACTTTTCCATCAACAACTTTCCAACATTTACAAAATAACAAGACAATAATATTTTAAGAATCAAACAAAACAAAAAGACCATTTTACAAAGACTACCAAGAACAGAAGCCATTTCTAGACAAATCCATTAGAATCTGAATTTTGAGACTTCATTTAAAGGCACAATATCAAGGATCTAAGATGGAAGGTTTTTTTTTTAGTGCTCATCCTGTGAAAGTTGAATCCAGGTTTATTCTCAAGTTGAACTCTCGACACTGGTCATGTTCTGCTGCAGTTTCCTCATGTGAGCTGTGATTGGCTGAAAAAGACTCGAACATGTCATTAAAGGAGGACAAGGTCAAATAAATGCCACTGTGTTTGGATTCTTTTTGGTTTGCACATTAAACCTGTTCTTCTCACCTTCGTCTGAATCCACTGGAGACCATGTTGTTGATTGTTCCTGCTCTAAGACTCAACTTGAACTCTTCTCTTAGAACATACAGATTGTGCACAGCTCTTTATTCTAAAGTCTCTTTGCTTTTGGTAAATGTGTGCAGATGCTGGTGTCCAGTGCGCTGATCACTCAGGCCCCGAGCGTCTCCAGCAGCTGCAGCAGACTCTGAATGGGCCCCATCAGCTCGTGCTTTGGCTTCATCGGGCTCGACTGCAGAGCTGCACGTTCAAATCCCTGCGTCTGTCACACGGACGGAAACAAGTGCAGCAGCTGCAGCAGCGCTGACCCTCTCAGAAGGACCTTAAAGCTGACTGATAGAATCCTTCTGATCCAATAAGAGGCAGAGAAAAGGAGTTTGTGGGAGCTTTGTTTGAGCCACATGTTAAAAGTGAAGCTGTGGCTTGTATCTGGTATTTATGGGATGTCTGTAGCTTCAGGGGAACACATGATTTATCATCACTGTCCTCCTGCAACAAGGAGTGGCCTCTGTTTTCAAAGCTTTAGTCAGGCATCAGAAGCCCTGCCCTTTCAAGCACTATCCAGGCTTTTCCAGCACCTTGTAAGTAAAGATCAAGTGCTCATACACATGTGTTTGCTTTGATTGTGTGCTCCTTTTTTGAAGTTGAGTGCTGGTTAAGTATTGCCACTGCTTCATGTCCTGGTGGTTCCAAACCTCTTTTATTTACACATGATGGAGGCCATTGTGCTTCTGGAGTCTTTCAAAGCTACAGGAATGTTTCTGTGGCCTTCCCCAGATCTGTGCCTCGATACAATCCTGTCTCGGAGCTCTACAGACAATTCCTTGGACTTCTGACATGCACTGTTAACTGTGCACTCGACCAAATACACTTTAGTTTGGATTAAAAATGTTGTGTCGACTTGTTCCACGTTTTAAGTCATTGTTAAACTTCTTGATTTCTTCAGATGGACTTGAGGAAGTGGATGGATTTATATGTATTAGTGTTCAATATAGATTCCTCGACTTTATTGTGTTCTTTTGATTCAGTCCAGATGTGTTTGAAGTGTTAGAAAGCAGCCTTAAACAAAGATGAGAGTGGATCTGAGACACACATGGACTTTATATTTCAGTCATTTTGAGTGAATACTTCTGAACAGGAGCTTTTTGACTTTGAATACATTTGCAAAGATTTAAAACAAACTTCTTTCATGTTGTCATTATGGGCTATTGTTTGTAGAATTTTGAGACAAATAATGAATTGAATCCATTTTGTAATAAAGCTGTGAAGTGTGAATACTGGACTTTACTAATGTTAATGAGTAGCTCTTCTCATAAGTCACTTAGTCACTTGATAAACTGTGTTCAGCAATGAGCCCAATGCAAACATTTAACACTATTACATCAGAAAATAGTGTTTCTGAGACCTGTTTGTTTCACTTTTATCAGCTCAATGAATCCCAATGAAAAAGGGAACAAGTGGCCTTTAATACGACTAAAAACAAGACTATTTTCATCGCTGCACCTGAAAGGAAGAGAGTCAAAACTGACAAACAGTGTCACTCAGACGTCTTTCATAATGGCTCATAATCTGGAGACTCACAGCTGATCTCTTTCACAATATTTGACGAGAAAAGTGTACATGAAGCCACAAGGCCAAGTGTTTCCAGGATCTATCCACAGCTTTGACCAGTTCTTGCTTCATGTCTCAAACTAAAGTCAACTCAGGTAACTCAGATAATATATGTTCAAGTCAAACCAAGAACTCTGATGATACTGTTGCCCGAGCCGCTCTGTCACATCCAATAAAGTCAAATGAGCCGAGGATATTCATTGGGCACAGGCTGCTTCTGATGCAACGAGAGGTTTCCTGCTGAACAGTGTCGAGGAACCTAAGGTCTTCATGGTGAGCAACAAGAACAGGAAGCTAAAGCTGATTAAAGGGCAGCTCCACTGGGCTCCAGGATCCTCCAACACTCCAAACTGATCACATACAACACGTTACTATTACATAATGACTGACCAAATGTCATTTGGGACACTTTAACTGTACATTTGTTGAGCTCTCTTGTTCTTTCCTCGTTGTGTCCTGTATCTGTAACGTCCGCCTGTGACCAGCCTATGTCTTCTGACCAGACCGCACATTTTCTTTGATCCACGGACATAGTGTTTTATTTGACACTATTTTTCTTTTGTACACTAAACCATTTCAAAAAGATTGTTTTAAACTTGTTTTAGGTCAAAAACACAAAAAGTTACTTTGACAAATCTAAAAAATGACAAGCCACATTTTAAATGCAAAACTAAAAATCTAATTTGAGCTTTTTTCAAGCACTATCAACCATCTTCTTATGTTTTTTAAGTCTTTTGCACTTGTTTTGTTGAACCAAAGGCACAATAATATGTTTAATGTTTCAAAGTGTGTCATTTGCTGCATTTATGTGTTTCTCATTTGGTCCCTCTTTGTTCTTGTTGATTTATTTTGCTCAAATAAAAATGTTAATGTAAAAAAGTCCTTGTCATTGGTCTCTAGTTGTTCTCTCATCACCTTTGCGTTGGTCACACAGTATAAAGCCTGAAGTGTATCATGTGACGGTGACTCATTATCACTGCCTTTACAAAAGTCAAGAGCCAACTTCCACTAAAGCCCGTCGCCTCTTTACAGCTCAACTCGAGCTAATCCTATGGTGAGAACAAGTGTGGAAATGTGTCACCATGTCAAAGTAAAGCTCTTCTCATGTAACGTTCACCTTCACAGAGTCTCCTCCGACGAACCACAGCAGCGACAGAGAGTGGGACACCAGAGCCACCTGAGCCTGCTCCTTTCTCCAGTGACTCTGCTCAAAGTCCAGAACGCTCTCCAACATCTTGTCCACTTGTCTAAAAACAACAAACAAATAAAACAAAAAGGATCAAACGTGAGAATGAGCAACACATGTAAAAGCCACCATCTAAATGCAGTTTTTCATTGGGTTAGTAAGTGTTTTATTGTAGGCGCTGAGGATGTTCTACTTGTTCCGAGCACTTTGTGAGAGAATTGAGGACCCCCTGATACTAAGTGCATACACTAGTATCTAATATTTATGAACCACACACAGATATAAGAGCCTCATCGATCTCTCACATGATTCATCAGTGTCTTATTTTGAAGGAGCCTCTCGCCTTATTCACAGTTGATCCTTTTCATTTGCTCTAAAATATGGGTAAACAGCACATTATATAGAGAAAATCAAATAGTGAAAGGTTCCAACAATACCAGTGACTCTCATTTCCATTACATTTCCAGGTTATGTCATTAATAGCAGGACAGTCCAAGTATAAGTCTGTTTTCTTTCTGCATTAACCGTCCCACAAGGGCTTGGGGGGTGAACTTGTGTTGATGCTAACAGGCTCAGTGTCAAATGTAGGGCAGTGTCAGAGGCTAGTGGTGCTAGAGCTGTGGTCTGCAGTCGGCCCTGAGCTCTGCTGTAAATCTGACCTTTAACCTTTGGACTGCGCTGCAAGAAGACAACTGAGGCTAAATATAGCAGCGCTGACCTTATTTTTCACTGATATGCCACTGGACGGAGCTGTAGACTGTTGGGTGGGAGGAGGAAAAGGTGTGGGGGGGGTCATGTGATTGTTTACAGAGTGCTTGGAACTTCTCAGCACAACAGCAGTGTTTGTTGTTAATGATAGGCTTGTTGCTGTATCTCACAGTTAAACAGGGATTAGCAAATGTTCCACTCATTTAGTTTGACTCTTTAAAAACCTAACAGCTTATTGTAACAGGAGTCATCTGTGGAAAAATGAGACCTGAAGACCTGATTTAGGCTTTATAATGAAGGACTTTAATGGATGAGAATGATCCGCCCACAGCAGGAGTTTGTCCAATCACAGCTTGTTTCAGAAAAAAAGCAGCGCTCCCATTGGTCGGCACTGATGTCAACAATGAAGGACCAGAGAAATAAACCAGGAAATGGATACAGACAAATTAAACCTGGATGAATGTTGGTAATGCTTTGACTCAATGTTTGAAAAAATGCACATTAAGGAGGCACTTGAAGAAAAATGGGCTGCATGGTCGAGAAAGTCATTACGACACAAATGTCACAAAGCATCCCACTTACAACACAGCAGCACAAAGCCTCTAAACTTCTGGAACAAAGTCATTTGGAGTCATGAGACCAACATTTGACTTTTGTCCAAAACCATAAACGTTACATTTGGAGTCAACAAGGCCTTTGATGAAAGGTACACAGTCCTACTGTGAAACATGGAGGTGGAGCTGATGTTTGGGAAGTGTGAGCTACAAAGGCTCAGGAAAAGATGTCATTGTCTACAGCAGCATAAAGAGAAGGTTCTGGACTGGCCTCAGTCTCCTGACCTCAGTATCACTGAACCACTCTGAGGAGATCTCAAACGTGCAGTTCATACAAGACAGACCAAGAATTTACAGGAACTGGAGACTTTATTTCAAAAAGAATAGTCAGCTTTACATCTGAGAAAATAAAGAGCCTCATCCACAACGACCACAAAAGACTTCAAGTGTCATTGATGTTAAAGGTGTAATACACAGTATTAAGAACTGTTCAGGGTCATTTGGGTCGTTTCTGTTTCATTATGATTTAAAAAGAGTAAACACAGTTGTTGGACAATAAATGGCTTCACCCAAACACTAACTATGTATAAAAAAAGTTGATGTGTTATTATATTCCCTGAAAAGGTTTCAAACAATCACAAATTCTGCCACGATATGTAAACTGAGCACAAGTGTATGTAGATCCAAAAATAGTAATAACTTATCAAGCTGAACACCTGTTGATTGACTTCAAGGTTCATTCGTTTTCTTCCACTTTTTCCTGTTAAGGGTCGCGGGGCCTGGAGCCTATCCCAGCAACTTTTGAGGGGCCCAGATGAGAATGGGTTAGCCTAGAATGTTCAAGGCCAGGGTTTAAACTCAAGACCATCTTGCTGTGAGGCAGGAGTGCTAAGCACTCGACCACTCGACCAAGGGAATCACTTTTAGTTCCAGGTCCTTCCTTTCAGGTTGTCCCTGTGTCCCAGGGTATTTACTGAAGTCGTGGCAGCGGCGCTGTCTCCTCTGCAGGCGCGGGGTATCAACATTGTTCCTCGACGACTGGCTCATATGTGCACCAACCCGCCAACAGGCCGTTCCAGACACAATGACTGTTCTCGAGCAAATAGAGCACTTGGAACTGAGGGGGACTTCGAAAAGACCAAGTTGGTTCCAGCACAGCGTACAGTCTTTCTTTGGGTCAGTCTGAACACAATCTCCATGAAAGCTTGTCCTTCTACCCAACGGGTCAACAGCATTGTTACAAAGCTTTCTGCTTTTGTGTCCTTTATCTTGGGCTTCTGTGTGTCGCCACGTAATGTTGAAACATACTAGAAACATACTAATGCTTCAAACTAAAGCTCAGTGGTGAGGCAGATGAAGTCATATTTAACAAATGAAAGAAGCACTTAGTTAATGTTAAACTGTCTGCAGTGGAGTTTATTACTGTTATAATAAAAATGGATTTGTTAAATACAGATTGAATAATGTTATATTTTCAGACATATTGAAACTGCAGAGCGCCAAAGACCAAAGCGACACGTTAGGCGCTGGAAACAGAGCCCTGAGAGACAGAGTCCACACATTAGAGTCGGAGAAAAACAAGGCTGGTATTTGAGAAAAAGTAGAGCACATTTTGTCCTGGTTCTGTTTTGTGTTGCAGTTGTCAAAAGACAGTGACCTGGTGGGCTCAGCCAAAGTAGAGCTGCAGTGAATTTATCTGCTTTATCAGCGAAAGACAATGATCCCATCCACAAAGCAGTGCGTTTCAAAAGCGCAGCTGAAGAATGAAGTTATCAACAAGAGAGCTAGACTTTGATTCATATTTGTTGTAGCAGGGAATAGGAATCAGTGCAAAACCTCTGAGGCTCCTTTTACACTGCCCTCAAAAACTGGTCAAAGGGATTCAAATGGTTTTGAAACCTTAAAATAGAAACTGGCTAATCCCTTTTATAGGATTATAGTCTGTGGTGGAGTTGTTTTGTGATTGTGAAATGTGCTGATGCAGATAAAAGATCTTGAAGCTGAACTGAGGAAACAGGATGGACGGGAGAAACCTCTGAAGAACGGAGAAGAGGTCAAAGGCACTGAGTCCTACTCACAGCTGCTGGGAACCTACTCTTTCACTGAAAATGACAAATCTTCTCCATAGTTTTTAAGGTGGCAACTAATGTAAACCGTATAATCATGTGAAATCCTTATGAGTAGCTGCCATTTACAACATTTACCAGCTTTAACTAAGTTTACCTGAAAGAATAACGTGTCACTAAATCACTAAATAACTTCAACCGGATCATAATTGTTCATTTAAATAATAATCTAAAGATATTATAGAACAATTACAAGTGACTCAAAAGACTATATACTATATGCTCGAATGCTTAGGCAGTAGACAATAAGGTCAAAGGAGACATGGTTTTAAAGCTTTTAAAGGGAATGTGTGAAAACTTGTCCTAAATGGTGTTGATGAAGGAGAAACAGTGGTCACTTACATCACATTTGAGTCTTTTCTTCTCTTTTTTTCCTGCAGCTTCTCAGAGACAGCAGGCAGGAGAGACTGGCTCTGCTGGAGGCACGTTTAACCGAGGAGAAGGACTGGAGGAAACAGCTGCAGATGGACCTCAGCACGGCTCAGGCTGCTCTCAAAAAGGATAAAGAGGTAACGCTCACAAAAGAGCCCTACTGCTGCATCGTTGATCGATTTAAACTTGAACTTTTTCTGTGACCTGTTGCACAGTGTTGTTTTTAAACCTGCTGTAATTCTCTTCCTTTGTTCATCCTCTGTCAGGCTTTACAGCGCCAGTGCCAACAAGGAAAGACTCTTATCAAGAGCCTGACCCAAGTCAAAGGTTAGAACCTGCATTTATTCAAAGATTCAGCTAAAGATCTACTGTGAAACCACACAGTTCTGATCCTTTTGCTTTTATACACTACACTTTAGAGTTCTTCTAATGAGTAGCTGTACATTTCAAGCATTTGTACTCAGCTATAGCCATAAACAGGAATGTATACATTCTAACTTTAAACACCTACATATGACAGAAGTATTGAGTTGAATCTTTAGTTTTCTTCACTTTTATGCCTTCTCTTCAGATGGCTCAGTTGGAGCGAGTCCACAGCCGGCTGCAGACTGAGCTCGAGCGTTTAAAAGAAAATGAACGAGTGAAGGTCAAAAGGAAAGACACATTCAGGTGGAACAGCTACAACAACAGACCGACCGTCTCAGGACTGAACTCTGCAGCCTGCAGTCGCCATCGAACAAACTGAGGTAGTTATGGGCAGACTATAGTCACACACTTGTTATTAATCTTTATTATTTTTACATTCCAACATCATTGTGGCTTTTTGATATCTTTTGAACTATTGCTTTAGGGACAGGTGTTGAAGATTTTCTAACTTACTGGACACTCGGACGATTGAATAAGAAAAGTGTTTGAGAGGTGTCTGTTCCTAATAAATAAACCATAAATGAAGACACGTAGCCATTAATCAAAGCAGAAAGAGCTTATTTACCATAAACAAGTATGTCTCAGTATAAAGATGGAGTAAGGCAGAAAAGAAGATTCTCTGTTGAAAACCAGTGATGGCTGTTTGAATGTAGAGCTCTTTATGATAATGTATCCTCTTCCATCTCCTTTTGAGACGACATTATCAAAGAAATCCCAGCTCACTTTACCCACATGACTTCATTTACTCGCTCAGGGAAGAGACGGCCTCTGAACAACAGCAGATATCTGAGCTCCAGGACAAACTGAGCTCCAGCGTCCAGGAGAAGCTCACGGCCGAAGGGGAAAAAGAGAGACTGGAGCTGGAGGTGCAGCGGCTCACGGAGCAAATAAAGTTACAGAAAGAGCAGCTGACCTCGACAAAAGAAGCACTTAGCATCAGACACGAACAGAACGTTCAAACGGAGACAAGGCTGAGTTCGGTGAAGACGTCCAGTGGTGACAGCTCGGATCGAGGAACTGGACTTAGTCATCTATTTAGGAAAAGATTTTTAACATTAATAAAGTTGAGCTCTGGCTTTAGTTGACCTCAGTTTATCTTCAGACACAGATGAAGATAGTTTTGTTGAAATAAGACAGGCCTTTATTAACATCAATGTCATTTTCTCTCAAAACCCATAAAAGGCACTAAAGACGTCGTTACAAAGCCCATCTCACGACAGTGGTTCTACAATCATTTTATGAAACAACGAGAATCTAAATTAAAGCCGCAAGCGGCGATAAAGGCCCTCGCCTCCCTTGAGACCGCGGGGACACATGCACTCGTGCTTTAAAGCGTAAACTTCACGGTAAAAGGATTCTGAGGAGTTTTCTAAGACTCTAGCCGTGGCTCTGGAGGGGCCTCCTCTAAAGGAAGGATCCTGGCAATTGGGAAATGGCATTTATTTCCCAAAGGTTGCCTCTTCACAGACCCATTACGACCACAGCCACAAATGTATCAAAAAACAAATTGATAACTTTTTTTGCACACGTGTCTAGATGATACTCACCAAATTTGGAGCTGTTTAGACTTTAGACAGAAGGGTGCGATTTAGGTGGTCACGCATTCCACCCAACATAGTAGATTTTCTGTTGAGTTTACGATATGGCTGTAATAAACTTTTCATTTTGCCCTGAGGTGTCCTATGGATGTACCAAGTTTCATTTTTCTAAATTGGAATAAAGTTACTTTCACTTTCCATAGGCCCGATGTATTTTACTTTTCTAGGGGTCGCCACTGAGTCATTTTTCGTATTTTTTTGGGACTTCAAATACATAAATTTTTCGCTGGGCTTGAAATCTGGGACCAATAAAAATGACTTTTAGTTGTACGTTTACTAGGTTAAATTGAGGATCATTTTGCAGAAAAAATATGATAAAAAAATATATACCGAATTATAATAAAAAAAAATATAACTCGAGCAAAAAGTCTAGAAAAACACTTGTCTCATTTACATACATGTGTTTAGCTCATTTTGCCCAAGTTTGGTGTCTGTGGAATGAAGCAGCTATTTTCTGAGTTCTTTTAAAAGAGGTGTATTTTAAGTCGGTTCACATTTTCAATTCAAAATGGCCGCCTTCCCGTGTGTGATAGGGTGTGGTCCCCTTTGGCTTTTTGTTCATAAGCCCATGCTGGATGTGTGTACCAAGTTTCATTTGCCTACGACAAACTAAAATTTTCACTTCCCATTGACTTTTTCCAAATATTTGGGACGTTGCTTTGGCAACACATTTATAGATAGGGGTGGTTGTCATTGGCTTTTATGCTCGTCATGACATAAGAGATGTGTGTACCAAATTTTATGTCTCTATGACAAACTAAATTCTTGGGTCCCATTATAAGTTTGTAGGGGCGCTGGAGAGCCATTTCTAAAGATAACCCTTTTATTTACATATTTTTGTGTTCAGGTCATGAATGTGCACAAACGCCTTTTGGGTCCAACTCGATCCGAGAAGCCGTTTGAGAGTTAAGAGGCGTTTATTTTCACAAAAATGGCCACCTCGTTACAGGCTTGCCACACCCATACCCGATAAGATATCAACAACAAAGTCACAACTTTGGTTGGCACATGTGTGTAGATGATACTCACCAAATTTGGAGCCATTTAAATTAAAACACAATGATTTGCATCTTTCTGCGCAAGAGTGCGATTTTAGTGGCGCGCGTTTCACCCCATGGCGGACTTCCTGTTGAGTTTAGGGTGTGTCATTGACTTTTCAGTTTGCCCTGAGGTGTCCTATGGATGTACCAAGTTTCATTTTTCTACGTTGGAATAAAGTTACTTTCACTTTCCATAGGCCCAATGTATTTTGACTTTTCTAGGGGCACTGAGTCATTTCTCGTTTTTTTCGGGGACTTCAAATACATAAATTTTTCGCTGGGCTTGAAGGCTGGGACCAATAAAAATGACTTTTCGTTCATGTTCACTGGGTCAAATTTAGGATCATATGGGGAGAAGAAGAAAGATAAAAAAAAAAAAAAAAAAAAATCCGAGCAAAAACAATAGGCCCTCCCGGTCATCACCGGCTCGGGCCTAATTAAAGCATAGCGGCGATAAAGGCCCTCGACTCCCTTGAGACCGCGGGGACACATATATTCGGAGGATTGCATGTCGTGCTTTAAAGCAAATTTGGAGCTGTTTAGATGAAAACCCTTTAGCACAAAGTGTACGATTTAGGTGGTCATGTATTCCACCCAACATCTTCTGTTGAGAAGGATCCTGGCAATTGGGAAATGGCATTTATTTCCCAATAGTTGCCTCTTCACAGACTTATTACGACCACAGCCACAAATCTATCACAAAACAAATTGATAACTTTTTTTTGCACACGTGTCTAGATGATACTCACCAAATTTGGAGCTGTTTAGATGAAAAGCCTTTAGACACAAGGGGTGCAATTTAGGTGGTCACGCATACACCCAACATAGTAGATTTCCTGTTGAGTTTATGATATGGCTGTAATACATTTTTCTGTTTGCCCTGAGGTGTCCTATGGATGTATCAAGTTTCATTTTCTACGTTGGAAAAAGTTACTTTCACTTTCCATAGGCCCAATGTATTTTGACTTTTGTAGGTGTCGCCACTGAGTCATTTTTCATATTTTTTTGACTTCAAATACATAAATTTTTCGCGAGCTTGAAGTCTGGAACCAATAAAAATGACTTTTAGTTGCACGTTTACTGGGTCAAATTGAGGATCATTTTGCAGAAAAATTATAATAAAAAATATACCAAATTATAATAAAATAAAATATAACTCGAGCAAAAAGTCTAGAAAAACGCTTGTCTATTTTACATACATGTGTTTAGCTCATTTTGCCCAAGTTTGGTGTCTGTGGAATGAAGCAGCTATTTTCTGTGTTCTTTTAAAAAGAGGTGTATTTTAAGTCGGTTCACATTTTCAATTCAATATGGCCGCCTTCCGTGTGTGATAGGGTGTGGTCCCCATTGGCTTTTTGTTCATAAGCCCATGCTGGATGTGTGTACCAAGTTTCATTTGCCTACGACAAACTAACATTTTCACTTCCCATTGACTTTTTCCAAATATTTGGGACGTTGCTATGGCAACACATTTATAGATAGGGTTGTCATTGGCTTTTATGCTCGTCATGACATAAGAGATGTGTGTACCAAATTTCATGTCTCTATGACAAACTAAATTCTTGGGTCCCATTATAAGTTTGTAGGGGGCGCTGGAGAGCCATTTCTAAAGATAACCCTTTTATTGACATATTTTGTGTTCAGGTCATGAATGTGCACAAACGCCTTTTGGGTCCAACTCGATCCGAGAAGGCGTTTGAGAGTTAAGAGACGTTTTATTTTCACAAAAATGGCCACCTCGTTACAGGCTTGCCACACCCATACCCGATAAGATATCAACAACAAAGTCACAACTTTGGTTGGCACACGTGTCTAGATGATACTCACCAAATTTGGGGCCATTTAGATTAAAACACAATGATTTGCATCTCTCTGCGCAAGGGGTGCGATTTTAGTGGCCGCGTGTTTCACCCCACATGGCGGACTTCCTGTTGAGTTTAGGGTGTGGCTGTCTTAGACTTTTCTGTTTGCCCTGAGGTGTGCTATAAATGAACCAAGTTTCATTTTTCTAAGTTGGAAAAAAGTAACTTTCACTTTCCATAGGCCCAATGTATTTTGACTTTTCTAGGGGTCGCCACTGAGTCATTTTTTGTATAATTTTTCGGGGACTTCAAATACATAAATTTTTCGCCGGGCTTGAAATCTGGGACCAATAAAAATTACTTTTAGTTGTACGTTTACTAGGTTAAATTGAGGATCATTTTGCAGAAAAAATATGATAAAAAAATATATACTGAATTATAATAAAAAAAAATATAACTCGAGCAAAAAAGTCTAGAAAAACACTTGTCTATTTTACATACATGTGTTTAGCTCATTTTGCCCAAGTTTGGTGTCTGTGGAATGAAGCAGCTTTTTCTGTGTACTTTTAAAAAAGAGGTGTATTTTAAGTCGGACCAAATTTTCAATTCAAAATGGCCGCCTTCCCGTGTGTGATAGGGTGTGGTCCCCATTGGCTTTTTTGTTCATAAGCCCATGCTGGATGTGTGTACCAAGTTTCATTTGCCTACGACAAACTAAAATTTTCACTTCCCATTGACTTTTTCCACATATTTGGGACGTTGCTATGGCAACACATTTATAGATAGGGGGTGGTTGTCATTGGCTTTTATGCTCGTCATGACATAAGAGATGTGTGTACCAAATTTCATGTCTCTATGACAAACTAAATTCTTGGGTCCCATTATAAGTTTGTAGGGGGCGCTGGAGAGCCATTTCTAAAGATAACCCTTTTATTTACATATTTTTGTGTTCAGGTCATGAATGTGCACAAACGCCTTTTGGGTCCGACTCGATCCGAGAAGGCGTTTGAGAGATTAAGAGACATTTTATTTTCACAAAAATGGCCACCTCGTTACAGGCTTGCCACACCCATAACCGATAAGATATCAACAATAAAGTCACAAATTTGGTTGGCACACGTGTCTAGATGATACTCACCAAATTTGGGGCCATTTAAATTAAAACACAATGATTTGCATCTTCTTGCGCAAGGGGTGCGATTTTAGTGGCCATGCGTTTCACCCCACATGCCGGACTTCCTGTTTTGTTTAGGGTGTGGCTGTCATAGACTTTTCTGTTTGCCCTGAGGTGTCCTATGGATATACCAAGTTTCATTTTTCTACGCTGGAAAAAAGTTACTTTCACTTTTCATAGGCCCAATGTATTTTGACTTTTCTAGGGGCCGCCACTGAGTCATTTTTCGTATTTTTTTTTTCGGGGACTTCAAATACATAAATTTTTTGCCGGGCTTGAAGTCTGGGACCAATAAAAATGACTTTTAGTTGTTCACTTACTGGGTTAAATTGAGGATCATTTTGCAGAAAAATTATAATAAAAAAATATATACCGAATTATAATAAAAAAATATAACTCGAGCAAAAAGTCTAGAAAAACACTTGTCTCTTTTACATACATGTGTTTAGCTCATTTTGCCCAAGTTTGGTGTCTGTGGAATGAAGCAGCTTTTTCTGTGTACTTTTAAAAAGAGGTGTATTTTAAGTCGGTTCACATTTTCAATTCAAAATGTCCCGTGTGTGATAGGGTGTGGTCCCCATTGGCTTTTTGTTCATAAGCCCATGGTGGATGTGTGTACCAAGTTTTATTTGCCTACAACAAACTAAAAATTTCACTTCCCATTGACTTTTTCACATTTTTGGGGCGTTGCTATGGCAACACATTTATAGATAGGGGTGGTTGTCATTGGCTTTTATGCTCGTCATGACATAAGAGATGTGTGTACCAAATTTTATGTCTCTATAACAAACTAAATTCTTGGGTCCCATTATAAGTTTGTAGGGGCGCTGGAGAGCCATTTCTAAAGATAACCCTTTTATTTACATATTTTTGTGTTCAGGTCATGAATGTGCACAAACGCCTTTTGGGTCCAACTCGATCCGAGAAGGCGTTTGAGAGTTAAGAGACGTTTTATTTTCACAAAAATGGCCACCTCGTTACAGGCTTGCCACACCCATACCCGATAAGATATCAACAACAAAGTTACAACTTTGGTTGGCACACGTGTCTAGATGATACTCACCAAATTTGGGGCCATTTAGATTAAAACACAATGATTTGCATCTTTCTGCGCAAGTGCGATTTTAGTGGCGCGTTTCACCCCATGGCAGACTTCCTGTTAAGTTTAGGGTGTGACTGTCATTGACTTTTCTGTTTGCCCTGAGGTGTACTATGGATATACCAAGTTTCATTTTTCTACGTTGGAAAAACGTTACTTTCACTTTCCATAGGCCCAATGTATTTTGATTTTGTAGGGGTCGCCACTGAGTCATTTTTCGTATTTTTTTAGCGACTTCAAATACATAAATTTTTCGCCGAGCTTGAAGTCTGGGACCAATAAAAATGACTTTTTGTGCATGTTCACTGGGTCAAATTTAGGATCATTGGGTCGGAAGAAAAATAAAAAAAAAAAAAAAAAAAATCCGAGCAAAAACAATAGGCCCTCCCGGCCATCACCGGCTCGGGCCTAATTATCGTCATTTACTGACAGTTACTTATATCTTGTCTTTTCACTTTATTGAGATTAGATTCTGCAAAAAAATTACAATAATAAGGTTGACTTGACTTGGACTTGGGCTGTGGATGTGGGCGTGCACGTGGATGTGGGCGTGCACGTGGATGTGGGTGTGCACGTGAATGTGGGCGTGCACAAATCTCCATCTTCGCTGCTGTTGTTGGTGCGAGGTTTAAGGTGGCTCTATGGCAAGCCAAAGGGGCCAAATTACATCCTTTTTTTTAATTGCGTTGTACTTTATAACGACGCAAAATACGGCGTCAAACCTGAAAAATGCGCGTTTAAACGGTCAAAGCGCCGTAAAAAGCACACACCATTTTCCATTGTCGCCGTTTTTTACATGACACGCCGTCGCGCATTTAAAGCGTGCCATCGCCCAAATAACGTGTCATGGCGTTCTGATTATTTGCTCTAAAATTTGAGCAGCTCCTAAGTTTGAAGGCAGTTGAGCACATTCAAGCAGACAAGGCTGGGTGGTCTCTGATCCTAAGTAACTGAGACCAGTCCATCACGTTTGTTAATATGTTTTTTCCTTGTTCAACAATAAAGACAGTATTCATTCACCTGTTTTTCTTTTTTCGTCCCCCTTTTATAAATGTGAATATCCTATTGCATTACATTATCACTTGTAAATAATTTTACATATTTACCTTCGTGAGTCAGTGTTTCTGTAATCCTAGAAGCAATAAAGCACAACTCTAACCTGCAGTGGGTTTGGAGAAATGGTAGAGGTGCTGCTAATAGTAACACTTTGACCTAATGATTGTGAGTTTTCATTCTATTTGTACAGAATACCTTCAAACTGTGTAGGCCTATACGCTGGTCCTGTAGGCACAGCACAACTGTTTTGTTGACCTACACTGGGATTATACCTTTGGGAGAAATCAGGCAGTATTTGGACAGGTTGATGTAGTTACCATTTGATGACAGCAGGTGGCAGCACAAAAGCATTCATTACTATTACTTTTACATTTAGTCATTTAGCAGACAAAGTGACTTTTTGTCTTGCTCAAGGACACAACAGTATGAATGACTGGAATACACTAAATTGTAGGCCTACCTTTTCCCCAAAACAAGTAAAATCACTCACAATCCAAACTTTTTATCAAAAACAAACATCCAAAGAATGTATCCAATTACAAAAAAAAAAAAAACTAAAATAATCCAAATAATTTAAATTAACAATATTAACCCAAAATAACCCAAAAACATTTGTTTAAATTAAGTTTTAAGTGTTACCCATTGGCCTCTATAAATGCACGAGTGTTTCTAAAGCAGTTAGAAACTCTGAGCACTCAGAGCTTTTCTTTGGTACATTCCACAGCGACACTGATGTTGGACATTGTTGTGCAGTGACTAAAGTTTCTGGTTTTTACACCAGTTGTTGGACCGGTTTGTGACGCTGTAAAAACCTTTGCTGTTGACTTTGTAGACCTCTGTTTTTTACTCCGTTTTAAATTAAAATGGATCTAAGCTAATGTTTGTGTGCCTCTCTTCTTGTGCAAGTATAATGAGCTCACAATGAAGTAAAAGGAACTAGAGTCACCCACTTGAACAGATGGGCCTCTAGAGGCTTTTGGGCTTGAAATCAAAAAGAGTTTTGTCTTTGGAGCGCTCTAAAAGCATGTTAGAACAAAGTCTTGAGTCAAACTATAGACCAGTGGAAATCCAACATGAAGTCCTAAAGTGCTTTTAATGTGAAGGAGTGAAATAGTGTAAATGTAGATGTGTTTCTCCTCCTTCTGTTCAGAGCACCTGGAATGTGGTCAGGTAACACTTGGGTATTTTAAACCAGTGCTGTTGTCATTGCTGAGGATTACTGTTCAAGTGAGACAACACTTTGATAAACTCCATCAGAGTCATTATTAGAAGTGAACATTAACACTGAGAACAGAAACGGTGCTTTGTTGAACGACTGTCTGAGAATAAACAGTCCGTTTGTGTTTCCTGTTGAACCTGTTCAGTTGGACTGAGGCCAACCTGATGAAATGAGAATCCTTTCAGGGTAAACCCAGAGAGCACACAAGGTAAAGGAGAACATGTCTTCAGTCCGTGCACTCACTCTTCTCTTTGTGCTTCTGTGGGGGACTACAAAAGGACAAAGTAAGTTTAGTTCAGTTTTAAGGCCTTTCAAAAGTTCAATGAGTAAAATGTGATTGAGAAGAGGGTTGGACAAGAGGAACCTTTACTGATGAACTTTAGACTGACTCAGAGAATAAGTCGTACTAAGGATTGTGTTCAGCCTCATTTATGAACTATTTTTATTATTTTCTTGTGTTTAGTTCTCAGACGGCTGACCACATTAGCCTCAAGTCAAAGACGACAATACACTTTGAGATCCAAGTTTAGGCTTTATTTTCCAAGACATGCCATGGTTTCTGAAGAAAAACAAATATGATCAATTAGTATCTAACTGTTAAAGTGAAATATTTCAGATGAAACTTAAACAGACTTACTTGAACACAGACACACGGTGGTTTGAGGAATAAAGGTGTGTGCTGCTGAAGAGCATAGCTTACTCTGCTCAGGCTTAGCCTTAACTAATGACAGCACACCTGAATGGAATGAGCTCATCAGCAGCTGCACTATTGGATCTGTCCAGAGGTCACCATTTCACAGGTTCCCAGGGAATTTAGAAGATCCTAAAAGTAAAGGCTAAGTGTGTGAAGCAGCCTCTGAGGGCGACACAGACAGGACTCACAGGAGTCTGGACTCAGGTCTACACACTCAGGGCTGGCTTCTCTTTACTTTACAATAATGTCTTTCTGTTGTTTCTGTGTTACACAGCCTAAAGCTCAAGACTTTCTATGTACATATACCTGTAGTGATTCATTAGAAGTGTGGAAAGCATAAGTGTCATTAATTACAAGAGTGAACAAACAAACATGAAGCACGTGAGACAAAACAAAGACGTACATGAGACGTGTGTGTGTCAGTGTGTGCTAATGTGTGTGTGTTCTGTTTATGGCTTTATGAACCCTGGAGAGAAAAGTCACACAAACTGGAGCTTTGAAGACATAAATAAATTTGTAGTAATATTATCATTATTATTATTATTATTATTATTGTTATTATTATTATTTTTCTCGATGTGTGTTGCATTAAAAAGAAACAGGACACACAGAGGTTCACAGTAACGTTCAGGGACTGGAGGGCCCAGTAAAAAGACTATAATAAATGTATAAAATAATAATAACAATAGCAATAACATTAGTAGTAAGTAGGTAATGGGGGAAAGGGAAGGGGGCGGGGTTAAAGCGGGGGGTGGAATGTGATAAATGGAGGATTGAGACGTGAGAGGGAGGGGTTATGGTCTTTGGGAGGTGAGTGTGGCTAGAATTGTTCATAATTTAAGAATGGTAACCATGTTTGGTTGAAGGCCCATATATACTTTTGTTTATGTGCTATTTTTTTTTCTGTTGAGATTTATTCTATAAGTGAGTTTTTGATTTCCAGTTTTGACAGATTGTTTTCTTGGTGATATTTGGAGAAATGAGGCGAGGGTTCTGGTCTTTGATTGGCAGATCTATGTGTGTAGTATCTCCTAGAACAGGGTTTTTCAAACTTTTTGTGTGTGTGGACCACTATTTGTAATCAAAAAATTTTGCGGACCACCTCATAACACACATAATAAAATCTACACAGTCTTACCTGAATTAATCCGCACCTCTAAATAGGCTTACTAGCACTAATATAACTAGTCATCACATCAGTGTGCAACAGGCTTGTTAAAAGAAAGTTTACTGCAACCAACGGCTGCCTCTTTTCTCTTCAGAGAACCTGTTGCTATCCACAGATCCATAACGACACTGAACTTGAACGTCACGGCCGAACACCACTGGCCTATTTTAGTAATCGCACAATAACTTGACAATTTAATGCAAATGTTATATCAATATAGGCCTACATATTCTTTTAATTTTTTTTTATGGGAATTTCCTGGTAAAATATTATTTTATTTTGCCTTTCCACGGACCACCTGCAGTACCCTCACGGACCACTAGTGGTCCGCGGACCACAGTTTGGGAATGACTGTCCTAGAAGACACAGTGATGGACAGAATGGGATCCTGCAGCCCAAGATGGTGGAGAGTTTGTCAGTGACTGAGGACCAAAAAAAGTGGACAGGTTAATAATCCCAGGTGCTGTGCAAATAATGATCTGTGCCTAAAGTGCATTGGAAGTGTTTGTGTCGACCAGTGCCATTTTCTATAAACGGCTTTGAGTGAGAGCCGTTCTGTGGAGGTTTATATTGGATTAACTGTAGGTTAGGGTCAGAGGTCATGAAGAAGATAGTGTTACATACAAGTGTCCAGAGGTCAGGGTTGGGAGAGATATCTGTTGTGCTGTTGATTATTAATCCAGATGAATAACTATTGTAATTGTGTCGACAAAAAGTAAAGAGGGGATTTGGTGCTTCCAGTCTGGTCCCTGGTGCAGCTGAAGCTTGATGAGGTCATTCCATTTGTGGTTATTGTGGCCCTGGGTGAGGTGTATAGTGTTTGTACCCAATGGATGAAGCCCTGTCCAAAACCAAACCTGTAGAGTGTGAGCAATAGAAATCAACAGTTTTCTTTGTGTTATAAGAATGTTTAGTTCAGATTAATGAGAGACAATTTAGAATAAAGGATCAGGTTTAATTCTTGCAAGAATGAAGTCAAACACACACATGTAACAATGGAACAGGATCAAGTTTGATGGGAAAAGTAAACAGTACATGAGATTTTATATCACGCAGTAAAGTCTGTAGGAGGCGTGTTGTTCACACACTCCCCAGGACAAGTTCCCAGGTGCAGGATTTAGTCTGTGCCAAGTTATGTCTCTGTTTGGATTAACATGAAGGACATGCCATCAGCAGGATTAGGAGCAAACAGGAATTATTAACTATAGTCAATGATACATTTGTTGTGGCTAATGCTAACTGGGCTTTTGAAAGTGACGTCAATGTGAATGTGTCCTTTTATAATCACAGGTTATAGGTTAATAAAGTCTGTCTCATGTGTACAACTACTTCTGTCTCTGATGTTTCTCAGATGTTCAAGTGTCCTGTGTTTTTATGGAGAGCTGTGTCCTGCCCTGCAGCTTTCAGAGCGGCTCTGACCCTATCATCCACTGGTCAAAGACTCCAAGAAATGTTCGAGTTCACAGCTTCTACTACGGTCAGGACCAGCTCTCAGGCCAGCAGCAGGACTTTAAAGAGCGGACCTCTCTGTCTGAGGGTCAGATCTCCAGAGGAAACGCCTCACTGCTGCTCAGAGACGTGAAGGTCCAGGATGAAGGCACATACAAGTGTTACGCCAGAACAGCCGACGGTGTCAACAAGGACTCCTTTATCGATCTGAGAGTGAGGGGTAAGAAAATAATTCCATTTAAAGGCTTCTTCTGATGGAGCTGAGTCTGACTGAAGTCTTTTGTTGCAGCTTCTGTTAGTTTTGTGAAGATAGAGCAGAAAGGAGATGAACTGAAGTGCAGCTCTGAAGAGATTTACCCTAAACCTGCTGTGACCTGGTCTGGACCTGATGGAACTGAGGCCAAAACATCAGTCAGTGAAACACAGAAGGGTCTTTACTCCATCTTCAGCTCTGTCATACTTTTACACAGCCCTCCAGAGGAACACAGCTGTAACATCAGCACTGACCACAGCTGGAAGAGCGCCACCTACAGGCTGAAGCGTGGTACTGCCTTTAGTTCAAGACAAGGACAGAGTGAAGGTGGGTCTGCTCATGTCCATTTAACACAACAGAATATCATCCACTGAGGAAAGTCCAGAAACTTACATTAAGTTCACAAAGAAGAGTCAGATCCAAAGTCTAGTGTTTCCTCAATAAGAGTGTTAATAATCAGAGACAGAGGAAGAAAAGTGACACTGATCATGAGTCACGTGTTCATTTAGTGAACGCTCTAGTGGATTCATGCACAGTGCCTCTAGAGCTTCTTTATTATCTTCTTTACTTGCTAAAGAAAAGTAGATATTAAGTCCGTCAGGGTCACTGCTGAGGACTTTGGAAGTGTCCTCAACAATAAGATGCTTTGGGATTGAGGCTGGATGCAGTGGTTTTTACAGACGAGTAAAGGATGGAGCAATAAGGTTCACTGTGTTTCATTTCCTTCAGCAATGCCTTTCACTGAGCACCACTTTAGTTTGCTGACATAAACAGAGAAGTGTGAGAGACACAACGAGGCCATGACTCAAGGACAAGTGGGTTGAACTGAAACTGGAAACTTATTGAGTCAGTCTTTATTCCACAAACTAGTTCTAAACGTCCCACTGAGTTAACCGGCTGTGAACAGCTGCTGGGCTCTAGCTCCCTCTGCTGGAAGGAGGTGAGTGGAGCAGGACCTGAAAGAGCCAGAGCGCCCTCTACTGGATCCATAAGGACATAATTTATAACTAAAACCAGCTCATATTCTCTGCACTTTATCAGTGAAAAGATAACGTTCCATCGGCGTCTATGGGCTAACGATTATTGTCAGTGGGCTATAATGGGCTGATGAATTAGTGGGAGCCGACTGAAACTAGTTTATTAGATCTGTGTTTTTGTCCCATTGAGTCAGAATGATTGAGGATACTATCATTTGTCATGAAACAGGGTTGAACAGGCAGGTTTCTCTGAGGCATGTAAAGAACCAGGATAAGGCTCAGAACTAGAAGACTCAATGTAAACACACTCTTTGTGTTCTCTGGAGCTGCCACACATCTGAGGACGTCCTGAGGCCTGCTGCCTGTGTCTCATGTGTCTTTATGAGGCTAAGGCTCATTTAACTCTTTTGTTTTGTCTGTTGCTTTAGTTCACAAAAAGTATTTCAGGAAATGAAGTCACAGTCCGCTGCCCTGCCTCCAAGGCTCCAATAAAGAGCCTCATCTGGAAATTCAACCACATTCAGACCATATTAACCCGGACTGGGATCAACACAGTTTATAATGAAGCCTGGAGACAGTTTGTGGAGGAGGTCTCAGAGTCCGGCAGTCTGACTTTAAAGGACCTGAGCTCAGATCATCAGGAGTCTACAGCTGTGTCCTCAGCTCTGAGAGACACACATCAGCAGCACAGACGTCAGAGAAGAAACAATTATCAAAGGTAAGCTCCTTCTTAGTAATGACTCCAGACTTTATCTCTTGACATCATTAGAATCTGTGTTTCTGCTGCAGAGCTCTTAAGTCCATGGTTAACAGTTCATGTTGTGCTTGGAGTCCTGTTGTTCCTTCTATTCATCATCGGTTTAATCCTCTTCCTGTACCAGAAACATCGAAAGGTTTGTAGTTAATTAATGGTTAATGGGGAATGATGGGATAGGAATCAAAGGGAAAGATTACTGACGGATAATTAGAATGATTAAAACAGAATAATAAACAACAACATTTACTGACTAGAACTTTGTGGAGTGAAAGGGAAGTTTGAACCATTAAATATGCCGTTTACCTAAGGGGCGTTTACGGGATTTTGGGGAGAAGTAGATGAAGGTATCGTGACTTGAGCTTATAAAATACAGTTTAGAATGCCAAAACTCCTGTTGTGTCACGTGCGGCTTACTTGGTTCGCTGGTACTGCCCAGTTCGATTTCCATCACAGGTCCAAAGTTTTGCTTCGGAACTCTGAAGCGGGGCGTCTGGGTTTAGAAGAGACCGCTCTCACAAGGCGTCCGTCACGTGACAAGGCCGCAGGGTGGTCAGCGGGGCGGCCGGCGAAGCGGAGTTGATGAAAGGCGTCAACTGTATAAAGCTGTATAAGTCTATCTCTGCCGTTGGCATTAGGCAGGAACAGATTAGAGTCTTTAAAAAACTGGGTCTAAACCACTGAAAAAGGGTCTCGGGAGTCGTTCCTCTGGCTTAAAGCGTCTGTTATTTCCAAGCTTCTCCCATGGAACCTCTAAAATGGTCCTCGTGTAAGGGCGCCACCATACGGTGATTTTACAGCGAAATACAGCGATATACCTCTGTCCACCAGAGGGCAGGCTCCAAAAGCGGAAATATAAGGAGAAACCCAAGGGCGACTTTACAAGAGTAAAACTCATGTTTACAGCCTGGTACAAAATATGGCTCCTGTCTCTAGAGCTAAGTTTTTATTACATGACAACTCTGGGGGTGAATTTTTGATTAATATGTTTGTTTATGCTATCTAAAAACTATTGTTTTACTATGGAAAAAGCCCGGATGTAACAGCCATTTTATTGCCCATTCGTAATGACAATATTGGTGAATAGGGGACCAATGGGCGGATATCATCCATATTTATACAATCTATTGTTGGTTCAAGCGGAGTTCTTGGTCTTTCACAAGAACTACCAAAATGTCTTCCTTCTTGTGCGAGTGACGTCACAAGAGTGTCTTACAAAAATAGGCAATGTGTAGCTTTAAAAAAAAAATCACGTTGGCACGGCGAGTGCGACAGGTCTAGAAAAATTTAAAAGTAAGTTAAGTTAATAGAGAAGAGTCCGCACGCAAACAAGATTGCTCGGGACAAAGAAAAACGTAAGAGCGTAAGAGACAAGAGAGAGTATTTCCGGTTTGCGCACGCGTTTTTGTCTGCGGCTTGAAGAGGCGTGTTTTGGGGCACGGCCTGGGGCGTGTTTAGGGAAAGTTTATCCCAACTAAATTTTAATTCAAATAATCCTTTTACCTTCCACAAAGTAACATTGAATATTTACACACATATATATATATATATATATGTATATATATTCAACACATATAAATCCACATCGTTTTGCACCGTAGGATTCATACATAGAAAATAAATTTTTAAGCATATCATGGAAACATGTATTCATTTCAATTTATTAACAATGCAAGCTGGAAACCTTTAAGGAAAGATAAGGGAGTCTTCTTGTTCTCTGTCAGGGAGCAACCATATACTTAGATACACACTTATTATGGCATAAACACAATAACACAATGTCCTTTGAAAATATTTCCTTCATTGGTTTGATAAAAGGCTTAGCGGCGTTCATCCATACTGTCACTAGAGGGCAGTATGTTATCATCCAGAAAGCTCAGATTCCTTGACCTCAAAGGTCTTTCATTAGTGTGTGGGTTGGTACCAATACACAAAAATCGTATTTCAAAGAGCCGTAACTGTCACGTTCTGGGCCCAGCCAGTCTAAAGGTTTGGAGATAACACCTTTTATCTGCTCTGGAATGTAGAAAACAAAGTCGTTAATTAGGGTTATCCCTGAGTTCCTGTTCTTAGGAACACAACCGGCCAGCTGTTTCACATTAACAGGGGGTGTTAAAATCCTTTTCTGTTGGTAAAGCAAACACTTTCTGAGTCTGAAAGAGGGGGGTTTACAGCATAAATTGTCAGTCCGTGACATTTAGTGCGGTCAACCCTTGTATGATACAGTCCATGGCCTGAACTCTGTGTCCTGGTTGTTACATCATTTATTCCTGTCACTCACTGTTACAGCCCTTACATTTAAACTCAACATTTTGACTCATTTATGTCAAATATTTCTGTTTGCTTCAGTTCAATGGACACAGATTCTGACCTAGTCACTCTTAAAAGGAGACGTCAGCGACTTCAGAAACAGGCTGCTCACTTTAGACTAAAACATTTTGTGAATCTCATAAAACTATCTTTAATCAACAATAGAACAAAAACTACATTTCAGACATTTTACCACTTCATGAAAAAGAAGAGCTCTTTTTGAATTTGATGCAGCGACACATCCCCAAAAAGTGGGGACAGGGCCAACAAAAGACTGGAAAATAAAGTGGTGCTGAGAAACTGAAACTGTTCTGAGGTCAGATCAATGAAAAAGTGAAGCTGCTGATGTTGAAGAACAGGGCCGTGGCTAACTGCTTCTCTTTAGCTCTGTCATTGGTCAGGTTTGTTGTTGCCTGTAAAAGTAGGCGTAATATAAAAGTAGATGTGCTGGATTCAGAGAGACGGCAGGTAGAGGTTGTACGTACGAGGCTGGCGACGGAGCCACACATTTAGAAAAGTCCTTTGAAAATGGATAAATGGAAAATCAAAGGTGCTGCTGAAAAGGTCAGAATAAAAAATCGTAAAGCTCTTGAAGCACAAGCAGCCAAGTGTTCACAGCTCAAACATTTTTAACATGAGCTCGGTTGTGGTTGAATCAGAAGAGCAGCTTGATTTGCCAGAGTTTGGTGCATTCCTGTACAGTTTAGTCCTGGCTCAGTCCTAGATCAGTGTTTTTAGAACTCTGGTTGTAGTTTTGATTGACTCCTGCCCTAGTATTGGTTCATGTATAATCCTTCTTTGTTCCTGCTTTAATCCAAGTTCTGGTCTTTAATCTTAGTATAGTCCTGGTTTTGTACAGGTTTAGCTTTAGTTTTGTACAGGTTTAGCTTTAGTTCAGGAGGAGCAACTTAGCAGCAGAAGCCTAAAGAACTGTGTGAGTGTATGTAATTCTTGTCTCTTTGAGCTTATAGTGCCGTGTTATTGCTAAGAAACCGCGCAGTGTGTTTACTACGACCCTGTCACGTGGTGTACCGGTGTCTAGTCTCAGCTGCTAGCGGGCTAGTTTCGTTTGAGTTGTTTGTGTGTGTAGAGGCGTGACCTGCTGAATTCAATTACTTGAAAAGAAGGGTATTTAAGTGGGAGTAGCCACCGCGGCAGCGGTCGCGGCAGCCGTCATCGCGTGAAGACCGGAGAGAGTAAAGACCATCGACTCTACCTGCACACGACTCCACCGAGCAGCCACACACCCACAGAGGACCTGAGTATTGCACTTTTTTAGTACTAATTGTTTGCACTTATAATTTATTATTTCTACTATTACTTTCTTCTTGTATATTTTTCCTCTTCGGCTCTTAAATATGTTTTCAAATTACTACTGTCATTTCAACACGGAAATTATCAACTGTTTCACGCAAAAGGCAACGCAACCCTAATAATCTGCATGTTGTATCACTGTCAATAACTGCCCCTTCTACTTTCCCAATAGGCGTGTGGAACTGCCAGTCTGCTGTGAACAAAGCTGATTTCATTACAGCTTTTGTTCAACATTCTGGTCTTTCAGTTGTAGCACTTACAGAAACATGGATCAAACCAGAGGACTCTGCCACTCCCGCCGCCCTCTCCCATAATCACACTTTCTCCCACAGTCCTCGCCTCACTGGAAGGGGCGGAGGGACCGGACTACTTATTCCTACTGACTGGAAGTTCAAACAGCTATCACCCTTGTGTGACAACAGCTCCTTCGAGTTCCATGCTGTTACCATCACCCACCCTGTTAAAAGTCATTTTGTAGTTATCTATCGGCCCCAGGTCAGCTTGGACATTTCTTGGAGGAGTTGGATGCGCTTCTTTCATCCTTCTTCCTGAGGATGGTACCCCTCTGGTGGTATTAGGAGACTTCAACATCCACCTTGAAAAGCCACAGGCTGCTAACTTCATTAACTGCATCATTTGACCTCAAGCAGGTTTCCACATCGGCAACCCACAAGTCTGGTAACCAACTAGATCTTATCTACATAAGATACTGCTCCACTCGGCACACTCAGGTCACGCCACTGCACACCGATCATTTCTTCATTACTCGACCTTGACCTAACTTCTCCAGACACTGCAATTGTTTTACCGCTGGTCACTTTCCGACACAACCTGCGTACACTCAGTCCCTCCCGTTTTTCCTCTGCTGTCTCTTCTGCACTCCCCTCTTCTGAGGAGCTCTCTCTTTTAAACACTAACACCGCCACCGAGACTCTGTGCTCCACGCTCACATCCTGCTTGGACAACTTATGCCCTCTTACATCTAGACCAGCCCGTACATCGTCTGCCCCTGGTTATCCGATGTTCTATGCGAGCACCGCGCCAGCCTCCGGTCAGCTGAGAGAAAATGGCGCAAGTCAAAAGATCCTACTAACCTCTGTATCTACCAGTCTCTCCTCTCTACTTTCTCTGCTGATGTCACCTCTGCAAAAACTGTCTACTACCATTCTAGGTTAATCAACTCACCTGACTCGCGCACTCTCTTTAAAACCTTTTCCGCCCTCCTTTGTCCGCCTGCTCCCCCACCTTCATCGGATTTAACAGCTGATGATTTCGCGTCTTTCTTTATAAAGCGACCGCCATCAGCAGTCAGTTCTCTGCGCCACCACCTGTCGAGCTCATTCAGACCCCTGATATGTGTTTGCTCACTTCCTTCTCTCCTCTAACTGAAGCAGATGTTTCCAAGGTCATTAGTTCTAACCACCCTACTACCTGCCCGCTGGATCCCATCCCCACACATCTCCTTCAGGCCATCTCTCCATCTGTCGTGCCTGCTCTCACCCACATCATCAACTCATCTCTTTCCACTGGGTCCTTCCCCACAGCTTTCAAAGAGGCCCGCATCACACCACTACTGAAGAAACCCACTCTTAACCCTACTCTGCTAGAAAACTACAGACCGGTTTCCCTCCTTCCCTTCATTGCCAAAGCTCTGGAGCGAGTTGTGTTTACTCAGCTCTCATCCTTTCTCACACGGAACAACCTCCTGGACCAGAACCAGTCTGGGTTCAAGAGCGGTCATTCCACGAAACTGCCCTGCTCTCAGTCATGAAGCTCTGAGACTGGCAAAGCAACATCAAGTCATCTGTACTCATCTTACTGGATCTGTCTGCTGCTTTTGACACTGTTAATCATCACATCCTCCTGTCTTCTCTCAGCGATGGGTGTCTCTGGAATAGCGTTGCAATGGTTCAAGTCTTACCTCTCGGATAGGTCATTCAGAGTATCCTGGAGAAATGAGGTCTCTGAGTCCCAACATCTCAATACAGGGTGCCACAGGGCTCAGTGCTCGGACCGCTACTCTTTTCCATATACATGACATCCCCTTGGCTCTGTCATCCAGAAGCATGGCTTTTCCTATCACTGCTATGCAGATGACACTCAACTCCACCTGTCATTTCATCCTGACGATCCGACGGTCTCTGCTCGCGTCTCGGCATGTCTGAGTGACATCTCACTTTGGATGAAGGACCATCACCTGCAGCTGAACCTTGCAAAAACAGAACTGCTTGTGATTCCGGCCAATCCAAAGACCCACCACAACCTCTCCATTCAACTAGGCCCATCAACCATTACACCGTCCAGCACTGCCAGAAATCTGGGAGTGGTAATTGATGATCAGCTAAACTTCACATGTCGCCAGCACCACCCGGTCCTGTAGATTCATCCTCTACAACTTTAGAAAAATTAGACCTTTCCTTTCAGAGCACTCTACGCAAATTCTAGTCCAGGCTCTTGTCTTGTCCAAACTGGATTATTGCAATGCTCTACTGGCTGGACTCCCTGCCTGCACAACCAAACCTCTGCAGCTGATCCTGAATGCAGCGGCAAGAGTGGTCTTTAATGAACCAAAGAGAGCGCACGTAACTCCTCTATTCATTAGGTTACACTGGCTCCCGGTTGACGCCCGCATCAAGTTCAAAGCTATGCTCTTGGCCTACAAGACCACCACTGGCTCCGCCCCCTCATATCTCCACTCACTAATACAGACCTACGTTCCTACCAGATCCCTGTGCTCTGCAAATGAACAACGTCTGGTGGTACCGCCTCAAAAGGTAAAAATCACTCTCACGCATACCTTCTCTGGATCTGTTCCACATTGGTGGAATGATCTACCTGCTGCTACAAGATCAGCAGATTCTGTAGCCATCTTTAAAAACGCCTGAAAACACATCTCTTCCACAACACCTGACTGACAAACACTGAGTCCTACTTCCTTTCTATCGATTCCTTTCTTTTAAAAAAAAAAAAAAAAAAAAAAAAATTCTCTTATCCTTAGCTTTGTATACTGCGCTGGGTTTAAACTGACTAGTTTTTTGTGCACTTATGCTTTTTGTACCTTGTGTTGTTAAAATTGCTTCCATTGTTATCCTCACTTGTAAGTCGCTTTGGATAAAAGCGTCTGCTAAATGACTAAATGTAAATGTAAATGTAGTTCTAGTTTTTACAGGAAAATGTCTGGGTTATTCTTTATAGATTCCTGGATCTGTCCTGTTTGAGTCTTGTCCATGTCTTAATCCTGCCTTAGTCCTTTCAGTCTTGGTTTAAAACAATGTTATTGTTGAATAAATCCTGCTGAAGTCTGGTTTTAGGAAAAGTCAATAACTTAATATTGGTTTGAAATAAAGACATTCAGACATTGTTCTGTCTACACTGTCTTTAGTGCATGTTCTGTCCAATTACAAATTAGTTTTAAAACAATTAAATGATTTTATTATTAATGATAATTGTTATTGTTCTAGACTTTAATCCAAGTCAAATCTATATTTGGGCTTGAATATACTCACACATTATTGTCTTGTTAACTGTCTTGACTGGCATTTTTACAAATAATAATATTTTGAATTCAAAAACAGTTTATTGAAAATATTTGATATTCAGAGTTTTTTTTCCTCCTGCTGGTCACTGGTTGTAACTGCACCGAGCATTAAGTGTTCTCTTATTGCAGTGCATCAGCACAAAATCTTTTCTCTACATCGAAACCACTGAGCCATAGGTCCACCCCCCCACTCACACACACCTTTTTGAATAAAATAAATAATAAATGAAATAAATTTGTAAATGATTGTATTGTGTTTTTAATTAAACTTTCCACATGTTTCACAGAAACATTAAACTGTATTTTTTTACAGGTTTTATATAAAACTGTTGAACAAGAATGTGCTTCTCTTGAACAACAATGTGCTTCTCTTGAACAACAATGTGCTTCTCTCAAAGGTAAAGCTCAGTTTTATTCATTCATGTGCTTCCTCTTAGTCCTTTAGGGGTCGTGTCAGGGGTCATGTCAGGGGTTGTGTTTGGGGTCATGTTAGGGGTCGTGTTAGAGGTTGTGTTGGGTTCGTGTTTGGGGTCGTGTCAGGGGTCTTGTTAGGGGTCGTGTTAGAGGTCGTGTCAGGGGTTGTGTCAGGGGTCGTGTCAGGAATCTTGTTTGGGGTCGTGTTAGGGGTCGTGTCAGAGGTCATGTTAGGGGTCGTGTTAGGGGTTGTGTCAGGGGTCGTGTCAGGTGTTGTGTTAGGGGTTGTGTTAGGGGTCGTGTCAGGGGTCGTGTTAGGGGTTTTGCCAGGGGTCATGTTAGGGGTCGTGTTTGGGACCGTGTTAGGGGTTGTTTAACTGGAGCCTAGATTTAACCTAAAGATACCTCTTACCTCATCACTCGACTTATATTTTATTGAACCTTCCTTTGGAGCTGCATCTCTGTCTATTCTGTTGGTCTTTATTGCTGCAGATACGTTTATATGTATCTGTTTCCTTCTGCCCTTATATGGATCTTCTCCTGACCAGGTCAGATCCCTGCGAGGTGTGTGCACAGGGTCACAGAGGTCAGGGGCTTCACCGAGGCCCAGAAGGAGGAGTACTTCAGGAAAAGGTTCACAGATGAAGAGCTGTGTGACAGAGTCCTCTCCCACATCAGGACGTCCAGGAGCCTCCACATCATGTGCCAGATCCCAGTCTTCTGCTGGATCACAGCCACAGTCCTGGAGCACATGATGGGAACCGAGCAGAGAGGACCACTGCCCCAGACCCTGACCGACATGTACGCACACTTCCTGCTGGTGCAGACTCACAGGAAGAGGCTCAAGTACCAACATTCCACTCATCTACAGCTGACACAGGCCGACTGTGAAGTCCTTCTGAAGCTGGGGAGGCTGGCCTTTGAACATCTGCAGAAAGGAAACATCATGTTTTACCAAGAAGACCTGCAGCAGGCGGGTCTGGACCTGACCCAGGCCTTGGTCTACTCAGGACTTTGTACAGAGATCTTCAAACGAGAGAAGCTCATCTTCCACAAATCAGTCTATTGCTTCGTTCATCTGAGCGTCCAGGAGTTTCTGGCTGCGCTTTACCTTCACAACTGCTTCAACAACAAGAACACAGAGGAACTGGAGAGGTTTCTGAGAGACTGGAAACATAACTCAACACTAGACATCTTCCTCAGAGACGCATTGAAGGAGTCCTTTCAAAGTCCAAACGGCCACCTGGACCTGTTTGTGCGCTTCCTTCACGGCCTCTCTCTGGAGTCCAACCAGAGGATTCTGGGAGCTCTGCTGGGTCCAACACAGATCGACTCAGAGACGAGACTAAGAGTCATCTACAACCTGAAGGAGATGAACACAGATAGAATATCTCCTGACAGAATTATCAACATCTTCCACTGTCTGACAGAGTTAAACGACCACTCGGTCCATCAGCAGATCCAGGACTTCCTGAAGTCAGAGAACAAATCAGAGAGATTCTCTGAGACCCAGTGTTCAGCTCTGGCCTACATGCTGCAGATGTCAGAGGAGGTCCTGGAGGAGCTGGACCTAAAGAAGTACAACACATCAGCTGAAGGACGACTGAGACTGATCCCGGCCGTGAGGAACTGTAGAAAGGCTGAGTAAGTCCTGATGGAAATATTAATGCTGTAAATCTGTGTCATATTATTCATATTTTAAATGTGTCCAAAAACCTTCATTTAATAAACACTGTATTATTCACTACATTAATTATATATTTACAGACTTTCTGATTGTGGACTCTCAAAAGTTCATCTTGAAGTCGTGGCGTTGGCTCTGAAGTCCAGTCCCTCTCACCTGAGACTCTTAAACCTGAGCTGGAACTCAGAGGTGAACTCAGGAATGAGAGTGTTGTGTGATGGACTACAGAGTCCAAACTGTCGACTGGAGACTCTGAGGTCAGTTCTCTCACTTTACCTCTGCTTTATTTCCTCTGCAGAGCTTTTCACAAAAGGTTTAATGAAATGTAACGGTTAGTGACTAAATAAATGTATGAACTCTAACGAGAGGGGGTCTGAACCAAAGGAACAAGTGGTTTTATTTCTCTTTGGATCTTTACAGAGCAAGGTTTTTATGAAACACAGTTTAATCCTGGTTATTCCACACTTATGTCTCTAAAACAACTCTGAGGTGAATGTTTCTATAAACCAACTGTCCTCTGTCTGTTTCTCACAATCTTCCTCCTTTGTGTTTATTTCATTGAGTCTGTGGCTCTCGGCCAATCACAGCTCAGAGAAGAAAACACTGAAACTATAAACATATAAAACAAAGTAAAGCTGCTTTTGACTTTGACTGATGAGCACTACTTGTGAATGAAAACAGAGTTAAAGTCAGATGTTTGAGGAGGTTCTCAGTCGTCCAGGTCATCAATCAATCAATATTTATTTATATAACACTTTCCAACAACCACAGATTGAACCAAGGAGCTTAACATCATTAATAATAAATAAACATAATTACAAAAAGGTTTAAAAACACATTTACACAATAAAAACAGAGCAGAGCCACTAAGTGCAAAAAGCCATTTTAAATAAATAGGTTTTAAGTTTGGCTTTAAACAGAGGCAGGTCAGTGATGGAACATAACTCACTGGACAAAGAGTTCCAGAGTTTAGGACCGGCCACTGCAAAAGAACGATCGCCCACTGTTTGAACCGGGACCAGGGCACCTTCAGCAGATGTTGTCCAGCAGAACGTAGAGCTCTGCTGGGTTGGTGAGGGGTCAGAATCTCACACAAATAAGAAGGTGCAAGGCCCGTGAGTGCATTAAAAACAAACATTAAGATTTAAAAATAGATTCTGAACTGGACAGGAGCCAGTGCAGGGACAGGACAGGTGTGATGTGTTCATGTTTACGACTGTTAGTTACAGTCGAGCAGCAGCGTTTTGCACAAGCTGCAAACAGTAAAGACCAGTTTGGTGAACTCCCAGAGTGCATTGCAGTAGTGTATGCAGGAGCTAATAAAAGCATGGATGTCTTTCTCCAGGTCAGTGCGACTCTAGAAGGGTTTAACCTTTGAAAGGAGGCGAAGCTGAAAAAAGTTTGCCCTGAACACAGAATCGATTTGTTTGTTAAAGTTTAGAGCTGTCTAGTTTCAGATTTTTGACCACATGGTTAAGATGGGGGCCAAAGCAACAGGACCAGGAGCTGAGACACTGGCTGTGTCCAAATTCAGGGTCTGCATCCTTCGGAGTCCTCATTTGAAGGATGTTACTTCACAGCGACGCGACGAAGGCTGTCCAAATTCGTAGGATTCTTCAAATGCGGCCCACAAATACGTCCTCCTTTTCCCCAAATTGGAAGGATGGGTGCGGTGGATCCTTTCCCGTCCTACCTATCCCATAATTCTTTTCGGCAGAGCGTAATGGCCAATGAAGCGAGCGGTAGCGGAGTGGGAGAGGAGTATGCTTTTAGATTCTGACAAAACAAGCTAAAGTTTATGCTTCGGCTCAATGAATTTGTAGGGGAAATTAGCAGAATACTTAAAAACATAAATAAAAATAGGCTATCCAAATTCACAAACACCGACTTCCGGGTTTTGCGGTCGTCGGAGGACCCCTCCTCCTTCAACCGGGTAGGAAGGAACCTAAGGAGGATGCAGACCATGAATTTGGACACAGCCACTGTCCCATTAGCTCCACTTTTAGTCCCAGTGGAGGACAGAGGGCTATGAGCTGCAGCTGGCTCTAAAGGTCACTGAGGTCACTGTTAATGATGCCAGGAACAAAAAGGATTAGAACAAGTCCTTTCATGAGGGCCTTAAAGCTGAACGTTACCAGAAAATATAAACAAAGTAAACCTGGTAAATCCGTGCGACATACAGAGGCAGATCAATGTGGAGGGTCAAGGGGCAAAACCCCCAAAAAGGGCCCCATTGGCCTAATGCAAGCAAATACATAAAATAACATTTAAAACTAAGTATAAGTTTAAAAACAAAGTGGCCTATAGTTTTTGAGTGTATAATTATAACTTTATTTTTTGTAAAGTCTTACATGTCAGAGTTTATTACAGATGAACCATGTAATAATAATAATAATTAAAGCCGCAACAAGGAGTGGCCTCTGTTTTCAAAGCTTTAGTCAGGCATCAGAAGCCCTGCCCTTTCAAGCACTATCCAGGCTTTTCCAGCACCTTGTAAGTAAAGATCATACACATGTGTTTGCTTTGATTGTGTGCTCCTTTTTGGAAGTTGAGTGCTGGTTAAGTATTGCCACTGCTTCATGTCCTGGTGGTTCCAAACCTCTTTTATTTACACACAATGGAGGCCATTGTGCTTCTGGAGTCTTTCAAAGCTACAGGAATGTTTCTGTGGCCTTCCCCAGATCTGTGCCTCGATACAATCCTGTCTCGGAGCTCTACAGACAATTCCTTGGACTTCTGACATGCACTGTTAACTGTGCACTCGACCAAATACACTTTAGTTTGGATTAAAAATGTTGTGTCGACTTGTTCCACGTTTTAAGTCATTGTTAAACTTCTTGATTTCTTAAGATGGACTTGAGGAAGTGGATGGATTTATATGTATTAGTGTTCAATATAGATTACTCGACTTTCTTGTGTTCTTTTGATTCAGTCCAGATGTGTTTGAAGTGTTAGAAAGCAGCCTTAAACAAAGATGAGAGTGGATCTGAGACACACATGGACTTTATATTTCAGTCATTTTGAGTGAATACTTCTGAACAGGAGCTTTTTGACTTTGAATACATTTGCAAAGATTTAAAACAAACTTCTTTCATGTTGTCATTATGGGCTATTGTTTGTAGAATTTTGAGACAAATAATGAATTGAATCCATTTTGTAATAAAGCTGTGAAGTGTGAATACTGGACTTTACTAATGTTAATGAGTAGCTCTTCTCATAAGTCACTTAGTCACTTGATAAACTGTGTTCAGCAATGAGCCCAATGCAAACATTTAACACTATTACATCAGAAAATAGTGTTTCTGAGACCTGTTTGTTTCACTTTTATCAGCTCAATGAATCCCAATGAAAAAAGGGAACAGTGTTCCAGGATCTATCCACAGCTTTGACCAGTTCTTGCTTCATGTCTCAAACTAAAGTCGACTCAGGTAACTCAGATAATATATGTTCAAGTCAAACCAAGAACTCTGATGATACTGTTGCCCCGAGCCGCTCTGTCACATCCAATAAAGTCAAATGAGCCGAGGATATTCATTGGGCACAGGCTGCTTCCGATGCAACGAGAGGTTTCCTGCTGAACAGTGTCGAGGAACCTAAGGTCTTCATGGTGAGCAACAAGAACAGGAAGCTAAAGCTGATTAAAGGGCAGCTCCACTGGGCTCCAGGATCCTCCAACACTCCAAACTGATCACATACAACACGTTACTATTACATAATGACTGACCAAATGTCATTTGGGACACTTTAACTGTACATTTGTTGAGCTCTCTTGTTCTTTCCTCGTTGTGTCCTGTATCTGTAACGTCCGCCTGTGACCAGCCTATGTCTTCTGACCAGACCGCACATTTTCTTTGATCCACGGACATAATGTTTTATTTGACACTATTTTTCTTTTGTACACTAAACCATTTCAAAAAGATTGTTTTAAACTTGTTTTAGGCCAAAAACACAAAAAGTTACTTTGACAAATCTAAAAAATGACAAGCCACATTTTAAATGCAAAACTAAAAATCTAATTTGAGCTTTTTTCATGCACTATCAACCATCTTCTTATGTTTTTTAAGTCTTTTGCACTTGTTTTGTTGAACCAAAGGCACAATAATATGTTTAATGTTTCAAAGTGTGTCATTTGCTGCATTTATGTGTTTCTCATTTGGCCCCTCTTTGTTCTTCAGTATAAAGCCTGAAGTGTATCATGTGACGGTGACTCTGTGTTGTCTTGCTTAGCCTTCTAGTAAGCAAACAAGGCGTAAAAGATTCGTTAGTATTGAACTTTATTGAACAGCCGTTTTACACCAGTAGTCCTCCATAAGTGCCCGCTAACTCCTCTGGCCTTCTGGGTAATGGAGTTCTTCTCGAACTAACTTCATAACATAACATCTTTCCCCCTATAAGGAAATACCATTTACCCCTTAAGACAAGGTGGTGCCCATTTGGATAGTTCGGACTTGATGTAAAATGTCTAAACCCCCATTCCTTGGCAAAATCAGCAAACTCACTACTAGAAAACTGGGGCCCATTGTCAGAAAAAAGTTCACAAGGGATGCCATGTCTGGCAAAGACACTCTTCAGGTAACTGATCACTGCTTTACTTGATGCAGTGCTCCAACTTCAGGATAGTTTGAAAAGTAATCTGTGACCACTACATAGCTTTTACCATTACAGTCAAACAAATCAGTTCCTACCTTGTAGTAGGGTCTGTGAGGAACTGGATGAGTCATCAGTGGCTCATCTTGTTGTTTTGGCCTATAGGTGCGGCAAAACTCACATGAGGTTGTGGTCTGGCTGATATCCTGGTTAATTCTAGGCCAGTACATTACTTCCCTTGCCCTACGTTTACACTTGACTTCTCCAAGGTGGCCTTCATGTATCTTGTGAAGCATTTGTTTACGCAGGGAGGATGGAATGACGAACTTGCTCCCTTTCAACACTATGTCATCCACTACTGTAAGCTCTGTTCTGCAATTCCAGTAGTCTTGTATTTTTGGGGCAGTCCTTTTTGTTTTCTGGCCATCCTTTTAGTATTATTCTCTTTAGTTCCGTCATTGTTTCATCTGCGTTTGTCTCTGTCCGTATTTGTTCTGTTCTGTCAGTAGTCACCGGCAGAGACGTCAAAATCATGTCCACATATGCCTGTATTTCTGCACCTTTCTCACTGTCCTCTTTTTCCTCCTTGTCCACTGCTCTAGACAAGGTGTCAGCTGTGTACATGTACTTTTGTATATATCATGTGCACGTCATATTTTTGCAGCCTGATTAACATTCGCTGTATCCGTACAGGACAGTCATTCAGAGGTTTGGACATGATGGACACCAAAGGTTTATGGTCAGTTTCCACTTCAAAAGTTTGACCATAGACATACTGGTGGAAACGCTCACATGCGTACATACTGGCTAACAACTCCCTTTCAATTTGAGCATATCTGGACTCTGCACTCGTCAAGGCTCTGGATGCATATGCTACAGGTAGCCATTGCTCATCATGTTGCTGCAACAGCACCGCTCCCAGGCCGTACTGTGACGCGCCTGCTGAAATCCTTGTACTTTTCTCTGGGTCATAGAACTTTAAGACTGGCTCTTGTGTCAGGATCTGTTTCAGTTTTAGGAAGCATTGCTCCTGTTCATGTGACCAGATCCATTCGTTCTTTTGTTCAAGAAGATTCCTGAGAGGTGTTGACTGAGTTGACAGCTGTGGGACAAACTTGGCAAGATAGGTGACCATCCCTAGGAACCGTCTGACCTCATCTTTGTTGGTTGGTCTTTCCATGTTGTTAATTGCTGACGTTTTTCTGGGGTCTGGCCTCACCCCTCTTCACTGACAACATCTCCCACAAAGGTAAGTGTTTTCACTCCAAACTCACATTTAGCTTTGTTAAGTTTCAGATTCACTTCTCTTGTCTTGTCTAACACTTAGTCTTAGTCTTTTATCATGTTCCTCGTGTGGCCCCCCAGACTATGATGTCATCCATCATTGTCTCTACTCCTGGTATGTGTTCATAAATCATGTGAATAGTCTTATGATAGACTTCAGGTGCTGACAGGATACCGTATGGCAGGCGAAGGAACCTGTACCTGCCCTCCGGCGTGTTGAATGTACACAGTTTGAACTCTCTTCGCCTAATCTCAACTGCCAGAAACCTGATGAGGCATCTAGTTTACTAAACCACTTAGCTCCAGCAAACTGTGCCATGATTTCTTCTCTGGTTGGTAACTTGAAATGTTCTCTTCTGATGGCTTTGTTTAAGTCTCTTGGATCTAAGCATGTTCTGAGAGCACCTGTCTTCTTTTGCAGAACCACCAGTGAGCTTACCCATTCAGTTGGCTCATCTATTTTCTTGATGACCTCAAGTTTTTCCATGCGTGCTAATTCGTCTTTCAGTTTTTTTCGCAGTGCAAATGGAATTTTCCTACAAGGATGCACAACAGGAGGCACACTTTTATCCACACATATTTTATGTACTCTGGTAGACATCCCAGTCCTCAAAACAGTCTTTATACTCTTCCATGAGTGAGTCCTGATCATTTGCATCTGGTGACATCACTACAAACACTCTTTTAACTAAGTTGAGCTTCACACATGTACTGAGTCCAAGAATTGGTTGTACACTCTTATCCACTATCAGTAACTGTGTTCGTATCCGCTGATTTTTGTGTTTGAATGTTGCGATGCATCCACCTTTACAGGAACACGTTCACCTGTGTATCCCGTCACTTTTGTTTTTACCGGATGAATTTTGCTCTTTACTGTCAGTGTTTTGTAATCTTCCAAAGATAACAGGTTTGCCTGGGCACCGTATCTATCTTAAACTGAATTATTGTCTCATTCACTTGATTGGTACAACCCATTCCTCTTTCTCCGTTGTACAGGCTTGCACCATATCCACAATGAACTCATCTTCCTCTTCTACTTCTTCAACTGTGTGGACTTTTTGTTTAGGTGCTGCTTTGCAACATTTAGCGTAGTGGTTGCTTTTCCCACAGTTATTGCAGGATTTCCCAAATGCAGGGCATGATTTTGGCTTGTGGCTGTTTCCACATTTATCACATTTAAAATCTGTATATTTCTCTTTTTTTAGAATATGTTTTCTTTTCTTTCCATCATTCTGTATTGCATGGACTGTGGTTTCACCTCTCCGAAGCTCCTTTGCTTGTGCTCGAGTGGTTTCTGCTGCTCTGCACATACTGACACACTTGTCCAGTGTAAGTCCTGTCTCTCAAGCAGTCTTTCTCTAAGTGCATTATCCGCAGTGCCACAGACGATCCTGTCTCTCACTAGTGAGTCTCTAAGAGTTCCAAATTCACATGTTTTGCTTAATGTGTGAAGCTCTGCTAAATACTGCTCAAAAGGTATCCCTTGCGTTTGGTCATGGGTGAAAAACTTGTACCTTTCATAGGTTCACGTTCTGACTAGGCACAAAGTACTCTTCAAACTTTGTCATCAACTCTGCCAAAGTCAGATTAGCTTCATTCAGCTGAAAGCTATTATAAATATCCAAAGCATCTTCTCCTATAACATGCAAAAGGATGTTAGCTTTCAGTTTTCATCCTCACCCCTGCTCCACTTGCCGCTAGATAAATGTTAAATCTTTGCTTAAAACGTTTCCAGTTGTCTGCAAGATTACCAGTCAATTGCATGGAAGTGGGCGGACCTAACTTATCCATGACCGGTCGGAATATCCGGACTTCCTGGGGACTTTGCTGTTGTTCGTTATCCACTAGCTCAGGAACAAAATCCTCTTATATGTGTTCGATGTTTCCCTCGTCCCCCGCTTCACTCTCCCTGGTGCTTGTAGCCATCACACAACGTAGCGCACTCCGTTAGCATGTTGCTCTTCGCACGCTTCACTCACAAGACCGGAGACTTTTCTCTCTTATATCTGTGGCGAATCCTTCTTCCTTAGCTACGCACGGCCACTTCTGACACCATGTGTTGTCTTGCTTAGCCTTCTAGTAAGCAAACAAGGCGTAAAAGATTTGTTAGTATTGAACTTTATTGAACAGCCGTTTTACACCAGTAGTCCTCCATAAGTGCCCGCTAACTCCTCTGGCCTTCTTGGTAATGGAGTTCTTCTCGAACTAACTTCATAACATAACAGACTCATTATCACTGCCTTTACAAAAGTCAACAGCCAACTTCCACTAAAGCCCGTCGCCTCTTTACAGCTGAACTAACTCGAGCTAATCCTATGGTGAGAACAAGTGTGGAAATGTGTCAGCATGTCAAAGTAAAGCTCTTCTCATGTAACGTTCACCTTCACAGAGTCTCCTCCGACGAACCACAGCAGCGACAGAGAGTGGGACACCAGAGCCACCTGAGCCTGCTCCTTTCTCCAGTGACTCTGCTCAAAGTCCAGAACGCTCTCCAACATCTTGTCCACTTGTCTAAAAACAACAAACAAATAAAACAAAAAGGATCAAAGCGTGAGAATGAGCAACACATGTAAAAGCCACCATCTAAATGCAGTTTTTCATTGGGTTAGTAAGTGTTTTATTGTAGGCGCTGAGGATGTTCTATTTGTTCCGAGCACTTTGTGAGAGAATTGAGGACCCCCTGATACTAAGTGCATACACTAGTATCTAATATTTATGAACCACACACAGATATAAGAGCCTCATCTATCTTTCACATGATTCATCAGTGTCTTATTTTGAAGGAGCCTCTTGCCTTATTCACAGTTGATCCTTTTCATTTGCCCTAAAATATGGGTAAACAGCACATTATATAGAGAAAATCAAAGAGTGAAAGGTTCCAACAATACCAGTGACTCTCATTTCCATTACATTTCCAGGTTATGTCATTAATAGCAGGACAGTCCAAGTATAAGTCTGTTTTCTTTCTGCATTAACCGTCCCACAAGGCCTTGGGGGGTGAACTTGTGTTGATGCTAACAGGCTCAGTGTCAAATGTAGGGCAGTGTCAGAGGCTAGTGCTGCTAGAGCTGTGGTCTGCAGTCGGCCCTGAGCTCTGCTGTAAATCTGACCTTTAACCTTTGGACTGCGCTGCAAGAAGACAACTGAGGCTAAATATAGCAGGGGGGGGGGGGGGGGGGTCATGTAATTGTTTACAGAGTGCTTGGAACTTCTCAGCACAACAGCAGTTTTTGTTGTTAATAATAGGCTTGTTGCATGTTGTAGCCATTTGTATCTCACAGTTAAACAGGGATTAGCAAATGTTCCACTCATTTAGTTTGACTCTTTAAAAACCTAACAGCTTATTGTAACAGGAGTCATGTGTGGAAAAATGAGACCTGAAGACCTGATTTAGGCTTTATAATGAAGGACTTTAATGGATGAGAATGATCCGCCCACAGCAGGAGTTTGTCCAATCACAGCTTTTTTCAGAAAAAAAGCAGCGCTCCCATTGGTCGGCACTGATGTCAACAATGAAGGACCAGAGAAATAAACCAGGAAATGGATACAGACAAATTAAACCTGGATAAATGTTGGTAATGCTTTGACTCAATGTTTGAAAAAATGCACAAGCCTCGCCTCCCTTGAGACCGCGGGGACACATGTATTTCGTGCTTTAAAGTAAATTAAAGCACGAAATAAAGTACATTACCTTAAACTTCACAGTAATGTCAAATAACCGGGCCTGTGCTACTGCTGGGGCCTGCTACACCACCTTGTAATTTAGAGTTAGGTCTTCACAATCCCTGGTTTTCCTGGGAGCTGTCTGAACCTTTGAAAATAATAGATTATGCTTGGGCTAAGGCGAGAAAAACAAAGTACTGGCTGGAGATTTGAGATGACTCAGGAATCGCTGCACCCCCCTGTTTAAAAAGGCAAAATGTAAATATAACTTGTCTAAAAGTACAAGGTTACAAGTTCCAAAGGATTCTGAGGAGTTTTCTAAGACTCTAGCCTTGGCTCTGGAGGGGCCTCCTCTAAAGGAAGGATCCTGGCAATTGGGAAATGGCATTTATTTCCCAAAGAAATGGCTGCCTCTTCACAGACTCATTACGACCACAGCCACAAATGTATCAAAAAACAAATTGATAACTTTTTTGGCACACGTGTCTAGATGATACTCACCAAATTTGGAGCTGTTTAGATGAAAAGCCTTTAGACACAAGGGGTGCAATTTAGGTGGTCACGCATACACCCAACATAGTAGATTTCCTGTTGAGTTTACGGTATGGCTGTAATAAACTTTTCTGTTTGCCCTGAGGTGTCCTATGGATGTACCAAGTTTTGTATTTCTACATTGGAAAAATTTACTTTCATTTTCCATAGGCCCAATGTATTTTGACTTTTCTAGGGGTCGCCACTGAGTCATTTTTCAGATATTCTTTTCGGGACTTCAAATACATAAATTTTTCGCCGGGCTTGAAGTCTGGGACCAATAAAAATGACTTTTAGTTGCACGTTTACTGGGTCAAATTGAAAATCATTTTGCAGAAAAATTATAATAAAAAAATATATACCAAATTATAATAAAAAAAAATATAACTCGAGCAAAAAAGTGTAGAAAAACGCTTGTCTATTTTACATACATGTGTTTAGCTCATTTTGCCCAAGTTTGGTGTCTGTGGAATGAAGCAGCTATTTTTTGTTGTTTTTTAAAAGAGAGGTGTATTCTAAGTCGGTTCACATCTTCAATTCAAAATGGCCGCCTTCCCGTGTGTGATAGGGTGTGGTCCCCATTGGCTTTTTTGTTCATAAGCCCATACTGGATGTGTGTACCAAGTTTCATTTGCCTACGACAAACTAAAATTTTCACTTCCCATTGACTTTTTTTTACATATTTGGGACGTTGCTATGGCAACACATTTATAGATAGGGGGTGGTTGTCATTGGCTTTTATGCTCCTCATGACATAAGAGATGTGTGTACCAAATTTTATGTCTCTATGACAAACTAAATTCTTGGGTCCCATTATAAGTTTGTAGGGGGCGCTGGAGAGCCATTTCTAAAGATAACCCTTTTATTTACATATTTTTTTGTTCAGGTCATGAATGTGCACAAACGCCTTTTTGGGTCCAACTCGAACTGAGAAGGCGTTTGAGAGTTAAGAGACATTTTATTTTCACAAAAATGGCCACCTCTTTACAGGCTTGCCACACCCATACCCGATAAGATATCATAAACAAAGTCACAACTTTGGTTGGCACACGTGTCTAGATGATACTCACCAAATTTGGGGCCATTTAGATTAAAACACAATGATTTGCATCTTTTTGCGCAAGAGTGCGATTTTAGTGGCGTTTCACTTCACCCCAGATGGCGGACTTCCTGTTGACTTTAGGGTGTGACTGTCATTGACTTTTCTGTTTGCCCTGAGGTGTCCTATGGATGTACCAAGTTTCATTTTTCTACGTTGGAAAAAAGTTACTTTCACTTTCCTTAGGCCCAATGTATTTTGACATTTCTGGGGTTGCCACTGAGTCATTTTTTGTAATTTTTTTTCGGGGACTTCAAATACATACATTTTTCGCCGAGCTTGAAGTCTGGGACCAATACAAATGACTTTTGGTGCATGTTCACTGGGTCAAATTTAGGATTATATTGGGACAATAAAAAAAAAAAAAGAAATTAAAGCCGCAAGCGGCGATAAAGGCCCTCGCCTCCCTTGAGAGACCTGGGACACATATATTCGGAGGATTGCATGTCGTGCTTTAAAGCAAATTTGGAGCTGTTTAGATGAAAAGCCTTTAGACACAAGGGGTGCAATTTAGGTGGTCACGCATACACCCAACATAGTAGATTTCCTGTTGAGTTTAGGGTGTGACTGTCATTGACTTTTCTGTTTGCCCTGAGGTGTCCTATGGATATACCAAGTTTCATTTTTCTACGTTGGAAAAAGTTACTTTCACTTTCCATAGGCCCAATGTATTTTGACTTTTCTAGGGTCGCCACTGAGTCATTTTTCGTATTTTTTTTTTGGGACTTCAAATACATAAATTTTTCGCGGGCTTGAAGTCTGGGACCAATAAAAATGACTTTTAGTTGTTCGTTTACTGGGTTAAATTGAGGATCATTTTGCAGAAAAATTATAATAAAAAAATATATACCGAATTATAATAAAAAAAAATATAACTCGAGCAAAAAGTCTAGAAAAACACTTGTCTCTTTTACATACATGTGTTTAGCTCATTTTGCCCAAGTTTGGTGTCTGTGAAATGAATCAGCTTTTTTCTGTGTACTTTTAAAAAAGAGGTGTATTTTAAGTCGGTTCACATTTTCAATTCAAAATGGCCGCCTTCCTGTGTGTGATAGGGTGTGGTCCCCATTGGCTTTTTTGTTCATAAGCCCATGGTGGATGTGTGTACCAAGTTTCATTTGCCTACAACAAACTAAAAATTTCACTTCCCATTGACTTTTCCAATTTTTGGGGACGTTGCTATGGCAACACATTTATAGATAGGGGGTGGTTGTCATTGGCTTTTATGCTCGTCACGACATAAGAGACGTGTGTACCAAATTTTATGTCTCTATGACAAACTAAATTCGTAGGTCCCATTATAAGTTTGTAGGGGCGCTGGAGAGCCATTTCTAAAGATAACCCTTTTATTTACATATCTTTGTGTTCAGGTCATAAATGTGCACAAACGCCTTTTGGGTCCAACTTGATCCAAGAAGGTGTTTGAGAGTTAAGAGACATTTTATTTTCACAAAAATGGCCACCTCGTTACAGGCTTGCCACACCCATACCCGATAAGATATCAAAAACAAAGTCACAACTTTGGTTGGCACATGTGTCTAGATGATACTCAGCAAATTTGGGGCCATTTAGATTAAAACACAATGATTTGCATCTTTCTGCATAAAGTGCGATTTTAGTGGCGGGAATTTCACCCCACATGGCGGACTTCCTGTTGAGTTTAAGTGTGACTGTCTTAGACTTTTCTGTTTACCCTGAGGTGTCCTATGGATGAACCAAGTTTCATTTTTCTATGTTGGAAAAAAGTTACTTTCACTTTCCATAGGCCCAATGTATTTTGACTTTTCTAGGGGCCACTGAGTCATTTTTCGTATTTTTTTCGGGGACTTCAAATACATACATTTTTCGCGGGCTTGAAGTCTGGGACCAATAAAATTACTTTTAGTTGTACGTTTACTGGGTCAAATTGAGGATCATTTTTTAGGAAAAAATTAATTAAAAAAAAATATACCAAATTATAATAAAATAAAATATAACTCGAGCAAAAAAGTCTAGAAAAACACTTGTCTCTTTTACATACATGTGTTTAGCTCATTTTGCCCAAGTTTGGTGCCTGTGGAATGAAGCAGCTTTTTTCTGTGTACTTTTAAAAAAGAGGTGTATTTTAAGTCGGTTCACATTTTCAATTCAAAATGGCCGCCTTCCTGTGTGTGATAGGGTGTGGTCCCCATTGGCTTTTTGTTCATAAGCCCATGGTGGATGTGTGTACCAAGTTTTATTTGCCTACAACAAACTAAAAATTTCACTTCCCATTGACTTTTTCACATTTTTGGGACGTTGCTATGGCAACACATTTATAGATAGGGGTGGTTGTCATTGGCTTTTATGCTCGTCATGACATAAGAGATGTATGTACAAAATTTTATGTCTCTATGACAAACTAAATTCTTGGGTCCATTATAAGTTTGTAGGGGCGCTGGAGAGCCATTTCTAAAGATAACCCTTTTATTTACATTTTTTTGTTCAGGTCATGACTGTGCACAAACGCCTTTTGGGTCCAACTCGATCCGAGAAGGCGTTTGAGAGTTAAGAGACGTTTTATTTTCACAAAATGGCCACCTCGTTACAGGCTTGCCACACCCATACCCGATAAGATATCAAAACAAAGTTACAACTTTGGTTGGCACACGTGTCTAGATGATACTCACCAAATTTGGGGCCATTTAGATTAAAACACAATGATTTGCATCTTTCTGCGCAAGGGGTGCGATTTTAGTGGCCGCGCGTTTCACCCCACATGGCGGACTTCCTGTTAAGTTTAGGGTGTGACTGTCATTGACTTTTCTGTTTGCCCTGAGGTGTCCTATGGATATACCAAGTTTCATTTTTCTACGTTGGAAAAAAGTTACTTTCACTTTCCTTAGGCCCAATGTATTTTGATTTTGTAGGGTCGCCACTGAGTCATTTTTCATTTTTTTCGCGACTTCAAATACATAAATTTTTCGCCGAGCTTGAAGTCTGGGACCAATAAAATGACTTTTCGTGCATGTTCACTGGGTCAAATTTAGGATCATTGGGTCGGAAGAAAAAAAAAAAAAAAAAAAAAAAAAATCCGAGCAAAACAATAGTCCCTCCCGGTCATCACCGGCTCGGGCCTAATAATCCGAGCAAAAACGATAGGCCCTCCCGGTCATCACCGGCTCGGGCCTAAAAAAGGGACGTTGGTCTCAAGAAAGTCTGAAGTAATCTCAAAGTAGGTCTAGTTGTGGTGCGATCCGGAAGCTTTTCAATTATTCTATTAGAGAGACATTTAGAGTTTCTGGCGACATTACAAATCCACGGCGGCCATCGCCGCTGTTAGAAGAGACGGGAGACCTGTGCTCAATTAACTTTAAGTCTCGAGAGAATTAAAACAGGAAAAAAAATATTCTTAACTTTCGACAAAAAACCAGGAAACCAGAACCAACCCAAGACCCTATTCAAATAGAAATAATTTAGAAGGGTCAAAGTAATATATTATCCAAAGCGTTGTCAGGATGGGAGCAAAAAACACAAAAGATACAACCACTCTGACTCCATTGGAAATAATCATTAGACAAAAACCCCAACACGAAAAACGAATTAGAGATTATATGAGAAAGTGGCATCAGAGAACACAGAACACTTTACAGTGGCCCCTTACGGGAAGTTTTGATCTAACGCGCTGTAATAAAATGGAAAGTAACATAAGACATTACAAGGCAAAGGATGACAGTGATAAACGAGAAGGGAAACGAACTAATGAGCAAGAAACATTGGCATGGTTTAGAATAGAAAAAAATACTTCAGGAAAGGTCCGCACAAACAGCTGAAACGGGGTCTAAAATTGTTGTTAAGCCTTGTACCGAGCCTACAGCTCCTCCACTTTATGCTGAAATTGCTGGGCAATACCCAATAAAAGAAATATCTGAGAAAATGGACGGTGAAATAACTGGTAAATTTAAACTAGCTTTAAATAAACCAAGACGGGGAACTCCAGGCAGAGGCCATGTCAGTGACTCTGACAGCGCCTCTCCCTCTGGAGACAGCACCTCAGATCAGAGTGATGAGGAGGGAGAATATGCAAATGCACGCTCACATCGTAAAAAGCCAAGAGACACTCATGACACTAAGAGAATTAAAAGAAAGGAATATGAAAAATTAGATAAACAAAAAGGAAGTCAGTCCCGACAAGATAGATATGACTACAAGCAACTAACAGTCGCAGAGAGATTTCTAAACCAAAAAAATAAGAGTGAGGAGGAGAGTTCCTCTGAAGATGGCCACTCTTTAAGACAAAACCCGAAAGTATCATTCTATGAATCAAACCAGACTTCACATAGTCCAGAGGATTATAAAAGGAATACTCAAAGGAAAAGGAGAAGATTATGGAATTAAAAAATTATATTTTTATAATAATTAGGCCCGAGCCGGTGCCGGGAGGGCCTATTGTTTTTGCTCGGATTTTTTTTTTTTTTATCTTTATTGTGACCAAATGATCCTAAATTTGACCCAGTGAACATGCACAAAAAGTCATTTTTATTGGTCCCAGACTTCAAGCTCGGCGAAAATGTTATGTTTTGAAGTCAAAAATAAAACGAAAAATGACTCAGTGGCGACCCCTACAAAATCAAAATACATTGGGCCTATGGAAAGTGAAAGTAAGTTTTTTTCAACGCAGAAAAATGAAACTTGGTATATCCATAGGACACCTCAGGGCAAACAGAAAAGTCAATGACAGTCACACCCTAAACTTAACAGGAAGTCCGCCATGTGGGGTGAAACGCGCGGCCACTAAAATCGCGCAGAAAGATGCAAATCATTGTGTTTTAATCTAAATAGCCCCAAATTTGGTGAGTATCATCTAGACACGTGTGCCAACCAAAGTTGTGACTTTGTTGTTGATATCTTATCGGGTATGGGTGTGGCAAGCCTGTAACGAGGTGGCCATTTTTGTGAAAATAAACGCGTCTCTTAACTCTCAAACGCCTTCTCGGATCGAGTTGGAACCAAAAAGGCGTTTGTGCACATTCATGACCTGAACACAAAGATATGTAAATAAAAGGGTTATCTTTAGAAATGGCTCTCCAGCGCCCCCTACAAACTTATAATGGGACCCAAGAATTTAGTTTGTTATAGAGACATAAAATTTGGTACACACATCTCTTATGTCATGACGAGCATAAAGCCAATGACAACCACCCCTATCTATAAATGTGTTGCCATAGCAACGTCCCAAAAATGTGAAAAAAGTCAATGGGAAGTGAAATTTTTAGTTTGTTGTAGGCAAATGAAACTTGGTACACATTTCCACCATGGGCTTATGAACAAAAAAGCCAATGGGGACCACACCCTATCACACACGGGAAGGCGGCCATTTTGAATTGAAAATTTGGTCCGACTTAGAATACACCTCTTTTTTAAAAAACAACAAACAATAGCTGCTTCATTCCACAGACACCAAACTTGGGCAAAATGAGCTAAACACATGTATGTAAAATAGACAAGTGTTTTTCTAGACTTTTCTGCTCGAGTTATATTTTTTTTTATTATAATTTGGTATATATTTTTTTATTATAATTTTTCTGCTAAATGATCCTCAATTTGACCCAGTAAACCAACAACTAAAAGTCATTTTTATTGGTCCCAGACTTCAAACCCGGCGAAAAATGTATGTATTTGAAGTCGCCGAAAAAAAAGAAAAGAAAAATGACTCAGTGGCGACCCCTAGAAAAGTCAAAATACATTGGGCCTAAGGAAAGTGAAAGTAACTTTTTTCCAACGTAGAAAAATGAAACTTGGTACATCAATAGGACACCTCAGGGCAAACAGAAAAGTCTATGACAGCCACACCCTAAACTAAACAGGAAGTCCGCCATGTGGGGTGAAACGCATGGCCACTAAAATCGCACCCCTTGCGCAGAAAGATGCAAATCATTGTGTTTTAATTTAAATGGCCCCAAATTTGGGAGCATCATCTAGACACGTGTGCCAACCAAAGTTGTGACTTTGTTTATGATATCTTATTGGGTATGGGTGTGGCAAGCCTGTAACGAGGTGGCCATTTTTGTGAAAATAAAATGTCTCTTAACTCTCAAACGCCTTCTCGGATCAAGTCGGACCCAAAAAGGCGTTTGTGCACATTCATGACCTGAACAAAAAAATATGTAAATAAAAGGGTTATCTTTAGAAATGGCTCTCCAGCGCCCCCTACAAACTTATAATGGGACCCAAGAATTTAGTTTGTCATAGAGACATGAAATTTGGTACACACATCTCTTATGGCATGACGAGCATAAAAGCCAATGACAACCACCCCCTATCTATAAATGTGTTGCCATAGCAACGTCCCAAATATGTGGAAAAGTCAAGGGAAGTGAAAATTTTAGTTTGTCGTAGGCAAATGAAACTTGGTACACACATCCAGCATGGGCTTATGAACAAAAAAGCCAATGGGGACCACACCCTATCACACACGGGAAGGCGGCCATTTTAAATTAAAGATGTGAACCGACTTAGAATACAACCTCTCTTTTAAAAAACAACAGAAAATAGCTGCTTCATTCCACAGACACCAAACTTGGGCAAAATGAGCTAAACACATGTGTGTAAAATAGACAGTCGTTTTTCTTGTCGTTTTTGCTCGAGTTATATATTTTTTTATTATAATTTGGTATATATTTTTTTTATTATAATTTTTCTGCAAAATGATCCTCAATTTGACCCAGTAAACGTGCAACTAAAAGTCATTTTTATTGGTCACAGACTTCAAGCCCGGCGAAAATTTATGTATTTCAAGTCCCGAAAAAAATATGAAAATGACTCAGTGGCGACCCCTAGAAAAGTCAAAATACATTGGTTCTATGGAAAATGAAAGTAAATTTTTCCAATGTAGAAATACAAAACTTCGTACATCCATAGGACACCTCAGGGCAAACAGAAAAGTTTATTACAGCCATACCGTAAACTCAACAGGAAATCTACTTTGTTGGGTGGAATGCGTGACCACCTAAATTGCACCCCTTGTGTCTAAAGGCTTTTCATCTAAACAGCTCCAAATTTGGTGAGTATCATCTAGACACGTGTGCAAAAAAAAGTTATCAATTTGTTTTTTGATACATTTGTGGCTGTGGTTGTAATGAGTCTGTGAAGAGGCAACCTTTGGGAAATAAATGCCATTTCCCAATTGCCAGGATCCTTCCTTTAGAGGAGGCCCCTCCAGAGCCACGGCTAGAGTCTTAGAAAACTCTTCAGAATCCTTTGGAACCTGTAAACTTGACCTTTTAGACAAGTTATATTTACATTTTGCCTTTTTAAACAGGGGGGTGCAGCGATTCCTGAGTCATCTCAAATCTCCAGCCAGTACTTTGTTTTTCTCGCCTTAGCCCAAGCATAATCTATTATTTTTAAAGGTTCAGACAGCTCCCAGGAAAACCAGGGATGTGGAAACCTTTAACTCTAAATTACAAGGTTGTGTAGCAGGCCCCAGCAGTTGCACAGGCCCGGTTATTTGACATTACCATGAAGTTTACGCTTTAAAGCATGAAATGCAATCCTCCGAGCGCATGTGTCCCTGCGGTCTCAAGGGAGGCGAGGGCCTTTATCGCCGCTTGCGGCTTTAATTATTATTATTATTATTAAGTGAGAGACTGAAGGCGAGCTTATCTGAAGAATTTACAGCCTTAAGCGTTAAATCACCTCCAATCGTAAAATCTAAAACCATCAAAGAAGCAGGGGAAGAGGCTGCGGACGAGCTGCAGAGACGAACCAAAAAGAGAATAAATCTGCTTGAAAAAACACTAGCAGAGCTAGAGGAAGTAAAATATGATACTGGGAAGGAGGAGATGAGACTTCACAGAGCCAGAATTTGGGCAGAGCTCTGTCAGATATTCCCAGAGCGATTAGACCCATCTAAGCTTGAGTCAGAAAAATTAAATGACACAGAGTGTCCATCAAAATTCCTGTTTACGTTTCAAAAGAGACGGAGAGATGAAACAGGAAGTGCCTGGAACTTAAACGAAACCACACAAAGCCTGTTCAAAGTGATGGTTAAGAAGGCAATGTCTCCTGAAGTCCAAACTAAATTGGACTCAGTAGTAGTCCCAGTAGTCCCCTTTTGTGTCCCACGACCGACACAAAAGCCTGACACTAAGTCATCTGCTAATTTTCTGTGTAAAGAAGTCTTTCCTAGATTTGGCATCCCGCGGAGCTTGTTGTCTGATAACGGCACTGCTTTTGCATCAGCAGTGATGCGTCAGGCAATGGCAAAGCTTGGGATAAAGCAAAAGTTTTGGCTGTGGGTACCATCCACGTGCGCAAGGGACAGTGGAAAGAGCTAACGGTACACTAAAGGGTAAATTGGCTAAAATAATAGCAGACAGTCAAAATAAGATTAATTGGGTGGACGCATTACCTCTGGCCCTGATGAGCATGAGGTCACAAGCCAATAGACTAACGCATCTCACACCACACGAGATGCTGACAGGAAGGCCATTCCCGGTCCCGATAAATAATGGACCTTTGGAGAAGCCACCTGTGGAACAATGTGAGAAAGGACTTTTAAACTACCTACAACATTTAACAGAAATCCATAAGGTCATATATCAACAGGTCAAAGCAGCTGGAGAAAGCACTGCTGAGATAGACGCATCCTTACAAAACGTCAAGCCTGGCGACTGGGTGTACATCAAAGTGGTCAGACGAAAGTGGGCGGAACATAGGTGGTCAGGTCCATACCAGGTGCTGCTGTCCACAGAAAACGGCGTAAGAGTTACTGGGAAGAAAGTCTGGTACCATTTATCATGTTGTCGACCGGTGGAAGCTCCATTCCAGGTACAGACAATTACAACTTTTTCGAAAGAAAGGGCACAGGCCCCCGAGGAGCACAGCAAAGATCAGATAAACAATGAAGAGCCAGTGATAAGAAGACGTTCTCAGAGGCTAAGAGACAAGCAGGAAGACTGTGAGCAGGGCAGAGGTGTTATGGCCAAAGGCCCAGGAACCGGAAGACTCCAATGCAAACCCCCAGACAAAGGCAAAAGGTTCAGAAAAATAAAGTTTATTTGGTCCAGAGGGTACAACACAAAAACCAGGAAAAAACCAAGACTAGAGTCCGAACATATAATCCAGGAATAATAATACCAAAAAGAAACAAGACTAGGAAAAACACTTGAAACTCCACAGATACACAGACTCCAACAAATAAAACACAGGGAAACACAGAGCAGACTCACGGGTAGGGAAACGACGACCTGGCACTGAGCAGAAGAACACACAGGTTTAAATAGACACAGACAACAACAGGTGAAACACATCAGGGCGGAGCAGGCAATCACACAGAAGGGGAAGACAACAGGCAGGAAGTAACTCATAAAACACAGACAGGAGTACAACATTTCAAAATAAAATCAAAGGACTCAAAACCAATCTCAAAACAAAAATTCGAATACCACAATAAATATATGACATTAAAAACAACAGACACACTGAATACACTAACAAAACATACAGACTGTTCTAACAGACATGAATCCTGACAGTACCCTTAAAGGCCGAACACTGGGCGGCCTAAAATCCCCTAACCAAAAAACAATCCATGGACATAACCTGGGTGGGAGGAGGGGGTCAGGAAGGAGGGAACCAAGACAATTGGACGCTGGCACAGGACACATATTGGGAACGGGCTCAATGAGAAACAGAGGCGTCGGGTCCGGCCCTCGGAACTGGTCGGCCGGACGGGGCGCTCGGGGAAGAACAGAGGTGTCAGGTCCGGCCCTTGAAACTGGTCGGCCGGACGGGGCGCTCGGTGAATAACAGATGCGTCGGGTCCGGCCCTCGAAACTGGACGGCCGGACGGGCGCCGGGGATAACAGAGGCGGGGTCCGCCTCGGAACTGGTCGGCCGGACGAGGCGCTCGGGGAGGGAGGTGGTGCCGGGACAGGCACTAGGGGGGAAACAGGTGTGCCGGGACAGACAGACTCAGACATAGGACACCCAGGATACTCGGACAGGGAGTTCTCAGACGGGGCAGGACTCAGGACCAGGCAGGGGCAGGACTCAGGACTCAGTACTCAGGACCAGGCAGGGGCAGGATCAAGCAGGGGCAGGACTCAGGACTCAGGACCAGGCAGGGGCAGGACTCAGGACCAGGCAGGAGCAGGACTCAGGACTCAGGACCAGGCAGGGGAAAAAAGACTCAGGACCAGGCAGGGGAAAAAAGACTGAACCAGGCAGGGAAAAAGACTCGAACCAGGCAGGGGAAAAACTGAACCAGGCAGGGGAAAACAAGACTCGGAACCAGGCAGGGGAAAACAAGACTCGGAACCAGGCAGGGGAAAACAAGACTCGGAACCAGGCAGGGGAAAAAGGTCGGGATAGGCAAAAAAGAATCTCAGGACCGGGACAGGGCAGAAAAAGAATCTCAAGACCGGGACAGGGCAGAAAAAGAATCTCAAGACCGGGGGAGGGAAAAAATGACAAAAGTACCGGGCGAGGGAAAAAATGACAAAAGGACCGGGCGAGGGAAAAAATGACAAAAGGACCGGGCGAGGGGAAAAAAAATGACAAAAGGACCGGGCAAGGGAAGGGCTGACAAAGGAGAGGGAACCGGAAGGGGCTGACAAAGGAGAGGGAACCGGACGGGGCTGACAAAGGAAAGGGAACCGGACGGGGCTGACACAGGAAAGGGAACCGGACGGGGCTGACACAGGAAAGGGAACCGGACGGGGCTGACACAGGAAAGGGAACCGGACGGGGCTGACACAGGAAAAGGAAACGAGACGGGGCTGACACAGGAGAGGAAACAAGACGGGGCGGACACAGGAGAGGGAAGCGGGAAGTGAAGACCCGGAGCCGGGGAAGGACCAGACGGATAAGCTCGGGCTGACCAGAACGGGAAAGATGGGGCTGACCAGTCGGAGATGCTGGGGATGGCCAGACGGAGATGCTGGGGATGGCCAGACGGGGAAGACCGGGATGATGAGGGTCCGGCGGAGGCACACGAGGAACCGCGGAGGCGAGAGGAACCAGGCGTAGAGGGAACCAGGCGTAGAGGGAACCAGGCGTAAGATGACCAAACGCGGGATGCAGAGTCTCCTTGGAGTCTAGGTGGCCCAAGTAGGCGCTAAGAAGTCTCTTGGTGGCCCAGGTAGGCGCTGAGAAGTCTCTTGGTGGCCCAGGTAGGCGCTGAGAAGTCTCTTGGTGGCCCAGGTAGGCGCTGAGAAGTCTCTGGGTGGCCCAGGTAGGCGCTGAGAAGTCTCTGGGTGGCCCAGGTAGGCGCTGAGAAGTCTCTGGGTGGCCCAGGTAGGCGCTGAGAAGTGTCTTGGTATGAAGACTCAGGAGGCACGAAGACTCAGGAGGCACGAAGACTCAGGAGGCACGAAGACTCAGGAGGCACGAAGACTCAGGAGGCACGAAGACTCAGGAGCTAGGAGTGACTCAAATCCTCGGCAGACTCGGAGGTTCAGCAGACTGTCATGGGGTTGCGGAGTCTCAGTTCAGGCCAGGTCGTACTGTTATGGCCAAAGGCCCAGGAACCGGAAGCCTCCAATGCAAACCCCCAGACAATGGCAAAAGGTTCAGAAAAATAAAGTTGGTCCAGAGGGTACAACACAAAAAACAGGAAAAAACCAAGACTAGAGTCCGAACATAAAATCCAGGAATAATAATACCAAAAAGAAACCAGACTAGGAAAACACTTGAAACTCCACAGATACACAGACTCCAACAAATAAAACACAGGGAAACACAGAGCAGACTCACGGGTAGGGAAACGACGATCTGGCACTGAGCAGAAGAACACACAGGTTTAAATAGACACAGACAACAAGGAACAGGTGAAACACATCAGGGTGGAGCAGGCAATCACACAGAAGGGGAAGACAACAGGCAGGAAGTAACTCATAAAACACAGACAGGAGTACGACATTTCAAAATAAAACCCAAGGACTCAAAACCAATCTCAAAACAAAAATTCAAATACCACAATAAATATATGACATTAAAAACAACAGACACACTGAATACACTAACAAAACATAAAGACTATTCTAACAGACATGAAACCTGACAAGAGGCCCATCTGGGAGAGAATACTCACATAGACTTGGATACTAGCTCTGACGCAGTTGTCTGTGATCCTTAATTAAAGGATCAAAGAGGGGTGTAAGGAATATTTCTGATCAAAAAACCCAGAATGATGTACATACCAAAGAGACGAAGCCATCGCTGCCTAATCACTGTAAACTATGAGGCAGAAGGAGGGGAAGAAACAGGATGGCTTAATTGGAGAACAAAGCTTTTTCTCACGACCATAGTAATAGACTTGACAATAATAGGACTGAATAACACCACAATAAATAATGTAACAGACGAGACAGAAATTGAATTAGAACAAAGGAAATGTGCACTTGCACTAAGTTTACATGCAGCTGAAGCAGAAGAATTACCATTAGGAAACAGGCTAAATGTAACCTATGCAAGATCAAACATGCTAAATCGAACTTGGGATACAGGACCAAATAAAACAATCACTCATGGTAAATCAGAATTCAGGCAGTGTAGGAGAGAGGGAGCTCTCACCTTAGAAATAGAATGTACACAGGATCGGTGCATTGATGTAAAGAAAGGGTTCAAGATAAACAAAGAGAAAGCTAGGGAACTAATAACAGCTAAATTTGAGCATAGGGAGAAAAGAGAGGTTAAACCATCACATCAAAATGAAGAGATGACAAGAATTGCTCTGTATGGCAACAATTTGTTTTATCAATGGATGAAGTTCTCATCTAGACAAGTCACAAGGAAAGATTGCATTACATGTTACAATTCTAAAAGAGTGCCTACAAATCGACCAATTCCAGGAGTTAATACAGATGCATGTGAATCAAAAGGAACTTGTTTTGCTGTGTGCAGTAGAACTAGCAAGTGGTGTTAGGGGAAGCTGGACAGATGATGCAACTATATGTCCAAGAACAATAAAATCTGAGATAGAGGCATGGATACCGCCTGTACTTGACATGTCTAAGGGAATAATACATCCGTTTTGTATCGCACGAGGTAACTCAATTAGAGCAGCCATGTGGTCTAATGCCTCAATGGATCAGAGAATTAAATGTGAATATCAGAAGTTGCCAGCTCGTTATAGACCAGGTTATGCAAGTGAGGCTAGACTGTATATATGTAAAACAACTAAGAGAGCTGCTATTATGTGTGAGCAAGTTATTGAAGATGGAAGACCCTTAAGAGTTATACGCAATAACACCTTTACTACGCAATATGGGCTGCCCCTGCAAGCGAGGGGAACACAGCCTTTGGCAGATATATTCTGGTTATGCGATGATATGAATTGTATAAAAGTTAATTTACAGTTTAAAGAATAATGGTTGAAAAAAAGAAACGGAAAAAAAGAGGACGGAAAAAAGGCTTAGATTCAGGACAGTTTAACGACGATTTGCAAGAAGTTCTAAATGAATTACCTTATGGGCCAATTTTAATTAACAAATCAAAAACGTATGTACAATATCTTGCAGTACGAGGTTACCCTTTACCTACACCCTCAGTAGAATTACGAATAGAGTCAATAATTTGTAAGAAATAGATGAAACATGTTTTTACTTTGCCAACAGGACTAACTGTGGAGAGGGATGAAGTTTATTTGATGTATAGATATGATATGGTTAATTCTGCTGCAGATGTATCCCTTTGTTCACTAAAACAAAAATAGAAATAGTGATGCTAAAATTAGGACTGGACATTTTATTTAGTACACATACACAGCTGAAAAGACCATATCAGAAACCGGAGAGAGGGAAACCGGGCGGACCAATGAAAAACTGGAGTTTGAGAACACGCCTTGGAATTCCCCATCTACGTCATTGGGGCTCTCTCCAGCATCACCGGAGAGCTTTCCCAGTGAGTCAGCCGAGAGGCCAACGGTGTATCAGGCTCTCCCAGCTACAGGGAGTTCAGAGCAAAGCAGTGATAGCGGTGAAAATCTGGGTGACCAGCCATGGGGTTGGAGCCAGAGGAGAACGTCGGCTTGGTGGTCGAGAGGGCCAGTTGCAGAGGTGCACCCGGTGAGGAGGCAGGAGGACGAGGACGAAACTTCGGACGAAGTTTGGGGCGAGGAGACGCTGGGACCAGAGTTACCGGAGGTTGACGATGCGTTGGACGAGGGGTCTATGGAACCAGTATCGGCAGCAGAGGAGGTGCGAAGGATGCTGACGGATGATGAAATTCTTGAACGAATCAAGCAACAACTAATCATCTACAGAGATCGGATGGCCGCACGAGCTTGCTTCACTGTGGAGAACAATGAAAGGGGAAATGACGTAGGTGAACAGGACATTGTGCCTGTGAGAATGTCTGGTGATGGAATGGAGGTGGCTCCCATATCATTTCCAAGAGAGGGCAGACGGCGTGCACGTATCGAGCACCATGAGCGTTAAATAAGGAGAAGACAGAGAGAGATTCGAAGAGTTGTTTGGACACTTGGACAATTACACCGGACTGCAGCAGGTATTCAAAATGAGGTTTTGCGTACTTTGAATACAATGCAGTCTGAGATATGGCAAGTTCGAGTGCGTCTTATGGACTTAAACATAAGAAGAGATAGCGGAGATTCAGAGTAACTCTCAGTTCTACTATACAAGAACTGAGAGGAAATGCAATTTTATTATAACAAACTTTTGTACTCATATAAGTATTATATTTTAGTATGAGTAATTATATATTCTTATATTGCATACTGTAACAGTGTTATGTGAAGGTACGACAAGTTAACCATATGTTATGTGGTAGGAAGAAGGGGGATCCACTGGGAATTGTTTGAGCTAAATAAGTATAATTTGGATCCGTGTGATGATTGTAATGCACATGTATTATGAACCAGTTGTACTGTTTAGCAAAGACGAGACCTAGAGGTCTCGAAGAGGGGATATGTGGTGTAATATTTTATATGTTATGTGTTTTAACTATGTAGATCCAGTTAGTTATTCATCACACACAGGAAGGACTAGATAAAGACGCAGGTGTCTGTTATCAAAGGATACCCAGAAAGGGAGAGTCCTCAAGGCCGTACAGAGATGACATCAGAAAGTTAATATTGAATGTCGAAGCTTTACAGGAAGAGTTATTACTATACTTTCATATCAAAACTGTATAAAAGCTTGTGTCTACTGTTCAAACATCAGTAGAGCTGGGGAAGGCTACTTGGCTCGTTTGTGTTGGTTGTGAACAATGAAGACTAAATGGCATTGGATCTGGTGTTGCGTTCATAACTTATTCCATACAATAGTGCCAAAGACTGAGGGATCAGTTTTGACACTACAGTATCTTTCACTGCCACATCTGAAAACTCTTATTTCAATAAAAGGAACTCTTCTTTTCCACAAGTGTTGATTATTTAATAAGAAACAGTTCTTATTAAAGTCACAGTTTAAGGACTGTCTCCTTCAGACTGGTCCATGTGTTTTACCAACATTTCCTTTTTTGCAGTGTTTAACTGTAAAGTCTCTCGGAGAAGGAGCGTGCTCAGAAACACTGCTCATTAGATGTGTTTAATTGAATTAGACTCTACAAGACTTGACGGTTAAGCTGGAGGATGTAGGCACTGAGTGCAGGCCCCTGACAGAAATATGCTGCAGTAAGTCCACGGATGATTAGTTATAAAGCAGCAACGCATTAACATCCACCTTTACTGCACAAAGAAGAGTCAGAGGCAGGACAGAAGTGTGACCACAGTCCACACAAAAGTGCAGCCTGTGAGGGCCGACCATCTACTTTTTATGCATTTATCTCGTCTCTGGCATTTTGGAAATGTGCGCACATCAAAAGAACTAATCCAGCAGCAACACTGTGTATACTATACATACTAGGTTAGTTTGGCTAAGTGTAAAAAGTAGGATTAAATATTGTATTGTTAACTTTGTTAGAAAAATTATTGTTACAAAAATGCCAGAAATACTATACAGCAGACTGTCTTTTTTAGTGCTGTGCATCAATATTCCACCTGGCCAGTCAACAGAGAATCGCTTTGTTACCTCCGTGTCGAACTAACCTTATGCAAAGGACAGTGCTGTATAGAGCAATGGTGGTATGGAATTCTCTTCCGCAGTTTTTGATTTTGGGAATGAATGCAATGACTTTTCGTAAAAGATTAAGACTTTATTTATTTACATTAGAATAATTGTTACTATTTATATTTGTTGCTTTTTTATGAATGGTTGAAGAGAGGGAAAACATTGTGAAAATTATGAACCCTATAGTAGTATAGCTGTAACTGTGCACTGTGATAATGAATAATGTAGAGCTTTTGTTTTATTGTTTTATTTTTAGTATGTTGTTGTATTTGTTATGTATGAATGTGTGCACTCCATTTTTGTCTGTATAATGTATTGTTTTATGTTATATATATAAAAAAAGAAAAAATTGTTGAAGTCTATAGACCCCAGGAAGAATAGTTACTGCTTTTGCAGCAGCTAATGGGGATCTTAATAAACTAAACTAAACTAAACTGTGTCACTGTCGACTGGCTCAGCCCCGAACGCTCAAGCTGCAGTGTGTTCTAACCAGTGTTGGACACTACTTTAACAATGTACTTATTTATACTTACTAGTTACTTCTCTCAAAGAGTAACTGAGTTACATCATTATAAAAGTCATTACCAGGAAAGTAACTATTGTGTTACTTAGAAAAAAATCAAATATGTCAAATAACTGGGATGCTCCTAATATTATGTTAAATAAATGGACAGTAAATAGAATAAATTATTATAAAATATTGAAGAATATTTAATGTTGTTGTGGAACAATGTGAGAGACACTTATACTTTTTATAATTCAGACAAATTTACTGCTGTTTTGACTTAATCACATGTTTATGTCACATATATATCACTAAATTATTCATACGTCCTCTTTACTTAAGGATTCAAAAGTAATAAAATACATTTTCTAATATCGGACCATATCGTAGGCCTTTCCTACATCGAAGAAAACTGCCATTACTGACTCCTTGTTAACCTGTGCTTTCTCTGTTTCCAAACATATCATAGAGTCCATAGCCCCTCCCCTTCCTGAATCCACTCTGACACAAAGACACACTTCCTTTACTTTCAACAGAATAAACCAGACGCTCACTTTTCATCTTTTCCACCATCTTATCGATATGAGACGTAAGAGCTATCGACCTGTAATTACTTGGATTAGAAGGATCTTTACCTGGTTTTCTTTTTGGGACAATAACTGCCTCCTTCCAACTTTTGGAACTTTATTATAAAACCTAAAATGCTTAAGCAGACTGTAACAAATGCTGTCCTTGCCGGTGACGAGTCTGCAGCTCTTCATTTAAACATTTTCACCTCTTCCAAGGTCAACGGGACGTCCAGGACACTTCCACAGTGTTCCTCCTCATTTCCTAAAGGCCTTGTTCTGAGAGTTTTATCACAAAACCCTGGACAACAAACATCCACTGCAACAAAAGTGAATTCAAAGTGTGTTCAACAGAGGAAAAGGTTACTCTTAACAAAACCGCTCCAGGACTAAGGGTCAGAAGAGTTGATTGAAGCCGTTTGTAACATTCAGTCGACTTTAGACAGCTGTGTTTTCTTTAACCCAAGTGTGCTACAGCCTCAGTGAGAGCAGGAAGCCTGAAGTCCCACAGCTTGACCCGGAAGTGAAACTTATGAGCCAGCCTCGTCTCACAGCCAATCAGAAGCCTCCATTCACGCAGCAGGGGTTACAAGTAGATTACACACCCTAACTAAAAAATAATCCTAGAATAATAACTAAAGAAGAATCCATTTGAAAAGACTCCAACAAACTTTCATGATCAATAAGACAAATGTGACGAGAGCATTCAAAGCAATGAACAGGAAACAGAATCAAACACAGCACATTATCAAAGTCCAACATAAAACACCAGTGTCTTTTTCAACACTACACACATCAGACACTTTTGTTCTTTTACACTAAATACATTTAAATACTTTTACAGTCTGTCTTCAACATTTATTCTTTTTTCAGATTGAACAGGTGCAGTTTGTCAGAGTCCAGCTGTTCTTCTCTGGCCTCAGCTCTGAACTCCAACCCCTCACATCTGAGAGAACTGGATCTGGGCTCGAACGAAGACCTGAAGGACTCAGGAGTGAAGCATCTGTGTGGTTTTCTGGAGAGTCCAGACTGTCGACTGGAGACTCTAAGGTCAGTTCACTCTGTTCCTGTTACACAGGTCACATGTTCATTAACAGCTCCATCTCATTCATTAACACAACTACATCCATAAAAGCTCTTCCATTTCTGCCACTCACTGTTGTTTATGAAGGAACTGCTCAGAGCTTCACTGTGAGATCAAATATTAATGTAACACTGGATTAAGACCATTCAAACTTTGTACTCAAGTAAAAGTACTGTTACCTGGACAAAAGAATAGTCCATTACAAATAAAAGTAGTGCTGTTAAAATGTCCTCCAGTAAAAGTACATGTGACTGGTGTAATAAAGGACTCAGAGTATTAGTTCCTAGTTCCTCTTTAGTCACTGATGTTGAATGAATGATCAATAACCAGTGGAAAATGTGAGCTGACTAAAGAACAGAGGAGGCTCTGGGCCAAATCCAGACCAAATGCAATAAACAGGAGCTTTATCTGAGTTTACCAGTGCTTTTGATCAGGTTCTAAAAGAAGGACTCGACTGAAACTAGAACATGATGAAACTAAGACTAAACAAGCTTTAAAAGCAGCTCTAAACCAGGACTAAACCAGGACTTGACCAAGACTTGAGAGCCTGACTGTGACAAGGCTCACATAGAGCTCCTTTTTCAATGTAAGGTTAAGAGCTCCCTATAGCAACCTAAGCTTCAGGTGGCCTCACTAAATACAGCTGCTTGAATGAGTCCTAAGCACAACATTAGATGTGTTTTTCCTGTAACCAGCCCCATGTGTCCCATGTAGCTCCTGAAACCCAGAGCTGACCTCAGACTGGCCTTCAGCCTCTCCTTCTCTGACCTACTGCCACTGTTCCTTTGAGCTCACACAGAAGAACACGGCCTCTACATATTATTACTTTGATTTAGTTTTAGTTGTGACTCGACACATTAGTCAGACACTTACAACTTACTGCAAACGCCTTCAAAGGCCTCTTTTTGTCCACGTTGTCCTTATGTTGAGATGACAGCCTCCCGCTCAGTGACGACACAAAACTAAGCTCCGGTCCATCACACGAGCATCGTCCAATCACAGAACAGTAGTGTTGGTCCAGGTGGGACTTGTGGTAGAGCGGCCCATGTGAGCTCAGGTCAGAGGTGACTGACAGCTGTCTGTGCTTTGTGTCTGTGCTCTTTGTGAGGGAACAGGGGCTGAGAACGAGCGCAGTCACAAACAAGCAGCTGAGAGCTTTAACATTGACTGAGATCAGAAAAATAGGCCCCGCAGTAATAATAATAATAATAATAATAATGATAATAATAATAATAATAATAATACATTTTATTTGTAATGCACTTTTTGATGATTTCGACCTCCTGCTGCGTGCTGAGGGAGAAGTGAGATAGGTGTGGTGGGGTGGTTGTAACAGGGTTGTTAATTATTGGAGAAGAGCTTTTTGAAGGTGGTAGGGAGGAACGGATATTTTGTATTTTGGATGTGAAAAAGTCAATGAACCTGTTACACTGATCTGCTGAGTGGTTATTATTTGAGGAGTTTTGTGGTTTGAGGAGGTCGTTTATGGTTAGGAAGAGTTGTTTTGAGTTTTCAGGGCTATTATTAATTAGAGTAGTGGTCTGACCTGGCCTTTAAAAGTGCTTTTGAATATGCCTTTTGTTGTTCCCGGTAGGTCAATTTATGCACCGTCAACCCTGAGGTTTTAAAAGCACGCTCCAGGACTCGGACAGATCTTTTCATTTGCGTTCATCTGTAAACCAGGGAGCGGAGCGTGTAAAAGTCACAGTACGGGTTTTTACTGGTGCGTGGGGGTCTAGAATAAAGTTGAGGTTTCTATTGTAAAAGTCCATGAGGTCAGTGATTTAGATTAGATTAGATTCAACTTTATTGTCATTACACAAGTACAGGTACAAGGCAACAAAATGCAGTTTAGGTCTAACCAGAAGTGCAATAGCAGCAAAGTGCAGGATATATACAATGGTTGCATACGTGCAGGATATGGAGATGTACAGGATTTACAGGTAATATGTACAATGAATATAAATATACAGATGGTTATTACTATAAAAAGGTGAGTGTGTGCCATAAATATAATTACAGGTGTCTCTTTTCTATAAACAGCATTTACAGGTGAATGTGTACTATAAATGTAAATGTAATACACACGCGTCGCCCTGCACACACACATACACACACTCACTCACTCACATACACACACACACACACACATACACACACTCACTCACACACACACACACACACACACACACACACACACACACATACACACACAAACATACACACATACACACGGGAATTAAACCGGGAGAGCTATACACACACTCACTCACATGCACACACACATACACACATACACACACTCACTCACTCACATACACACACTCACTCACACACACACACACACACACACACACATACACACACACTCACATACACACACACTCACATACACACACTCACACACACACACACACACACACACACACACACACACACATACACACACACTCACACACACACTCACTCACATACACACACACACATACACACACTCACTCACACACACACACACACACACACACACACACATACACAAACATACACGCACACACACACACACACACACACACACACACACACACACACACACACACACACACACACACACGTGATATACAGATGTCTCTAACTATGAACAGAATTTTACAGGTAGGTGTATACAATTGTATGTTAGCTTAAGGTAAGCAGTAGATTTAAGGTAGTGCAAACAGTGAAATGTAAACAGTTGGTAGCAAAGGTGCAGTAGTGCAAGGGATGGTGGGATGGTGGGGATGAGAGGAGAGTCTGTGAGGGGAGTGGGATGGTGGGGGGGGGTAGAAGAGTCTATGAGGGTAGTGGGATGGTGGGGGGTGAGAGGAGAGTCTGTGAGGGGAGTGGCATGGTGGGGGGTGAGAGAGGAGTCTGTGAGAGGTGTGGGGTCAGCAAGGGTTAGAGTTCAGTAAAGACACAGCTCTGGGGAAGAAACTGTTCTTTAGTCGGTTGGTTCTAGTCCGGAGGCTCCTGAAACGCCTGCCGGAGGGGAGGAGGGAGAACAGTCTGTGGGCTGGGTGAGAGGAGTCCTTAAGGATGCTGCGAGCTCGACACAGACAGCGTTTCCTCTGGATGTTTTCGATGGCAGGAAGTGGAGTCCCTGTGATGCGTTGGGCAGTTTTCACCACCCGCTGCAATGTTTTGCGCTCGCGACAGAGCAGCACCCATACCATACTGTGACACAGTTCGTCAGGATGCTTTCTATCGCGCAGCGGTAGAAGTTCACCAGGATGGCCGAGGAGAGCTGGTTCTTCCTCAGTGTCCTCAGGAAGAAGAGGCGCTGGTGAGCCTTCTTGACCAGGCTGGAGGTGTTGGTTGTCCAGGTCATGTCAGCCGAGATGTGGGTCCCCAGGAACTTGAAGCTGGAGACACGCTCAACGTCCTTTCCATTGATGTGGATGGTGTCGCGTGTGCCTCTAGACTCTTTCCTGAAGTCCACGATGAGCTCCTTCGTTTTGGTGGTGTTGAGGAGCAGGTTATTTTCGTTGCACCATGTGGACAGGTGCTGGATCTCTTCCCTGTAGGCAGTCTCATCGTTGTTGCTGATGAGACCAATCACTGTAGTGTCGTCTGCAAACTTGACGATGGCATTAGATCCAAACACAGGCTTGCAGTCGGAGGTGAAGAGGGAGTAATTTGGGAGTGAGGAACAAAGAGATGTGGTCTGATTGTCCCAGGTGGGGGAGGGGTGTCGCCACGTAAGCTCCAGCCATGTTTGTGTAGACATGGTCTAGGGTTTTGTTTCCTCTGGTGTGACAGGAAACATTCTGATGAAATTTGGGTAGCACAGTCTTTAGGTTTGTTATAAGAATTCTATATGTTAAAAGAATTCTATATCCTTATATTATCCAGAGAGACACGGAGACAGATTATATTATAAAAGCTAAAGCCAGGTTTTATTCCTTGCAAGGGAAGCAAAGTACACACAGATATATCAAAGGTACATAGTGCGTTTTGCTTAAAGAGGTAAACAATCCACGTGCGTTTTATACCCAGTAGTACTCCTACGCAGTTCGACCTAGGTCGTGATGGCCTGCATGTCATAGCATGGAGCAGACAGAAGAATCATATCTAAACTAAAACATAGACACTAAATGAAAACTCATACAATTCCCATAACATTCCCTCTTATGCTGAATAGGCATAAATCAAATTCTCCACCTTGATGTGAATTGTATTAAGTCAGGAGCGAAAACCCAGAGGCAGCTGACCTAGCCTAAGTACATTTGACCATTCGGCTAAATGACCTATCGCTGGGAAAAAGACCTCCTGACCGCCTCTGCCAAGGCGCGCACATTCAAGGCAGATACATGTAAAGATCAAAATAAACTGATTTCTTCTGACACACATGTCCAATTAATGACAGAAATGAGTATAATATTGCAAACAGATAAATCAAAAGGAGATTAACATACTGATTCTTAACATCCAATAATAATTGATTACATCAAAACATAGAATCATTCCAAAATAAAGCAGAGAAAGATGCCGGAGGTTAAGCTGGTCGACCCATCGAACTTAACATCTCCAGCCTGTCCCTGCCTGTCCATTTCTGTCCCTGTAACGAAAAGAAAAACACATGGAGTGAGACTTGTGCACATTCATAATGATTAAAATCAATTCTCTTCAGCATAATCAATTCAATGAACCATACGGCCCTTAGGTCTGTAGTATGATCCGTCCTGGAGCTGTTGTCCCGTTGGTGTACATGCAAACAATAATGTCCCTCAGATATCAAAGTGTTCATCTGAGGTCCAAGCCTTGACCTTAGTCGTTTGGCAGGTGCATGTCCAGGAATGTTGACCCAGCAATGGCCACATTCATCAATCTCACCAACAAGCTCCATTACATGTAAAGCAACACAAACAAAAGTTATTAGACATGGAAGTGCAACAACAAGTACATGTACTGTATCTCAATACAGATTCTAAAATCCCAGTAAATCTTCCAAATCTGTTGTAAAACCAGGTCAAAATTAATTTCTCTATACCAGAATACTCTAATTCCTCTGTTAGAGTTTGAAGTCCTTTCTTAAAGACTTTAGTTCTGCTGTAACTAGTCCTGTGTTACTTTGGAGGAAATCCTTTGTAGATCCCCTCTTCAGCTAAAAGCATGCTCAGTGCTATTTAGTTCTGTCCAGTCCTTGGACCAGTTTTCTCTCATTTCCAGTTTTAATTAACAGTTACAGCATCTCTCATACAATTCATAAACCTATGTTGGTTATAAATATACTTAATTTACTTTAATCTACATTTTCATAAATTGTCCCAAATGGTAAACATTCAAATCCTAATGCTAATTTAATTTTAGCCTTATATTCATTAAGGACACCTTCAAGGACACCTCTGTCGCCGATGTAAATGGGGCTCTCAAATGAACCTGAGGGAGCTGCTGTTTGGCTCCTAAAGTGTGAGTTTCCACTCACAATGTTCTCCGTCACATTGTATGTGAACACAAATAAAACGAGGATCCTTTAAGGACGCATGTTTCCGGTCAGCAGGCAACGCTGGTCTAATGGTCTTACTTTCACAAAACCTCCAGACTTCTGCTTTGCACTGCACCTGTCCCTGATCTCTCCGTTTGTCAAGTTCAGAGTGATGTCACAGGAAGTCATGTGACTCCTGTCACTAGCCCTGCTCACAGGTGTACTTCCCTTCACAGGTGTAAACCAAGATGATATAAGTTCAAAGAACTATGTTAATATTAGCTCTTACTGGTGGTGGCTATATTAATTGTCAAACTCCTTTTCTGAACTGGTATACTTGTTGAAGTTGGCTTCCATCCAAATAAAGAACAAACAAACAAATCAGAACGTTATCTGACATTATAGACCCATAAAAAGTGCCTCCTAGGTTTTCACAAACGAAACCATAAAAGCCCTTAAAATGATCAAACCATAAAATTGAAACAGCAGATAAACCCTGTTTCCACAGATATGGTCTGCTGGAAATCTACTTTAATCTGAAAAGGTTTAATCAGACTAAACAGTGCTTCTCCAGAAAAGTCCTGTCAACTTTCTTTATTTCATTATTTGATTTAAACTTTTAACTGTATTAAACCCTGTTGTTTCAGCCTCATGCTAACCATTAGGTTAACCAAGCATCCCTTCAGCACTTTAACACAGCTTTGTTTAAACCTTCATCTCCCCCCTTTTTGAGACGTGGGACAACCATGGCTCAAAATACCACAAAAATGAACAAAATAAAACAAAAATAAAAATAAAATCAAAACAGAATGGTTATTTTCCAATCACCACCTTAAATTGTTATTTCATTAATTAGGCCCGAGCCGGTGATGACCGGGAGGGCCTATTGTTTTTGCTCGGATTATTAGGCCCGAGCCGGTGATGACCGGGAGGGCCTATTGTTTTTGCTCGGATTTTTTTTTTTTTTTTTTTCTTCCGACCCAATGATCCTAAATTTGACCCAGTGAACATGCACGAAAAGTAATTTTTATTGGTCCCAGACTTCAAGCTCGGCGAAAAATTTATGTATTTGAAGTCGCCGAAAAAAAAATACGAAAAATGACTCAGTGGCGACCCCTACAAAATCAAAATACATTGGGCCTATGGAAAGTGAAAGTAACTTTTTTCCAACGTAGAAAAATGAAACTTGGTACATCCATAGGACACCTCAGGGCAAACAGAAAAGTCAATGACAGTCACACCCTAAACTTAACAGGAAGTCCGCCATGTGGGTGAAACGCGGCCACTAAAATCGCACTTGCGCAGAAAGATGCAAATCATTGTGTTTTAATCTAAATGGCCCCAAATTTGGTGAGTATCATCTAGACACGTGTGCCAACCAAAGTTGTGACTTTGTTGTTGATATCTTATCGGGTATGGGTGTGGCAAGCCTGTAACGAGGTGGCCATTTTTGTGAAAATAAACGCCTCTTAACTCTCAAACGCCTTCTCGGATCGAGTTGGAACCAAAAGGCGTTTGTGCACATTCATGACCTGAACACAAAAATATGTAAATAAAAGGGTTATCTTTAGAAATGGCTCTCCAGCGCCCCTACAAACTTATAATGGGACCCAAGAATTTAGTTTGTCATAGAGACATAAAATTTGGTACACACATCTCTTATGTCATGACGAGCATAAAAGCCAATGACAACCACCCCCTATCTATAAATGTGTTGCCATAGCAACGCCCCAAAAATGTGGAAAAAGTCAATGGGAAGTGAAAATTTTAGTTTGTTGTAGGCAAATGAAACTTGGTACACACATCCAGCATGGGCTTATGAACAAAAAAGCCAATGGGGACCACACCCTATCACACACGGGAAGGCGGCCATTTTGAATTGAAAATGTGAACCGACTTAAAATACACCTCTTTTTTAAAAGAACACAGAAAATAGCTGCTTCATTCCACAGACACCAAACTTGGGCAAAATGAGCTAAACACATGTATGTAAAATAGACAAGCGTCTTTCTAGACTTTTTTGCTCGAGTTATATTTTTTTTTATTATAATTAGGCCCGAGCCGGTGATGGCCGGGAGGGCCTATTGTTTTTGCTCGGATTTTTTATTTTTTAGGCCCGAGCCGGTGATGACCGGGAGGGCCTATTGTTTTTGCTCGGATTATTTTTCTTAGTTTTTATTCTTCTCCACCTATGATCCTAAATTTGACCCAGTGAACATGAATGAAAAGTCATTTTTATTGGTCCCAGCCTTCAAGCTCGGCGAAAAATTTATGTATTTGAAGTCACAAAAAAATACGAAAAATGACTCAGTGACCCTACAAAATCAAAATACATTGGGCCTATGGAAAGTGAAAGTAACTTTTTCCAACGTAGAAAAATGAAACTTGGTATATCCATAGGACACCTCAGGGCAAACAGAAAAGTCAATGACAGTCACACCCTAAACTTAACAGGAAGTCCGCCATGTGGGGTGAAACGCTGCCACTAAAATCGCACTTGCGCAGAAAGATGCAAATCATTGTGTTTTAATCTAAATGGCCCCAAATTTGGTGAGTATCATCTAGACACGTGTGCCAACCAAAGTTGTGACTTTGTTGTTGATATCTTATCGGGTATGGGTGTGGCAAGCCTGTAACGAGGTGGCCATTTTTGTGAAAATAAACGTCTCTTAACTCTCAAACGCCTTCTCGGATCGAGTTGGACCCAAAAAGGCGTTTGTGCACATTCATGACCTGAACACAAAATATGTAAATAAAAGGGTTATCTTTAGAAATGGCTCTCCAGCGCCCCCTACAAACTTATAATGGGACCCAAGAATTTAGTTTGTCATAGAGACATAAAATTTGGTACACACATCTCTTATGTCATGACGAGCATAAAAGCCAATGACAACCACCCCTATCTATAAATGTGTTGCCATAGCAACGCCCCAAAAATGTGGAAAAAGTCAATGGGAAGTGAAAATTTTAGTTTGTTGTAGGCAAATGAAACTTGGTACACACATCCAGCATGGGCTTATGAACAAAAAGCCAATGGGGACCACACCCTCACACACGGAAGGCGGCCATTTTGAATTGAAAATGTGAACCGACTTAAAATACACCTCTTTTAAAAGTACACAGAAAAAGCTATTTCAATCCACAGACACCAAACTTGGGCAAAATGAGCTAAACACATGTATGTAAAATAGACAAGTGTTTTTCTAGACTTTTTGCTCGAAAGTTATATTTTTAGGCCCGAGCCGTGACCGGGAGGGCCTATTGTTTTGCTCTGATTTTTTTTTTTTTTTATTGTGACCAAATGATCCTAAATTTGACCCAGTGAACATTCACGAAAAGTCATTTTATTGGTCCCAGACTTCAAGCTCGCGAAAAATGGTATGTTTTTGAAGTCACTAAAAAAATACGAAAAATGACTCAGTGGCGACCCCTAGAAAAGTCAAAATACATCGGGCCTATGGAAAGTGAAAGTAACTTTATTCCAATGTAGAAAAATGAAACTTGGTACATCTATAGCACACCTCAGGCAAACAGAAAAAGTCAATGACAGCCACACTCTAAACTCAACAGGAAGTCCGACATGTGGGGTGAAACGTGACCACTAAAATCGCACCCCTTGTGCAAAAAGATGCAAATCATTGTGTTTTAATCTAAATAGCCCCAAATTTGGTGAGTATCATCTAGACACGTGTGCCAATCAAAGTTGTGACGTTGTTTATGATATCTTATCGGGTATAGGTGTGAGCCTGTAAGAAGGTGGCCATTTTTATGAAAATAAACGCCTCTTAACTCCTCAAACGCCTTCTCGGATCGAGTTGGACCCAAAAATGTTGTGCACATTCATGACCTGAACACTAAAGATATGTAAATAAAAGGGTTATCTTTAGAAATGGCTCCAGCGCCCCTACAAACTTATAATGGGACCCAAGAATTTAGTTTGTCATAAAGACTTTGAATTTGGTACACACATCTCTTATGTCATGAGCATAAAAGCCAATGACAACCATCTATAAATGTGTTGCAACGCCTATGATCCAAAATGTGGAAAAGTCAATGGAAAGTGAAATTTTTAGTTTGTTGTAGGCAAATGAAACTTGGTACACACATCCGGTATGGGCTTATGAACAAAAGCCAATGGGGACCACACCCTATCACACACACGGAAGGCAGCCATTTTGAATTGAAAATGTGAACCGACTTAAAATACACTCTTTTTAAAAGAACACAGAAAATAGCTGCTTCATTCCACAGACACCAAACTTGGGCAAATGAGCTAAACACATGTATGTAAAATAGACAAGCGTTTTTCTAGACTTTTTGCTCGAGTTATTTTTTTTATTATAATTTGGTAATATATTTTTATAAATTTTTTTGCAAAATGATCCTAAATTTGACCCAGTAAACGTGCAACTAAAAGTCATTTTTATTGGTCCCAGACTTTAAGCCCAGCGAAAATTTATGTATTTGAAGTCCCGAAAAAAATATGAAAAATGACTCAGTGGCGACTCTAGAAAAGTCAAAATACATTGGTTCTATGGAAAATGAAATTTTTCCATTCATGTAGAAATACAAAACTTGGTACATCCATAGGACACCTCAGGGCAAACAGAAAAGTTTATTACAGCCATACAAACTCAACAGAAAATCTACTATGTTGGGTGGAATGCGTGACCACACTAAATCTCTTATGTCTTGTCTAAAGGCTTTTCATCTAAACAGCTCCAAATTTGGTGAGTATCATCTAGACACGTGTGCAAAAAAAGTTATCAATTTGTTTTTTGATACATTTCTGGCTGTGGTCGTAATGAGTCTGTGAAGAGGCAACCTTTGGGAAATAAATGCCATTTCCCAATTGCCAGGATCCTTCCTTTAGAGGAGGCCCCTCCAGAGCCAAGGCTAGAGTCTTAGAAAACTCCTCAGAATCCTTTTACCGTGAAGTTTACGCTTTAAAGCACGAAATGCACTCCTCCGAGTGCTTCATGTCTCAAGGGAGGCGAGGGCCTTTATCGCCGCTAAACTTTAATTTTATTTATTAGGCCAGTGATGACCGGGAGGGCCTATTGTTTTTTATTTTTTTATTTTTTATTTTTTTTTTTTTTTCTTCCGACCCAATGATCCTAAATTTGACCCAGTGAACATGCAGCAAAGGTCATTTTATTGGTCCCAGACTTCAAGCTGGCGAAAATTTATGTATTTGAAGTCGCCGAAAAAAATACAAAAATGACTCAGTGGCGACCCTACAAAATCAAAATACATTGGGCCTATGGAAAGTGAAAGTAACTTTTTTCCAACGTAGAAAAATGAAACTTGGTATATCCATAGGACACCTCAGGGCAAACAGAAAAGTCAATGACAGCCACACCCTAAACTTAACAGGAAGTCCGCCATGTGGGGTGAAAAGCGACCACTAAAATCGCACCCCTTGCAGAAAGATGCAAATCATTGTGTTTTAATCTAAATGGCCCCAAATTTGGTGAGTATCATCTAGACACGTGTGCCAACCAAAGTTGTGACTTTGTTGTTGATATCTTATCCGGTGTGGGTGTGGCAAGCCTGTAACGAGGTGGCCATTTTTGTGAAAATAAAACGTCTCTTAACTCTCAAACGCCTTCTCGGATCGAGTTGGACCCAAAAAGGCGTTTGTGCACATTCATGACCTGAACAAAAATATGTAAATAAAGGGTTATCTTTAGAAATGGCTCTCCAGCGCCCCTACAAACTTATAATGGACCCAAGAATTTAGTTTGTCATAGAGACATGAAATTTTGTACACACATCTCTTATGTCATGACGAGCATAAAAGCCAATGACAACCACCCCCTATCTATAAATGTGTTGCCATAGCAACGTCCCAAAAAAATGTGAAAAAAGTCAATGGGAAGTGAAAATTTTAGTTTGTTGTAGGCAAATGAAACTTGGTACACACATCCACCATGGGCTTATGAACAAAAAAGCCAATGGGGACCACACCCTATCACACACAGGAAGGCGGCCATTTTGAATTGAAAATGTGAACCGACTTAAAATACACCTCTTTTTAAAAGTACACAGAAAAAGCTGCTTCATTCCACAGACACCAAACTTGGGCAAAATGAGCTAAACACATGTATGTAAAATAGACAAGCGTTTTTCTAGACTTTTTTGCTCGAGTTATATTTTATTTTATTATAATTTGGTATATTTTTTTATTATAATTTTTCTGCAAAATGATCCTCAATTTGACCCAGTAAACGTGCAACTAAAGTCATTTTATTGGTCCCAGACTTCAAGCTCGGCGAAAAATTTATGTATTTGAAGTCGCCGAAAAAAATATGAAAAATGACTCAGTGGCGACCCTACAAAATCAAAATACATTGGGCCTATGGAAAGTGAAAGTAACTTTTTTCCAACGTAGAAAAATGAAACTTGGTACATCCATAGAACACCTCAGGGCAAACAGAAAAGTTTATTACAGCTATACCGTAAACTCAACAGGAAATCTACTATGTTGGGTGGAATGCGTGACCACCTAAATCGCACCCCTTGTGTCTAAAGGCTTTTCATCTAAACAGCTCCAAATTTGGTGAGTATCATCTAGACACGTGTGCAAAAAGTTATCAATTTCTTTTTTGATACATTTGTGGCTGTGGTCGTAATGAGTCTGTGAAGAGGCAGCCATTTCTTTGGGAAATAAATGCCATTTCCCAATTGCCAGGATCCTTCCTTTAGAGGAGGCCCCTCCAGAGCCACGGCTAGAGTCTTAGAAAACTCCTCAGAATCCTTTTTACCGTGAAGTTTACGCTTTAAAGCACGAAATGCACTCCTCCGAGTGCATGTGTCCCCGCAGTCTCAAGGAGGCGAGGGCCTTTATCGCCGCTATGGCTTTAATTAGGCCCGAGCCGGTGATGACCGGGAGGGCCTATTGTTTTTGCTCGGATTTTTTTTTATTATTATTTTTTATTTTTCTTTTCCACCTATGATCCTAAATTTGACCCAGTGAACATGCACGAAAAGTCATTTTATTGGTCCCAGACTTCAAGCTCGGCGAAAATTTATGTATTTGAAGTCGCCAAAAAATACGAAAAATGACTCAGTGGCGACTACAAAATCAAAATACATTGGGCCTATGGAAAGTGAAAGTAACTTTTTCCAACGTAGAAAAATGAAACTTGGTATATCCATAGGACACCTCAGAACAAACAGAAAAGTCAATGACAGTCACACCTAAACTCAACAGGAAGTCCGCCATGTGGGGTGAAACGCGCGGCCACTAAAATCGCACCCCTTGCGCAGAAAGATGCAAATCATTGTGTTTTAATCTAAATGGCCCCAAATTTGGTGAGTATCATCTAGACACGTGTGCCAACCAAAGTTGTGACTTTGTTTTGATATCTTATCGGGTATGGGTGTGGCAAGCCTGTAACGAGGTGGCCATTTTTGTGAAAATAAAACGTCTCTTAACTCTCAAAGCGCCTTCTCGGATCGAGTTGGACCCAAAAGGCGTTTGTGCACATTCATGACCTGAACAAAAAAATATGTAAATAAAAGGGTTATCTTTAGAAATGGCTCTCCAGCGCCCCTACAAACTTATAATGGACCCAAGAATTTAGTTTGTCATAGAGACATAAAATTTTGTACACACATCTCTTATGTCATGACGAGCATAAAAGCCAATGACAACCACCCCTATCTATAAATGTGTTGCCATAGCAACGTCCCAAAAATGTGAAAAAGTCAATGGGAAGTGAAATTTTTAGTTTGTTGTAGGCAAATAAAACTTGGTACACACATCCACCATGGGCTTATGAACAAAAAAACCAATGGGGACCACACCCTATCACACACAGGAAGGCGGCCATTTTGAATTGAAAATGTGAACCGACTTAAAATACACCTCTTTTTAAAAGAACACAGAAAATAGCTGCTTCATTCCACAGACACCAAACTTGGGCAAAATGAGCTAAACACATGTATGTAAAATAGACAAGCGTTTTTCTAGACTTTTTGCTCGAGTTATATTTTTTTATTATAATTTGGTATATATTTTTATTATAATTTTTCTGCAAAATGATCCTCAATTTGACCCAGTAAACATGCAACTAAAGTCATTTTTATTGGTCCCAGACTTCAAGCTCGGCGAAAAATTTATGTATTTGAAGTCCCCAAAAAAAATATGAAAAATGACTCAGTGGCGATCCCTACAAAGTCAAAATACATTGGGCCTATGGAAAGTGAAAGTAACTTTTTTCCAACGTAGAAAAATGAAACTTGGTACATCCATAGGACACCTCAGGGCAAACAGAAAAGTTTATTACAGCCATATCGTAAACTCAACAGGAAATCTACTATGTTGGGTGGAATGCGTGACCACCTAAATTGCACCCCTTGTGTCTAAAGGCTTTTCATCTAAACAGCTCCAAATTTGGTGAGTATCATCTAGACACGTGTGCAAAAAAAAGTTATCAATTTGTTTTTTGATAGATTTGTGGCTGTGGTCGTAATGAGTCTGTGAAGAGGCAACTATTGGGAAATAAATGCCATTTCCCAATTGCCAGGATCCTTCTCAACAGATAATGTTGGGTGGAATACATGACCACCTAAATCGTACACTTTGTGCTAAAGGGTTTTCATCTAAACAGCTCCAAATTTGCTTTAAAGCCGACATGCAATCCTCCGAATATATGTGTCCCAGGTCTCAAGGGAGGCGAGGGCCTTTATCGCCGCTGCGGCTTTAATTAGGCGAGCGGTGATGCCAGGAGGGCCTATTGTTTTTGCTCAGATTTTTTTTTTTTTTTTTTTAATTTTTTTATTAAATTTGACCCAGTGAACATGCGAAAAGTCATTTTATTGGTCCCAGACTTCAAGCTCGGCGAAAAATTTATGTATTTGAAGTCGCCGAAAAAAATACGAAAAATGACTCAGTGGCGACCCTACAAAATCAAAATACATTGGGCCTATGGAAAGTGAAAGTAACTTTTTCCAACGTAGAAAAATGAAACTTGGTATATCCATAGGACACCTCAGGGAACAAACAGAAAAGTCAATGACAGTCACACCTAAACTTCAACAGGAAGTCCGCCATGTGGGGTGAAAGCAGCGCGGCCACTAAAATCGCACCCCTTGCGCAGAAAGATGCAAATCATTGTGTTTTAATCTAAATGGCCCCAAATTTGGTGAGTATCATCTAGACACGTGTGCCAACCAAAGTTGTGACTTTGTTGTTGATATCTTATCGGGTATGGGTGTGGCAAGCCTGTAACGAGGTGGCCATTTTTGTGAAAATAAAGCGTCTCTTAACTCTCAAGCGCCTTCTCGGATCGAGTTGGACCCAAAAAGGCGTTTGTGCACATTCATGACCTGAACAAAAATATGTAAATAAAAGGGTTATCTTTAGAAATGGCTCTCCAGCGCCCCTACAAACTTATAATGGACCCAAGAATTTAGTTTGTCATAGAGACATAAAATTTTGTACACACATCTCTTATGTCATGACGAGCATAAAAGCCAATGACAACCACCCCTATCTATAAATGTGTTGCCATAGCAACGTCCCAAAAAATGTGAAAAAAGTCAATGGGAAGTGAAATTTTTAGTTTGTTGTAGGCAAATAAAACTTGGTACACACATCCACCATGGGCTTATGAACAAAAAAGCCAATGGGGACCACACCTATCACACACAGGAAGGCGGCCATTTTGAATTGAAAATGTGAACCGACTTAAAATACACCTCTTTTTAAAAGTACACAGAAAAAAAGCTGCTTCATTCCACAGACACCAAACTTGGGCAAAATGAGCTAAACACATGTATGTAAAAAGAGACAAGTGTTTTTCTAGACTTTTTTGCTCGAGTTATATTTTTTTTTATTATAATTCGGTATATATTTTTTTATTATAATTTTTCTGCAAAATGATCCTCAATTTAACCCAGTAAACGAACAACTAAAAGTCATTTTATTGGTCCCAGACTTCAAGCCCGGCAAAAAATTTATGTATTTGAAGTCCCCGAAAAAAAAATGAAAAATGACTCAGTGGCGGCCCCTAGAAAAGTCAAAATACATTGGGCCTATGGAAAGTGAAAGTAACTTTTTCCAACGTAGAAAAATGAAACTTGGTATATCCATAGGACACCTCAGGGCAAACAGAAAAGTCAATGACAGTCACACCTAAACTTAACAGGAAGTCCGCCATGTGGGGTGAAAGCGCGGCCACTAAATTCGCACCCCTTGCGCAGAAAGATGCAAATCATTGTGTTTTAATCTAAATGGCCCCAAATTTGGTGAGTATCATCTAGACACATGTGCCAACCAAAGTTGTGACTTTGTTGTTGATATCTTATCGGGTATGGGTGTGGCAAGCCTGTAACGAGGTGGCCATTTTGTGAAAATAAAAGCGTCTCTTAACTCTCAAGCGGCCTTCTCGGATCGAGTTGGACCCAAAAAGGCGTTTGTGCACATTCATGACCTGAACACAAAAATATGTAAATAAAAGGGTTATCTTTAGAAATGGCTCTCCAGCGCCCCTACAAACTTATAATGGGACCCAAGAATTTAGTTTGTCATAGAGACATAAAATTTGGTACACACATCTCTTATGTCATGACGAGCATAAAAGCCAATGACAACCACCCCTATCTATAAATGTGTTGCCATAGCGTCCCAAATATTTGGAAAAAGTCAATGGGAAGTGAAAATTTTAGTTTGTCGTAGGCAAATGAAACTTGGTACACACATCCAGCATGGGCTTATGAACAAAAAAGCCAATGGGGACCACACCTATCACACACGGGAAGGCGGCCATTTTGAATTGAAAATGTGAACCGACTTAAAATACACCTCTTTTTAAAAGAACTCAGAAAATAGCTGCTTCATTCCACAGACACCAAACTTGGGCAAAATGAGCTAAACACATGTATGTAAAATAGACAAGCGTTTTTCTAGACTTTTTGCTCGAGTTATATTTTATTTTATTATAATTTGGTATATTTTTTTATTATAATTTTTCTGCAAAATGATCCTCAATTTGACCCAGTAAGCGTGCAACTAAAGTCATTTTATTGGTCCCAGACTTCAAGCTCGTGAAAAATTTATGTATTTGAAGTGCGAAAAAAAATATGAAAAATGACTCAGTGGCGACCCTACAAAAGTCAAAATACATTGGGCCTATGGAAAGTGAAACTTTTTCCAACGTAGAAAAATGAAACTTGGTACATCCATAGGACACCTCAGAACGAACAGAAAAATGTATTACAGCCATATCGTAAACTCAACAGGAAATCTACTATGTTGGGTGTATGCGTGACCACCTAAATTGCACCCCTTGTGTCTAAAGGCTTTTCATCTAAACAGCTCCAAATTTGGTGAGTATCATCTAGACACGTGTGCCAAAAAAATTATCAATTTGTTTTTGATAGATTTGTGGCTGTGGTCGTAATGAGTCTGTGAAGAGGCAGCCATTTCTTTGGGAAATAAATGCCATTTCCCAATTGCCAGGATCCTTCCTTTAGAGGAGGCCCCTCCAGAGCCAAGGCTAGAGTCTTAGAAAACTCCTCAGAATCATTTGGAACTTGTAACCTTGTACTTTTAGACAAGTTATATTTACATTTGTCTTTTTAAACAGGGGGTGCAGCGATTCCTGAGTCATCTCAAATCTCCAGCCAGTACTTTGTTTTTCTTAGCCCAAGCATAATCTATTATTTCCAAAGGTTCAGACAGCTCCCAGGAAAACCAGAGATTGTGGAGACCTTTAACTCTAAAGTTAGGTTACAAGGTGGTGTAGCAGGCCCAAGCAGTAGCACAGGCCGGTTATTTGACATTACCGTGAAGTTTACGCTTTAAAGCACGAAATGAAATCCTCCAGTGCATGTGTCCCAGCGGTCTCAAGGAGGCGAGGCCTTTATCGCGCTTGCGGCTTTAATTAGGAGCCCGAGCCGGATGATGGCGGGAGGGCCTATTGTTTTTCGGATTTTTTTTTTTTTATCTTTCTTGTGACCAAATGATCCTAAATTTGACCCAGTGAACATGCACGAAAAGTCATTTTATTGGTCCCAGACTTCAAGCTCGGCGAAAAATTTATGTATTTGAAGTGCTTGAAAAAAAATGACCCTACAAAATCAAAATACATTGGGCCTATGGAAAGTGAAAGTAACTTTTTTCCAACGTAGAAAAATGAAACTTGGTATATCCATAGGACACCTCAGGGCAAACAGAAAAGTCAATGACAGTCACACCCTAAAGTCAACAGGAAGTCCGCCGTGTGGGGTGAAAGCGCGACCACTAAAACCGCACTCCTCGCGCAAAATGATTCAACTCATCGTGTTTTTATCTAAAAGGCCCCAAATTTGGTGAGTATCATCTAGACACGTGTGTCAACCAAAGTTGTAACTTTGTTGTAGATATCTTATCGGGGATGGGTGTGGCAAGCCTGTAACGATGTGGCCATTTTTGTGAAAATAAAATGTCTCTTAACTCTCAAACGCCTTCTCGGATCGAGTTGGACCCAAAAAGGCGTTTGTGCACATTCATGACCTGAACACAAAAATATTTAAATAAAAGGGTTATCTTTAGAAATGGCTCTCCAGCGCCCCCTACAAACTTATAATGGGACCCAAGAATTTAGTTCGTCATAGAGACATGAAATTTGGTACACACATCTCTTATGTCATGACGAACATAAAAGCCAATGACAACCACCCCCTATCTATAAATGTGTTGCCATTGCAACGCCCCAAATATGTGGACAAAGTCAATGGGAAGTGAAAATTTTAGTTTGTCGTAAGTAAATGAAACTTGGTACACACATCCAGTATGGGCTTATGAACAAAAAAGCCAATTGTGACCACCCCCTATCTATAAATGTGTTGCCATAGCAACGCCCCAAATATGTGGACAAAGTCAATGGGAAGTGAAAATTTTAGTTTGTCGTAAGTAAATGAAACTTGGTACACACATCCAGTATGGGCTTATGAACAAAAAAGCCAATTGTGACCACCCCCTATCTATAAATGTGTTGCCATAGCAACGCCCCAAATATGTGGACAAAGTCAATAGGAAGTGAAAATTTTAGTTTGTCGTAAGCAAATGAAACTTGGTACACACATCCAGTATGGGCTTATGAACAAAAGCCAATGGTGACCACACCCTATCACACACGGGAAGGCGGCCATTTTGAATTGAATATGTGAATCTTCTTAGAATACACCTCTCTTTTAAAAAAACAGTACTTTGTTTTTCTCGCCTTAGCCCAAGCATAATCTATTATTTTCAAAAGTTCAGACAGCTCCCAGGAAAACCAGGGATTGTGGAGGCCTTTAACTCTAAATTACAAGGTGGTGTAGCAGGACGCAGGAGTAGCACAGGCCCGAGGTGATGAAGCAGGATCCAGTTAGAAGAAGATTCAAGCAGTAGCACAGGCCTGGTTATTTGACATTACTGTGAAGTTTACGCTTTAAAGCACAAAATGCAATCCTCCGAGTACATGATTCCCCGCGGTCTCAAGGGAGGCGAGGGTCTTTATCGCCGCTTGCGGCTTTAATTATTATTATCCTGCAATGGAAGTCAATGGCAGCCCATAGAAGCGTTTGATAAAAAGTTGTGAAATTTGGTACACTCATTAAGGACAGTCCAGTCATTGATCTTAGCAAATTTGAAGTGTCTAAGTCAATATCTCTAGCGCCACCAACTGTCCAAAGTTGGACTTATGTTTATGCTAATAACTTTTGAACCCTAAGGCCTAGAATGAAAATTCTTTTTTCCACTGATTCCTTGGGTCAAGGCGATTCGATTGCACCCTATGACGTCATTTTCCGCCTAGTTAATTTTTCCGCCATTTTGAATTTTACAAAAAACCTACTTTTGCGAACTCGTCCTAGGCCGTAGCCCCGATTCTCATGAAAATTGAACCAGATCATCTCCAGACTATGGTGACAAAAAGTTATGAGAATTAAGATGATTAGTCAAACTGTTTTTGAATAACACGCAAATGAAATCGACTTAGCGCGCACAAAAATAAAGGTCAGGCTATATCTCTGCGATGCCTTAACGTATTCTAACCAAACTTAGTACGTGTTATGGCAACCGTAACTTGAGGATGCCTGCAGAGTTTTGGCGCAGCGCCACCTAGTGGTCCCGAGATACAAAAATGTGATCTTTTTTACTTATTACTTCAGAATGCTTTGGCCAAAAATCACAAACCCGGTCTCTTTAGATTCGTGGCGTCATGCCGAGTCGTAGCATATCCAATTTTCCCGTATCAACTATTTTGGGAGTCGGCCATTTTGAATTTTGTCAAAAAGTGCTATATTTTTTTGACGCATTGCCGCATCATTACGAAACTTGGTATGCGTCTTCGGCACCAAGTCCTGAAGGTACTCAAAAAGTTTTGGGGCAGCGCCACCTTGTGGTCAAAAGTTATAACTAAATTATTAAATATGCTAATAACTTTTGATTACGTTAACCTATTGTAAAACAAATGGTCTCAATGTGTTCACTGGATCAAGCCGAGAGCACAGATAACACATATGTCCTATTCGGCCAAACTTTCTGTTTGCCATGTTGTTTTACTTTAAAAACCTACTTTTTCGAACTCCTCCCACACCGTTTGTCCAATTTTCAGCAAAATTGAATCATAACATCTTCAGACCATGCTGACAAAAAGTTATTAAAAGAAAGTTGATTCGTGAAACCGTTTTCAAATACCGCACAAATGAAATTGACTTAATGCGCACAAAAATAAGTCAGGCTATATCTCTGCGATGCTTTAACATATTCTAACCAAACTTAGTAATGTTATGTCAACCATGACTTAAGGATGCCTGCAGAGTTTTGGGCCAGCGCCACCTAGTGGTCCAGAGATACAAAAATGTGACATTTTTATTATTACTTCAGAATGCTTTAGCCAAAAATCACAAACCTGGTCTCTTTAGATTCGTGGCATTATGCTGAGCCGTAGCATAGCCAATTTTGCCATATCGACCATTTTGAATTTTGTCAAAGTGCTATATTTTATGAACGCATTGCCGTATCATTACAAAACTCGATGATGATTTTTCAACCATTTAGACTGAAGTCTTATTGAAATGTCTTTAGATGCTTACCGTTGGTCTGCTGCTGCCGGCCGTGTCGTCGTGACATTTAATGGCCTCCTTGGTGCTTGAAGTTTGGCCGAGTTGTTTTTCTTTAAAAACCATATTGACCATTTTGAATTTTGTCAAAGTGCTATAGTTGATGAACCCATTGCCGTATCATTACAAAACTCGGTGATGATTTTTCAGCCATTTACACGAAGTCTTATTGAAATGTCTTTAGATGCTTACTGCCATTGGTCTGCTGATGTCTGGTCTTGTTGTGTGACATTTAATGGCCTCCTAAGTGCTTGGCCCCGTCATGGCTGCTTGCAGCTATATTTATTATTGTTGTTATTATTATTTGTCTTGATGTGTGTTGCATTAAAAAGAAACAGGACACACAGAGGTTCACAGTAACGTTCAGGGACTGGAGGGCCCAAAAAAAAACTATAATAAATGTATAAAATAATAATAACAATAGCAATAACATTAGTAGTAAATAGGTAATGGGGGAAAGGGAAGGGGGCGGGGTTAAAGCGGGGGTGGAATGTGATAAATGTATGTAAAATAGACAGGCGTTTTTCTTGTCGTTTTCGCTCGAGTTATATTTTTTATTATAATTTGGTATATTTTTTTTATTATAATTTTTCTGCAAAATGATCCTCATTTTGACCCAGTAAACGTGCAACTAAAAGTCATTTTTATTGGTCCCAGACGAAAAATTTATGTATTTTAAGTCCCCGAAAAGAATATACAAAAAATGACTCGGTGGCGACCCCTAGAAAAGTCAAAATACATTGGGCCTATGGAAAATGAAAGTAAATTTTTCCAACGTAGAAATACAAAACTTGGTACATCCATAGGACACCTCAGGGCAAACAGAAGAATTTATTACAGCCATATCGTAATTTCAACAGGAAATCTACTATGTTGGGTGGAATGCGTGACCACCTAAATTGCACCCCTTGTGTCTAAAGGCTTTTCATCTAAACAGCTCCAAATTTGGTGAGTATCATCTAGACACATGTGCCAAAAAAGTTATCAATTTGTTTTTTGATACATTTGTGGCTGTGGTCGTAATGAGTCTGTGAAGAGGCAACCATTTCTTTGGGAAATAAATGCCATTTCCCAATTGCCAGGATCCTTCCTTTAGAGGAGGCCCCTCCAGAGCCAAGGCTAGAGTCTTAGAAAACTCCTCAGAATCCTTTGGAACTTGTAAACTTGTACTTTTAGACAAGTAATATTTACATTTTGCCTTTTTAAACAGGGGGGTGCAGCGATTCCTGAGTCATCTCAAATCTCCAGCCAGTACTTTGTTTTTCTCGCCTTAGCCCAAGCATAATCTATTATTTTCAAAGGTTCAGACAGCTCCCAGGAAAACCAGGGATTGTGGAGACCTTTAACTCTAACTCTGTTGTTGTTGTTGTTGTTGTTGTTGTTGTTGTTGTTGTTGTTGTTGTTGTATACAAAACTTGGTACACGCATAGGACACCTTAGGGCAAACAGAAAAGTTTATTACAGCCATACCGTAAACTCAACAGAAAATCTACTATGTTGGGTGAAATACATGACCACCTAAATCGTACACTTTGTGCTAAAGGGTTTTTATCTAAACAGCTCCAAATTTGCTTTAAAGCACGACATGCAATCCTCCGAATATATGTGTCCCCGCGGTCTCAAGGGAGGCGAGGGCCTTTATCGCCGCTTGCGGCTTTAATTAGGCCCGAGCCGGTGATGGCCGGGAGGGCCTATTGTTTTTGCTCGGATTTTTAGGCCCGAGCCGGTGATGGCCGGGAGGGCCTATTGTTTTTGCTCGGATTTTTTTTTTTTTTTATCTTTATTGTGACCAAATGATCCTAAATTTGACCCAGTGAACATGCACAAAAAGTCATTATATTGGTCCCAGACTTCAAGCTCGGCAAAAATGGTATGTATTTGAAGACGCCGAAAAAAAAATACGAAAAATGACTCAGTGGCGACCCCTACAAAATCAAAATACATTGGGCCTATGGAAAGTGAAAGTAACTTTTTCCAACGTAGAAAAATGAAACTTGGTATATCCATAGGACACCTCAGGGCAAACAGAAAAGTCAATGACAGTCACACCCTAAACTTAACAGGAAGTCCGCCATGTGGGGTGAAACGCGCGGCCACTAAAATCGCACTTTGCGCAGAAAGATGCAAATCATTGTGTTTTAATCTAAATGGCCCCAAATTTGGTGAGTATCATCTAGACACGTGTGCCAACCAAAGTTGTGACTTTGTTGTTGATATCTTATCGGGTATGGGTGTGGCAAGCCTGTAACGAGGTGGCCATTTTTGTGAAAATAAAACGTCTCTTAACTCTCAAACGCCTTCTCGGATCGAGTTGGACCCAAAAGGCGTTTGTGCACATTCATGACCTGAACACAAAAATATGTAAATAAAAGGGTTATCTTTAGAAATGGCTCTCCAGCGCCCCTACAAACTTATAATGGACCCAAGAATTTAGTTTGTCATAGAGACATAAAATTTTGTACACACATCTCTTATGTCATGACGAGCATAAAAGCCAATGACAACCACCCCCTATCTATAAATGTGTTGCCATAGCAACGTCCCAAAAAATGTGAAAAAAGTCAATGGGAAGTGAAATTTTTAGTTTGTTGTAGGCAAATAAAACTTGGTACACACATCCATCATGGGCTTATGAACAAAAAAGCCAATGGGGACCACACCCTATCACACACAGGAAGGCGGCCATTTTGAATTGAAAATGTGAACCGACTTAAAATACACCTCTTTTTAAAAGTACACAGAAAAAGCTGCTTCATTCCACAGACACCAAACTTGGGCAAAATGAGCTAAACACATGTATGTAAATGAGACAAGTGTTTTTCTAGACTTTTTTGCTCGAGTTATATTTTTTTTTATTATAATTCGGTATATATTTTTTATTATAATTTTTCTGTAAAATGATCCTCAATTTAACCCAGTAAACGAACAACTAAAAGTCATTTTTATTGGTCCCAGACTTCAAGCCTGGCAAAAATTTATGTATTTGAAGTCGCCGAAAAAATACGAAAAATGACTCAGTGGCGACCCCTACAAAAGTCAAAATACATTGGGCCTATGGAAAGTGAAAGTAACTTTTTTCCAACGTAGAAAAATGAAACTTGGTATATCCATAGGACACCTCAGGGCAAACAGAAAAGTCAATGACAGTCACACCTAAACTTAACAGGAAGTCCGCCATGTTGGGTGAAACGCGCCACTAAAATCGCACTTTGCGCAGAAAGATGCAAATCATTGTGTTTTAATCTAAATGGCCCCAAATTTGGTGAGTATCATCTAGACACGTGTGCCAACCAAAGTTGTGACTTTGTTGTTGATATCTTATCGGGTATGGGTGTGGCAAGCCTGTAACGAGGTGGCCATTTTTGTGAAAATAAACGTCTCTTAACTCTCAAACGCCTTCTCGGATCGAGTTGGACCCAAAAGGCGTTTGTGCACATTCATGACCTGAACACAAAAATATGTAAATAAAAGGGTTATCTTTAGAAATGGCTCTCCAGCGCCCCTACAAACTTATAATGGACCCAAGAATTTAGTTTGTCATAGAGACATAAAATTTTGTACACACATCTCTTATGTCATGACGAGCATAAAGCCAATGACAACCACCCCTATCTATAAATGTGTTGCCATAGCAACGTCCCAAAAAATGTGAAAAAAGTCAATGGGAAGTGAAATTTTTAGTTTGTTGTAGGCAAATAAAACTTGGTACACACATCCACCATGGGCTTATGAACAAAAAAGCCAATGGGGACCACACCCTATCACACACAGGAAGGCGGCCATTTTGAATTGAAAATGTGAACCGACTTAAAATACACCTCTTTTTTAAAAGTACACAGAAAAAAGCTGCTTCATTCCACAGACACCAAACTTGGGCAAAATGAGCTAAACACATGTATGTAAAAGAGACAAGTGTTTTTCTAGACTTTTTTGCTCGAGTTATATATTTTTTTATTATAATTCGGTATATATTTTTTTATTATAATTTTTCTGCAAAATGATCCTCAATTTGACCCAGTAAACGTGCAACTAAAAGTCATTTTTATTGGTCCCAGACTTCAAGCTCGGCGAAAAATTTATGTATTTGAAGTCGCCGAAAAAAAAATATGAAAAATGACTCAGTGGCGACCCCTACAAAAGTCAAAATACATTGGGCCTATGGAAAGTGAAAGTAACTTTTTCCAACGTAGAAAAATGAAACTTGGTACATCCATAGGACACCTCAGGGCGAACAGAAAAATGTATTACAGCCATATCGTAAACTCAACAGGAAATCTACTATGTTGGGTGTATGCGTGACCACCTAAATTGCACCCCTTGTGTCTAAAGGCTTTTCATCTAAACAGCTCCAAATTTGGTGAGTATCATCTAGACACGTGTGCAAAAAGTTATCAATTTGTTTTGATAGATTTGTGGCTGTGGTCGTAATGAGTCTGTGAAGAGGCAACTATTGGGAAATAAATGCCATTTCCCAATTGCCAGGATCCTTCTCAACAGAAAATGTTGGGTGGAATACATGACCACCTAAATCGTACACTTTGTGCTAAAGGGTTTTCATCTAAACAGCTCCAAATTTGCTTTAAAGCACGACATGCAATCCTCCGAATATATGTGTCCCCATGTCTCAAGGGAGGCGAGGGCCTTTATCGCCGCTATGCTTTAATTTTTTTTTTTTTTTTTTTTTTTATCTTTCTTGTCGACCTATGATCCTAAATTTGACCCAGTGAACATGCACAAAAGTCATTATATTGGTCCCAGACTTCAAGCTCGGCGAAAAATTTATGTATTTGAAGTCGCTAAAAAAATACGAAAATGACTCAGTGGCGACCCCTACAAAATCAAAATACATTGGGCCTATGGAAAGTGAAAGTAACTTTTTCCAACGTAGAAAAATGAAACTTGGTATATCCATAGGACACCTCAGGGCAAACAGAAAAGTCAAAGACAGTCACACCCTAAACTTAACAGGAAGTCCGCCATGTGGGGTGAAACACGCGCCACTAAAATCGCACTTTGCGCAGAAAGATGCAAATCATTGTGTTTTAATCTAAATGGCCCCAAATTTGGTGAGTATCATCTAGACACGTGTGCCAACCAAAGTTGTGACTTTGTTGTTGATATCTTATCGGGTATGGGTGTGGCAAGCCTGTAACGAGGTGGCCATTTTTGTGAAAATAAACGTCTCTTAACTCTCAAACGCCTTCTCGGATCGAGTTGGACCCAAAAAGGCGTTTGTGCACATTCATGACCTGAACAAAAAATATGTAAATAAAAGGGTTATCTTTAGAAATGGCTCTCCAGCGCCCCTACAAACTTATAATGGACCCAAGAATTTAGTTTGACATAGAGACATAAAATTTTGTACACACATCTCTTATGTCATGACGAGCATAAAAGCCAATGACAACCACCCCTATCTATAAATGTGTTGCCATAGCAACGCCCCAAAAATGTGAAAAAGTCAATGGGAAGTGAAATTTTTAGTTTGTTGTAGGCAAATAAAACTTGGTACACACATCCACCATGGGCTTATGAACAAAAAAGCCAATGGGGACCACACCCTATCACACACAGGAAGGCGGCCATTTTGAATTGAAAATGTGAACCTACTTAAAATACACCTCTTTTTTAAAAGTACACAGAAAAAAGCTGCTTCATTCCACAGACACCAAACTTGGGCAAAATGAGCTAAACACGTGTATGTAAAAGAGACAAGTGTTTTTCTAGACTTTTTGCTCGAGTTATATTTTTATTATAATTCGGTATATATTTTTTATTATAATTTTTCTGCAAAATGATCCTCAATTTAACCCAGTAAACAAGTCATTTTTATTGGTCCCAGACTTCAAGCCCGGCAAAAAATGTATGTATTTGAAGTCCCCGAAAAAAAAAATACGAAAAATGACTCAGTGTCATAGAAAAGTCAAAATACATTGGGCCTATGGAAAGTGAAAGTAACTTTTTTCCAACGTAGAAAAATGAAACTTGGTATATCCATAGGACACCTCAGGGCAAACAGAAAAGTCAATGACAGTCACACCCTAAACTTAACAGGAAGTCCACCATGTGGGGTGAAAGGCGCGCCACTAAATTCGCACTCCTTGCAGAAAGATGCAAATCATTGTGTTTTAATCTAAATGGCCCCAAATTTGGTGAGTATCATCTAGACACATGTGCCAACCAAAGTTGTGACTTTGTTGTTGATATCTTATCGGGTATGGGTGTGGCAAGCCTGTAACGAGGTGGCCATTTTTGTGAAAATAAAACGTCTCTTAACTCTCAAACGGCTTCTCGGATCGAGTTGGACCCAAAAGGCGTTTGTGCACATTCATGACCTGAACACAAAAATATGTAAATAAAAGGGTTATCTTTAGAAATGGCTCTCCAGCGCCCCTACAAACTTATAATGGGACCCAAGAATTTAGTTTGTCATAGAGACATAAAATTTGGTACACACATCTCTTATGTCATGACGAGCATAAAAGCCAATGACAACCACCCCTATCTATAAATGTGTTGCCATAGCAACGTCCCAAATATTTGGAAAAAGTCAATGGGAAGTGAAAATTTTAGTTTGTCGTAGGCAAATGAAACTTGGTACACACATCCAGCATGGGCTTATGAACAAAAAAGCCAATGGGGACCACACCCTATCACACACGGGAAGGCGGCCATTTTGAATTGAAAATGTGAACCGACTTAAAATACACCTCTTTTTAAAAGAACTCAGAAAATAGCTGCTTCATTCCACAGACACCAAACTTGGGCAAAATGAGCTAAACACATGTATGTAAAGAGACAAGTGTTTTTCTAGACTTTTTGCTCGAGTTATATTTTATTTTATTATAATTTGGTATATTTTTTTATTATAATTTTTCTGCAAAATGATCCTCAATTTGACCCAGTAAACGTGCAACTAAAAGTCATTTTTATTGGTCCCAGACTTCAAGCTCGGCGAAAAATTTATGTATTTGAAGTCGAAAAAATATGAAAAATGACTCAGTGGCGACCCTACAAAAGTCAAAATACATTGGGCCTATGGAAAGTGAAAGTAACTTTTTCCAACGTAGAAAAATGAAACTTGGTACATCCATAGAACACCTCAGGGCGAACAGAAAAATGTATTACAGCCATATCGTAAACTCAACAGGAAATCTACTATGTTGGGTGTATGCGTGACCACCTAAATTGCACCCTTGTGTCTAAAGGCTTTTCATCTAAACAGCTCCAAATTTGGTGAGTATCATCTAGACACGTGTGCCAAAAAAATTATCAATTTGTTTTTGATAGATTTGTGGCTGTGGTCGTAATGAGTCTGTGAATAGGCAGCCATTTCTTTGGGAAATAAATGCCATTTCCCAATTGCCAGGATCCTTCCTTTAGAGGAGGCCCCTCCAGAGCCAAGGCTAGAGTCTTAGAAAACTCCTCAGAATCCTTTTACCGTGAAGTCTACGCTTTAAAGCACGAAATGCACTCCTCCGAGTGCATGTGTCCCCGCGGTCTCAAGGGAGGCGAGGGCCTTTATCGCCGCTTGCGGCTTTAATTACAATTGTTATTGTTCTAGACTTTAATCCAAGTCAAATCTATATTTGGTCTTGAATATACTCACACATTATTGTCTTGTGAACTGTCCTGACTGGCATTTTTACAAATAATAATATTTTGAATTCAAAAACAGTTCCTTGAAAATAATATTTGATATTAAGATGTTTTTTTTCCTCCTGCTAGTCACTGATTGTAACTGCACCGAGCATTAAGTGTTCTCTTATTGCAGTGCATCAGCACAAAATCTCTACATGACCCCCTTCCTGTTGAATATAATAAATAAAAAATGAAATAAATTTGTAAATGATTGTATTGTGCTTTTAATAAAATTTTCCACATGTTTCACAGAAACTTTAAACTGTCTTTTTTTACAGGTTTTATATAAAACTCTTGAACAACAATGTGCTTCTCTTGAACAAGAATGTGCTTCTCTCAAAGGTAAAGCTCAGTTTCATTCATTCATCTGCTTCCTCTTAGTCCTTTAGGGTTAGAGGTCAGGAGTCGTGTCAGGGGTCATGTCAATGGTCGTGTTAGGGGTCATGTCAGGGGTCGTGTTAGGGGTCATGTTAGGGGTCGTGTTAAGAGTCCTGTTAGAGATCATATTAGGGTTCATGTTAGGGGTCGTGTTAGGGGTCATGTTAGGGGTCGTATTAGGGGTCATGTTAGGGGTCGTGTTAGGGGTCATGTTAGGGGTCGTGTTAGGGGTCATGTTAGGGATCATATTAGGTTCATGTTGGGGTCGTGTTAGGGGTCGTATTAGGGGTCATGTTAGGGGTCGTGTTAAGAGTCCTGTTAGGGGTCATGTTAGAGGCCATGTTAGGGGTCGTGTTAAGAGTCCTGTTAGGGGTCATGTTAGGGGTCGTGTTAAGAGTCCTTTTAGAGGCCATGTTAGGGGTCGTGTTAAGAGTCCTGTTAGGGGTCATGTTAGGGGTCGTGTTAAGAGTCCTTTTAGAGGCCATGTTAGGAGTCGTGTTAAGAGTCCTGTTAGGGGTTGTATTAGGGGTCATGTTAGGGGTCGTGTTAAGAGTCCTGTTAGGGGTCATGTTAGGGGTCATGTTAGGGGTCGTGTTAGGGGTCATGTTAGGGGTTATGTTAGGGTCCTTTAGGGGTCATGTTAGGGGTCCTGTTAGTCATATTAGGGGTCATATAAGGGTCGTTTTAGGGGTTGTGTTAGGTTCATGTTGAGGTCGTGTTTGGGGGTCGTGTCAGGGTCATGTCGGGGTTGTGTTAAGGGTTGTGTTAGGGGTCGTGTTAGGGGTCGTGTTAAGGGTCGTGTCAGGGGTTGTGTTAGGGGTCATAATAGGGATCGTGTTAAGGGTCGTGTCAGGGTCATGTCGGGTTGTGTTAAGGGTTGTGTTAGGGTCGTGTTAGGGTCGTGTTAAGGGTCGTGTCAGGGGTTGTGTTAGGGGTCGTAATAGGGATCGTGTTATGGGTCGTGTTAAGGGTCATGTTAGGGTCGTTAAGGGTCGTGTTAAGGGTCGTGTTAAGGGTCATGTTAGGGGTCGTGTTAAGGGTCGTGTTAAGGGTTGTGTTAAGGGTCATGTTAGGGGTCGTGTTAAGGGTCGTGTTAAGGGTCGTGTTAAGGGTCATGTTAAGGGTCGTGTTAAGGGTCGTGTTAAGGGTCGTGTTAAGGGTCATGTTAAGGGTCGTGTTAAGGGTCGTGTCAGGGGTTATGTCGGGGTCGTGTTAGGGGTCGTGTTAGGGGTCGTGTTAAGGGTCGTGTTAAGGGTCATGTTAGGGGTCGTGTTAAGGGTCGTTTGACTGGAGCCTAGATTTAACCTAAAGATACCTCTGACCTCATCACTCGTCTTATATTTTATTGAACCTTCCTTTGGAGCTGCATCTCTGTCTATTCTGTTGGTCTTTATTGCTGCAGATAAGTTTATATGTATCTGTTTCCTTCTGCCCTTATATGGATCTTCTCCTGACCAGGTCAGATCCCTGCGAGGTGTGTGCACAGGGTCACAGAGGTCAGGGGCTTCACTGAGGCCCAGAAGGAGGAGTACTTCAGGAAGAGGTTCACAGATGAAGAGCTGTGTGACAGAGTCCTCTCCCACATCAGGACGTCCAGGAGCCTCCACATCATGTGCCAGATCCCAGTCTTCTGCTGGATCACAGCCACAGTCCTGGAGCACATGTTGGGAATCGAGCAGAGAGGACCACTGCCCCAGACCCTGACCGACATGTACGCACACTTCCTGCTGGTGCAGACTCACAGGAAGAGGCTCAAGTACCAACATTCCACTCATCTACAGCTGACACAGGACGACTGTGAAGTCCTTCTGAAGCTGGGGAGGCTGGCCTTTGAACATCTGCAGAAAAGAAACATCATGTTTTACCAAGAAGACCTGCAGCAGGTGGGTCTGGACCTGACCCAGGCCTCGGTCTACTCAGGACTTTGTACAGAGATCTTCAAACGAGAGAAGCTCATCTTCCACAAATCAGTCTACTGCTTCATTCATCTGAGCGTCCAGGAGTTTCTGGCTGCTCTTTACCTTCACCACTGCTTCAACAACAAGAACACAGAGGAACTGGAGAGGTTTCTGAGAGACTGGAGACATAACTCAACACTAGACATCATCCTCAGAGACGCATTGAAGGAGTCCTTTCAAAGTCCAAATGGCCACCTGGACCTGTTTGTGCGCTTCCTTCACGGCCTCTCTCTGGAGTCCAACCAGAGGATTCTGGGAGCTCTGCTGGGTCCAACACAGATCGACTCAGAGACGAGACAAAGAGTCATCAACAACCTGAAGATAATGAACACCAAGGATCTTTCTCCTGACAAAAGCATCAACATCTTCCACTGTCTGACAGAGTTTAACGACCACTCGCTCCATCAGCAGATCCAGGACTTCCTGAAGTCAGAGAACAGATCAGAGAGACTCTCTGAGACCCAGTGTTCAGCTCTGGCCTACATGCTGCAGATGTCAGAGGAGGTCCTGGAGGTGCTGGACCTAAACAAGTACAAGACATCAGCTGAAGGACGACTGAGACTGATCCCGGCCGTGAGGAACTGTAGAAAGGCTGAGTAAGTCCTGATGGAAATATTAATGCTGTAAATCTGTGTCATATTATTCATATTTTAAATGTGTCCAAAACCTTCATTTAATAATTGTATGTATTATTCACTACATTAATTCTATATTTACAGACTTTCTAATTGTGGACTCTCAAAAGTTCATCTTGAAGTCGTGGCGTTGGCTCTGAAGTCCAGTCCCTCTCACCTGAGACTCTTAAACCTGAGCTTTAACTCAGAGGTGAACTCAGGAATGAGAGTGTTGTGTGATGGACTACAGAGTCCAAACTGTCGACTGGAGACTCTGAGGTCAGTTCTCTCACTTTACCTCTGCTTTATTTCCTCTGCAGAGCTTTTCACAAAAGGTTTAATGAAATGTAACGGTTAGTGACTAAATAAATGTATGAACTCTAACGAGAGTGGGTCTGAACCAAAGGAACAAGTGGTTTTATTTCTCTTTGGATCTTTACAGAGCAAGGTTTTTATGAAACACAGTTTAATCCTGGTTATTCCACACTTATGTCTCTAAAACAACTCTGAGGTGAATGTTTCTATAAACCAACTGTCCTCTGTCTGTTTCTCACAATCTTCCTCCTTTGTGTTTATTTCATTGAGTCTGTGGCTCTCGGCCAATCACAGCTCAGAGAAGAAAACACTGAAACTATAAACATATAAAACAAAGTAAAGCTGCTTTTGACTTTGACTGATGAGCACTACTTGTGAATGAAAACAGAGTTAAAGTCAGATATTTGAGGAGGTTCTCAGTCGTCCAGGTCATCAATGAAACAATATTTATTTATATAACACCTTCCAACAACCACAGATTGAACCAAGGAGCTTAACAACATTAATAATAAATAAACATAATTACAAAAAGGTTTAAAAACACATTTACACAATAAAAACAGAGCAGAGCCACTAAGTCCAAAAAGCCATTTTAAATAAATAGGTTTTAAGTTTGGCTTTAAACAGAGGCAGGTCAGTGATGGAACATAACTCACTGGACAAAGAGTTCCAGAGTTTAGGACCACCACTGCAAAGAACGATCGCCACTGTTTGAACCGGGACCAGGGCACCTTCAGCAGATGTTGCCCATCAGAACGTAGAGCTCTGCTGGGTTTGTGAGGGGTCAGAATCTCACACAAATAAGAAGGTGCAAGGCCCGTGAGTGCATTAAAAACAAACATTAAGATTTTAAAATAGATTCTGAACTGGACAGGAGCCAGTGCAGGGACAGGACAGGTGTGATGTGTTCATGTTTACGACTGTTAGTTACAGTCGAGCAGCAGCGTTTGCACAAGCTGCAAACAGTGAAGAGCAGTTTGGTGAACTCCCAGAGTGCATTGCAGTAGTCTATGCAGGAGATAATAAAAGCATGGATGTCTTTCTCCAGGTCAGTGCGACTCTAGAAGGGTTTAACCTTTGAAAGGAAGCTGAAAAAGCTTGCCCTAAACACAGAATCTATTTGTTTGTTAAAGTTTAGAGCTGTCTAGTTTCAGATTTTTGACCACATGGTTAAGATGGAGGCCAAAGCAACAGGACCAGGAGCTGAGACACTGTCCCATTAGCTCCACTTTTAGTCCCAGTGGAGGACAGAGGGCTGTGAGCTGCAGCTGGCTCTAAAGGTCACTGAGGTCACTGTTAATGATGCCAGGAACAAAAAGGATTAGAACAAGTCCTTTCATGAGGGCCTTAAAGCTGAACGTTACCAGAAAATATAAACAAGGTAAACCTGGTAAATCAGTGCGACATACAGAGGCGGATCAATGTGGAGGGTCAAAGGGCAAAACCCCCAAAAAGGGCCCCATTGGCCAAATGCAACCAAATACATAAAATAACATTTAAAACTAAATATAAGTTTAAAAACAAAGTGGCCTATAGTTTTAGAGTGTATAATTCTGAGTTTATTTTTTGTAAAGTCTTACATGTCAGAGTTTATTACAGATGAACTGTAGAAACCCCTGGATCTCTGTTGTACCAGTGTAAAGACACAGTCCTTCAGTGTAAACTGCACCTTGTATAGAACAAAACTTACAAACAGCTGTGGCTACATTAGCTTCATATCAAACTGAAACTGTTGATGACAAAACACTTTATTCCAAATGAATAGATCATGTATCTTTCACTGTCACATCTGAAAACTCTTCTTTCAATAAAAGGACCTCTTCTTTTTCACAAGTGTTGATTATTTAATAAGAAACAGTTCTTATTAAAGTCACAGTTTAAGGACTGTATCCTTCAGACTGGTCCATGTGTTTTACCAACGTTTCCTTTTTTGCAGTGTTTAACTGTAAAGTCTCTCGGAGAAGGAGCGTGCTCAGAAACACTGCTCATTAGATGTGTTTAATTTAATTCGACTCTACAAGACTTGACGGTTAAGCTGGAGGATGTAGGCACTGAGTGCAGGCCCCTGACAGAAATATGCTGCAGTAAGTCCACGGATGATTAGTTATAAAGCAGCAACGCATTAACATCCACCTTTACTGCACAAAGAAGAGTCAGAGGCAGGACAGGAGTGTGACCACAGTCCACACAAAAGTGCAGCCTGTGAGGGCCCACCATCTACTTTTTATGCATTTATCTCGTCTCTGGCATTTTGGAAATGTGCGCACATCAAAAGAACTAATCCAGCAGCAACACTGTGTCAGTGTCGACTGGCTCAGCCCCGAACGCTCAAGCTGCAGTGTGTTCTAACCAGTGTTGGACACTACTTTAACAATGTACTTATTTATACTTACTAGTTACTTCTCTCAAAGAGTAACTGAGTTACATCACCAGGAAAGTAACTATTGTGTTACTTAGAAAAAATCTAATATGTCAAATAACTGGGATGCTCCTAATATTATGTTAAATAAATGAAATGAACAATAAATAGAATAAATTATTATAAAATATTAAAGAATAATCTACACTATCTTAATGTTGTTGTGGAACAATGTGAGAGACACTTATGCTTTTTATAATTCAGACAAATTTACTGCTGTTTTGACTTAATCACATGTTTATGTCACATATATATCACTAAATTATTCATACGTCCTCTGTACTTAAGGATTCAAAAGTAATAAATTACATTTTCTAATATCGGACCATATCGTAGGCCTTTCCTACATCGAAGAAAACTGCCATTACTGACTCCTTGTTAACCTGTGCTTTCTCTGTTTCCAAACATATCATAGAGTCCATAGCCCCCTTCCTGAATCCACTCTGACACAAAGACACACTTCCTTTACTTTCAACAGAATAAACCAGACGCTCACTTTTCATCTTTTCCACCATCTTCTCGATATGAGACGTAAGAGCTATCGACCTGTAATTACTTGGATTAGAAGGATCTTTACCTGGTTTTCTTTTTGGGACAATAACTGCCTCCTTCCAACTTTTGGAAAAAATACACACTTCCCACACTTTATTATAAAACCTAAAATGCTTAAGCAGACTGTAACAAATGCTGTCCTTGCCGTGACGAGTCTGCAGCTCTTCATTTAAACATTTTCACCTCTTCCAAGGTCAACGGACGCCCAGGACACTTCCACAGTGTTCCTCCTCATTTCCTAAAGGCCTTGTTCTGAGAGTTTTATCACAAAACCCTGGACAACAAACATCCACTGCAACAAAAGTGAATTCAAAGTGTGTTCAACAGAGGAAAAGGTTACTCTTAACAAAACCGTTCCAGGACTAAGGGTCAGAAGAGTTGATTGAAGCCGTTTGTAACATTCAGTCGACTTTAGACAGCTGTGTTTTCTTTAACCCAAGTGTGCTACAGCCTCAGTGAGAGCAGGAAGCCTGAAGTCCCACAGCTTGACCCGGAAGTGAAACTTATGAGCCAGCCTCGTCTCACAGCCAATCAGAAGCCTCCATTCACGCAGCAGGGGTTACAAGTAGATTACACACCCTAACTAAAAAATAATCCTAGAATAATAACTAAAGAAGAATCCATTTGAAAAGACTCCAACAAACTTTCATGATCAATAAGACAAATGTGACGAGAGCATTCAAAGCAATGAACAGGAAACAGAATCAAACACAGCACATTATCAAAGTCCAACATAAAACACCAGTGTCTTTTTCAACACTACACACATCAGACACTTTTGTTCTTTTACACTAAATACATTTAAATACTTTTACAGTCTGTCTTCAGCATTTATTCTTTTTTCAGATTGAACGACTGCAGTTTGTCAGAGTCCAGCTGTTCTTCTCTGGCCTCAGCTCTGAAGTCCAACCCCTCACATCTGAGAAAACTGGATCTGGGCTGGAACAAAGACCTGAAGGACTCAGGAGTGAAGCATCTGTGTGGTTTTTTGCAGAGTCCAGACTGTCGACTGGAGACTCTGGGGTCAGTTCACTCTGTTCCTGTTACACAGGTCACATGTTCATTAACAGCTCCATCTCATTCATTAACACAACTACATCCATAAAAGCTCTTCCATTTCTGCCACTCACTGTTGTTTATGAAGGAACTGCTGAGAGCTTCACTGTGAGATCAAATATTAATGTAACACTGGATTAAGACCATTCAAACTTTGTACTCAAGTAAAAGTACTGTTACCTGGACAAAAGAATAGTCCATTACAAATAAAAGTAGTGCTGTTAAAATGTCCTCCAGTAAAAGTACAAGTGACTGGTGTAATAAAGGACTCAGAGGATTAGTTCCTAGTTCCTCTTTAGTCACTGATGTTTAATGAATGATCAATAACCAGTGGAAAAATGTGAGCTGACTAAAGAACAGAGGAGGCTCTGGGCCAAATCCAGACCAAATGCAATAAACAGGAGCTTTATCTGAGTTTACCAGTGCTTTTGATCAGGTTCTAAAGAAGGACTCGACTGAAACTAGAACATGATGAAACTAAGACTAAACAAGCTTTAAAGCAGCTCTAAACCAGGACTAAACCAGGACTTGACCAAGACTTGAGAGCCTGACTGTGACAAGGCTCACATAGAGCTCCTTTTTCAATGTAAGGTTAAGAGCTCCCTATAGCAACCTGCTTCAGGTGGCCTCACTAAATACAGCTGTTTGAATGAGTCCTAAGCACAACATTAGATGTGTTTTTCCTGTAACCAGCCCCATGTGTCCCATGTAGCTCCTGAAACCCAGAGCTGACCTCAGACTGGCCTTCAGCCTCTCCTTCTCTGACCTACTGCCACTGTTCCTTTGAGCTCACACAGAACAACAGCCTCTACATATTATTACTTTGATTTAGTTTTAGTTGTGACTCGTCACATTAGTCAGACACTTACAACTTACTGCAAACGCCTTCAAAGGCCTCTTTTTGTCCACGTTGTCCTTATGTTGAGATTACAGCCTCCCGCTCAGTGACGAGACAAAACTAAGCTCCGGTCCATCACACGAGCATCGCCAATCACAGAACAGTAGTGTTGGTCCAGGTGGGACTTGTGGTAGAGCGGCCCATGTGAGCTCAGGTCAGAGGTGACTGACAGCTGTCTGTGCTTTGTGTCTGTGCTCTTTGTGAGGGAACAGGGGCTGAGAACGAGCGCAGTCACAAACAAGCAGCTGAGAGCTTTAACATTGACTGAGATCAGAAAAGTAAGGGACGACCTTTGAACTGTAACACTAGGTTCTTCTTGAACTTCTCAGAGTTGAGGCTAGGACTATTGCAGTGGTGCATATGACTGTATTCAGATGATCAGGTTCTTTATGGAGCTTGTGTCTGTGTCAAACATGAAACAGCACAAGTTTCAATGAAAATACATTCAATTATTAAAAGGAAACAATACAATTGAACAAAGTTCAGATTCAGAATGTGGATGTGGTGCGTAACAGTCCAGTGTCCAAAGTTCTTTAAAGTTCATTAGAGCTGAAAAACACTTGTCTGTATTCCATACTTTTGTGACCAGGGCCAGCAACAAAACTAAAAATAAAGTTTGTCCCAGCAGCTCACGTAGAGCCCAGTCCAAAAACCAACCTGAAAACAAGGTCAGAAAGTTCAAATGAGTCAATATCTCAAGTTCCAGCTTTAGCAGTAAACAATTAATTCTCTTCAAATATGCATATTCAATTTACAATCCATTATTCAATTAAAGCCAAAACATTTACACACTTCTTTATCAAACACATTTGAATTTAGCTCATTAGCTTTAGCCACTCAATGAGAAATGCCATAGGCATTAGCATTTCAATGCTACGTTAGCATTTTCCAAAACTCTCCAAAACACAATGAAACACACTAAATGTCAAAATGTAACACTTTTCTTGTTGTCCTTCAAATCTTGTCTCATGTTTTGTTGCGGCTGTAAGAGCCAGGTCGTAACAAGGACCAGTGTGTTTATTATGTTAAAGGGTCACTTTAAACTGCTTCTAAAGCAAACTAACAAATTAGAACTCTTCCAAACTTTTGTGGAAGCTTTAAGATTTGTTACATGAACATTTAAAATGCTGTAAGTTAAATAATAATTGAAAAAGACAGTATTTTTAAAAGGGTTCAGATTTAAAGTGTTTAAATTCAGATGAAACAGGTCTGACGTGTTTAGGTATTTTAAGTTTCAATAGAAATAATTCCTATGGCATCTAGGATTACAAATGGCAGTAAACATTTTTAATTGTTGTGAGGATCATAAGGTGGTCCTTTGAAGAGTTTCTCTCCTGTAAGGGGTCTTTGGCCCCAAAAGGTTTAAGGGGCCCCTGCTTTATAGAGTTCTGCTCAAAAGTCACGGTAGTAACGCTGCAACAAAAGTGAATTCAAAGTGTGTTCAACAGAGGAAAAGGTTACTCTTAACAAAACCGTTCCAGGACTAAGGGTCAGAAGAGTTGATTGAAGCCGTTTGTAACATTCAGTCGACTTTAGACAGCTGTGTTTTCTTTAACCCAAGTGTGCTACAGCCTCAGTGAGAGCAGGAAGCCTGAAGTCCCACAGCTTGACCCGGAAGTGAAACTTATGAGCCAGCCTCGTCTCACAGCCAATCAGAAGCCTCCATTCACGCAGCAGGGGTTACAAGTAGATTATACACCCTAACTAAAAAATAATCCTAGAATAATAACTAAAGAAGAATCCATTTGAAAAGACTCCAACAAACTTTCATGATCAATAAGACAAATGTGACGAGAGCATTCAAAGTAATGAACAGGAAACAGAATCAAACACAGCACATTATCAAAGTCCAACATAAACACCAGTGTCTTTTTCAACACTACACACATCAGACACTTTTGTTCTTTTACACTAAATACATTTAAATACTTTTACAGTCTGTCTTCAGCATTTATTCTTTATTCAGATTGTGGGGCTGCAGTTTGTCAGAGTCCAGCTGTTCTTCTCTGGCCTCAGCTCTGAAGTCCAACCCCTCACATCTGAGAAAACTGGGTCTGAACCAGAACAACCTGAAGGACTCAGGAGTGAAGCATCTGTGTGGTTTTCTGCAGAGTCCAGACTGTCGACTGGAGACTCTGAGGTCAGTTCACTCTGTTCCTGTTACACAGGTCACATGTTCATTAACAGCTCCATCTCATTCATTAACACAACTACATCCATAAAAAACTCTTCCATTTCTGCCACTCACTGTTGTTTATGAAGGAACTGCTCAGAGCTTCACTGTGAGATCAAATATTAATGTAACACTGGATTAAGACCATTCAAACTTTGTACTCAAGTAAAAGTACTGTTACCTGGACAAAAGAATAGTCCATTACAAATAAAAGTAGTGCTGTTAAAATGTCCTCCAGTAAAAGTACAAGTGACTGGTGTAATAAAGGACTCAGAGGATTAGTTCCTAGTTCCTCTTTAGTCACTGATGTTTAATGAATGATCAATAACCAGTGGAAAAATGTGAGCTGACTAAAGAACAGAGGAGGCTCTGGGCCAAATCCAGACCAAATGCAATAAACAGGAGCTTTATCTGAGTTTACCAGTGCTTTTTGATCAGGTTCTAAAAGAAGGACTCGACTGAAACTAGAACATGATGAAACTAAGACTAAACAAGCTTTAAAAACAGCTCTAAACCAGGACTAAACCAGGACTTGACCAAGACTTGAGAGCCTGACTGTGACAAGGCTCACATAGAGCTCCTTTTTCAATGTAAGGTTAAGAGCTCCCTATAGCAACCTAAGCTTCAGGTGGCCTCACTAAATACAGCTGTTTGAATGAGTCCTAAGCACAACATTAGATGTGTTTTTCCTGTAACCAGCCCCATGTGTCCCATGTAGCTCCTGAAACCCAGAGCTGACCTCAGACTGGCCTTCAGCCTCTCCTTCTCTGACCTACTGCCACTGTTCCTTTGAGCTCACACAGAACAACACGGCCTCTACATATTATTACTTTGATTTAGTTTTAGTTGTGACTCGACACATTAGTCAGACACTTACAACTTACTGCAAACGCCTTCAAAGGCCTCTTTTTGTCCACGTTGTCCTTATGTTGAGATTACAGCCTCCCGCTCAGTGACGAGACAAAACTAAGCTCCGGTCCATCACACGAGCATCGTCCAATCACAGAACAGTAGTGTTGGTCCAGGTGGGACTTGTGGTAGAGCGGCCCATGTGAGCTCAGGTCAGAGGTGACTGACAGCTGTCTGTGCTTTGTGTCTGTGCTCTTGTGAGGGAACAGGGGCTGAGAACGAGCGCAGTCACAAACAAGCAGCTGAGAGCTTTAACATTGACTGAGATCAGAAAAGTAAGGGACGACCTTGAACTGTAACACTAGGTTCTTCTTGAACTTCTCAGAGTTGAGGCTAGGACTATTGCAGTGGTGCATATGACTGTATTCAGATGATCAGGTTCTTTATGGAGCTTGTGTCTGTGTCAAACATGAAACAGCACAAGTTTCAATGAAAATACATTCAATTATTAAAAGGAAACAATACAATGAACAAAGTTCAGATTCAGAATGTGGATGTGGTGCGTGAACAGTCCAGTCCAAAGTTCTTTAAAGTTCATTAGAGCTGAAAAATCTGTATTCCATACTTTTGTGACCGACCAGCAACAAAACTAAAAATAAAGTTTGTCCCAGCAGCTGTGAGCCCAGTCCAAAAACCAACCTGAAAACAAGGTCAGAAAGTTCAAATGAGTCAATATCTCAAGTTCCAGCTTTAGCAGTAAACAATTAATTCTCTTCAAATATGCATATTCAATTTACAATCCATTATTCAATTAAAGCCAAAACATTTACACACTTCTTTATCAAACACATTTGAATTTAGCTCATTAGCTTTAGCTACTCAATGAGAAATGCCATAGACATTAGCATTTCAATGCTCCTGTTAGCATTTTCCAAAACTCTCCAAAACACAATGAAACACACTAAATGTCAAAATGTAACACTTTTCTTGTCGTCCTTCAAATCTTGTCTCATGTTTTGTTGCGGCTGTAAGAGCCAGGTCGTAATAAGGACCAGTGTGTTTATTATGTTCAAGGGTCACTTTAAACTGCTTTTAAAGCAAACTAACAAAGTAGAACTGTTCCAAACTTTTGTGGAAGCTTTAACATTTGTTACATGAACATTTAAAATGCTGTAAGTTAAATAATAATTGAAAAAGACAGTATTTTTAAAAGGGTTCAGATTTAAAGTGTTTAAATTCAGATGAAACAGGTCTGACGTGTTTAGGTATTTTAAGTTTCAATAGAAATAATTCCTATGGCATCTAGGATTACAAATGGCAGTAAACATTTTTAATTGTTGTGAGGATCATAAGGGGGTCCTTTGAAGATTTTCTCTCCTGTAAGGGGTCTTTGGCCCCAAAAGGTTTAAGGAGCCCCTGCTTTATAGAGTTCTGCTCAAAAGTCACGGTAGTAACGCTGCAACAAAAGTGAATTCAAAGTGTGTTCAACAGAGGAAAAGGTTACTCTTAACAAAAGCGTTCCAGGACTAAGGGTCAGAAGAGTTGATTGAAGCCGTTTGTAACATTCAGTCGACTTTAGACAGCTGTGTTTTCTTTAACCCAAGTGTGCTACAGCCTCAGTGAGAGCAGGAAGCCTGAAGTCCCACAGCTTGACCCGGAAGTGAAACTTATGAGCCAGCCTCGTCTCACAGCCAATCAGAAGCCTCCATTCACGCAGCAGGGGTTACAAGTAGATTACACACCCTAACTAAAAAATAATCCTAGAATAATAACTAAAGAAGAATCCATTTGAAAAGACTCCAACAAACTTTCATGATCAATAAGACAAATGTGACGAGAGCATTCAAAGCAATGAACAGGAAACAGAATCAAACACAGCACATTATCAAAGTCCAACATAAAACACCAGTGTCTTTTTCAACACTACACACATCAGACACTTTTGTTCTTTTACACTAAATACATTTAAATACTTTTACAGTCTGTCTTCAGCATTTATTCTTTATTCAGATTGAACAGGTGCAGTTTGTCAGAGTCCAGCTGTTCTTCTCTGGCCTCAGCTCTGAACTCCAACCCCTCACATCTGAGAGAACTGGGTCTGGACTGGAACAAATACCTGAAGGACTCAGGAGTGGAGCATCTGTGTGGTTTTCTGCAGAGTCCAGACTGTCGACTGGAGACTCTGAGGTCAGTTCACTCTGTTCCTGTTACACAGGTCACATGTTCATTAACAGCTCCATCTCATTCATTAACACAACTACATCCATAAAAGCTCTTCCATTTCTGCCACTCACTGTTGTTTATGAAGGAACTGCTCAGAGCTTCACTGTGAGATCAAATATTAATGTAACACTGGATTAAGACCATTCAAACTTTGTACTCAAGTAAAAGTACTGTTACCTGGACAAAAGAATAGTCCATTACAAATCAAAGTAGTGCTGTTAAAATGTCCTCCAGTAAAAGTACAAGTGACTGGTGTAATAAAGGACTCAGAGGATTAGTTCCTAGTTCCTCTTTAGTCACTGATGTTTAATGAATGATCAATAACCAGTGGAAAATGTGAGCTGACTAAAGAACAGAGGAGGCTCTGGGCCAAATCCAGACCAAATGCAATAAACAGGAGCTTTATCTGAGTTTACCAGTGCTTTTGATCAGGTTCTAAAAAGAAGGACTCGACTGAAACTAGAACATGATGAAACTAAGACTAAACAAGCTTTAAAAGCAGCTCTAAACCAGGACTAAACCAGGACTTGACCAAGACTTGAGAGCCTGACTGTGACAAGGCTCACATAGAGCTCCTTTTCAATGTAAGGTTAAGAGCTCCCTATAGCAACCTAAGCTTCAGGTGGCCTCACTAAATACAGCTGTTTGAATGAGTCCTAAGCACAACATTAGATGTGTTTTTCCTGTAACCAGCCCCATGTGTCCCATGTAGCTCCTGAAACCCAGAGCTGACCTCAGACTGGCCTTCAGCCTCTCCTTCTCTGACCTACTGCCACTGTTCCTTTGAGCTCACACAGAACAACACGGCCTCTACATATTATTACTTTGATTTAGTTTTAGTTGTGACTCACACATTAGTCAGACACTTACAACTTACTGCAAACGCCTTCAAAGGCCTCTTTTGTCCACGTTGTCCTTATGTTGAGATGACAGCCTCCCGCTCAGTGACGAGACAAAACTAAGCTCCGGTCCATCACACGAGCATCGTCCAATCACAGAACAGTAGTGTTGGTCCAGGTGGGACTTGTGGTAGAGCGGCCCATGTGAGCTCAGGTCAGAGGTGACTGACAGCTGTCTGTGCTTTGTGTCTGTGCTCTTTGTGAGGAACAGGGGCTGAGAACGAGCGCAGTCACAAACAAGCAGCTGAGAGCTTTAACATTGACTGAGATCAGAAAAGTAAGGGACGACCTTTGAACTGTAACACTAGGTTCTTCTTGAACTTCTCAGAGTTGAGGCTAGGACTATTGCAGTGGTGCATATGACTGTATTCAGATGATCAGGTTCTTTATGGAGCTTGTGTCTGTGTCAAACATGAAACAGCACAAGTTTCAATGAAAAATACATTCAATTATTAAAAGGAAACAATACAATGAACAAAGTTCAGATTCAGAATGTGGATGTGGTGCGTAACAGTCCAGTCCAAAGTTCTTTAAAGTTCATTAGAGCTGAAAAACACTTGTCTGTATTCCATACTTTTGTGACCAGGACCAGAACAAAACTAAAAATAAAGTTTGTCCCAGCAGCTCGTAGAGCCCAGTCCAAAAACCAACCTGAAAACAAGGTCAGAAAGTTCAAATGAGTCAATATCTCAAGTTCCAGCTTTAGCAGTAAACAATTAATTCTCTTCAAATATGCATATTCAATTTACAATCCATTATTCAATTAAAGCCAAAACATTTACACACTTCTTTATCAAACACATTTGAATTTAGCTCATTAGCTTTAGCTACTCAATGAGAAATGCCATAGGCATTAGCATTTCAATGCTACGTTAGCATTTTCCAAAACTCTCCAAAACACAATGAAACACACTAAATGTCAAAATGTAACACTTTTCTTGTTGTCCTTCAAATCTTGTCTCATGTTTTGTTGCGGCTGTAAGAGCCAGGTCGTAACAAGGACCAGTGTGTTTATTATGTTAAAGGGTCACTTTAAACTGCTTTTAAAGCAAACTAACAAATTAGAACTGTTCCAAACTTTTGTGGAAGCTTTAACATTTGTTACATGAACATTTAAAATGCTGTAAGTTAAATAATAATTGAAAAAGACAGTATTTTTAAAAGGGTTCAGATTTAAAGTGTTTAAATTCAGATGAAACAGGTCTGACGTGTTTAGGTATTTTAAGTTTCAATAGAAATAATTCCTATGGCATCTAGGATTACAAATGGCAGTAAACATTTTTAATTGTTGTGAGGATCATAAGGGGGTCCTTTGAAGATTTTTTCTCATGTAAGAGGTCTTTGGCCCCAAAAGGTTTAAGGGGCCCTGCTTTATAGAGTTCTGCTCAAAAGTCACGGTAGTAACGCTGCAACAAAAGTGAATTCAAAGTGTGTTCAACAGAGGAAAAGGTTACTCTTAACAAAAGCGTTCCAGGACTAAGGGTCAGAAGAGTTGATTGAAGCCGTTTGTAACATTCAGTCGACTTTAGACAGCTGTGTTTTCTTTAACCCAAGTGTGCTACAGCCTCAGTGAGAGCAGGAAGCCTGAAGTCCCACAGCTTGACCCGGAAGTGAAACTATGAGCCAGCCTCGTCTCACAGCCAATCAGAAGCCTCCATTCACACAGCAGGGGTTACAAGTAGATTACACACCCTAACTAAAAAATAATCCTAGAATAATAACTAAAGAAGAATCCATTTGAAAAGACTCCAACAAACTTTCATGATCAATAAGACAAATGTGACGAGAGCATTCAAAGCAATGAACAGGAAACAGAATCAAACACAGCACATTATCAAAGTCCAACATAAAACACCAGTGTCTTTTTCAACACTACACACATCAGACACTTTTGTTCTTTTACACTAAATACATTTAAATACTTTTACAGTCTGTCTTCAGCATTTATTCTTTATTCAGATTGAGCTGCTCCAGTTTGTCAGAGTCCAGCTGTTCTTCTCTGGCCTCAGCTCTGAACTCCAACCCCTCACATCTGAGAGAACTGGAGCTCTTGGGGAACTACCTGAAGGACTCAGATGTTCAGGAGCTGCTTGAACTCCAACAGAGTCCTCAGTGTCGACTGGAGACTCTGAAGTGAGTAGATGCTGTAGTGAACTGTAGCCAATCAGAGCCTGTTCTGACTTCACTGAATGTGTCTCTAAACATGTCCCACATGATGAAGACATTTCAAAGAGTCTGTCCTGAGGCTGCAGGACAGTGTCCTGTCTCAGTGTCCCATGTGGAGACAAACTGTAAAGCTTCTGTTTCTGACACAGTTCAATAAAGTCTGTCTTTAAACAAAGAGACTAAAGCCACGCCCACTGCTTTGTGCTGTAAATATGAACTATTACTAAAGTTCATATTTTAGAATAAAAAGAGATTTAAAAGAAAACACATTAAGTGTTCTTTTAGAAAATAAACTCATGGAGCAACTGTTTTCATAATTACTGCTGTATGTCTTTTCTCCATAAATATATTTGCTCTCATCTGTTCAATAAATGTAAAGACTGCTTCTGTCTCGTCTCATTAGGTTTAACTGAGAGTGACGTGGAGCAGAAGAGAGTCCTGAGCCTCGACAGACGCCGAGCTGCTCCAGTGGAGACTCCTGGGACTGGACCAGTTTAACTGGACTCAACTAAACCCTGTTCACACCTGACTTTACCTTTTATAATCACTGAGCACATCTGCACTGAGTCTGATCCAAGGTTCTTTGTAAATGTCACTCACTTCTCCCCCTGAGCCCCCCCTCAGCTCCATAGCTCCAGTCACAAGTCACAAGACTTCTAAACTTGATAAAAGTGCTCAAGAGCAACTGGTTCGAGGAAACCATCAGAGACATTAGACGCTGATTTCTGTAAATAACCTGGAGTTGCTTTGTAACGACAAAACAATGTCCAATGTCCAAGTGCTCAGAAGATGGAACGCAACAACACTTACTCAGAGACTGTTAGCGCTCTCAAGAAATCTGGAATCAAATAACTTCACCTTCACCTGTAACTTTCACTCGATCATGTACGGACTTCTGCAGGAACATCTTTCACCAAAACACTACTTTATCAATTAGTCATCGCCAGAACCAGCGACAAAATCTGGAAAACAAGGACAAACAAATATTCATTGACAGTAAGAGACTTTCAAACACATTAGAACCGAACTCAAAAGAAACACATCTGTAACGTTTATTCATTTGTACTTAATATATTCTTAATGTTGGAATGAAATGTGTCGTAAATTTAAAAGAAATAAAGTTTGTAAAAAAAGCAGTGCTCTTTCTGTCAGGGCACAGAAAAGAAAACGCAGAAAAGCCAAAAGAAAATGGCATAAATCAAAAGTCTTACTTCATTTTGAGGTTTACAAAGAGAATTGACATGTTTTCAATCAAACTTTGCAAAAGCAAGAGAACTCTTTTGTCAGAGCTCCTCAACAACAGCAGTAACAAGTCTTGTCCTGTTTGCTCCAGTGAACAGATGAACAAACCCTCAGCTCCATTTCCTCCACAATTACTTTCCACTAAATACAATGAGTTTGTTTTTCAACCACAAGGTTCAAGGCATTAAAGCTGCTCCAGTCACAGGACATAAAAGAACACTGCAGCGTCAGGAGACACTAGTGTTAAACACATGGTACATTTATTAATGAGAGAACAGTTGAAAAAAGTGTCTCCAGCCTGAGTTCATCCAGCATCAGCTCAGGACCAGGAGCCTCAGAGAGAGCTTTTATAGATGGAGCTCATTGTGAACTCCTCCAGAACTAAAGACGTGCTCTTTGACTTTAGAGGAATTGAACCTGTGACTATCAGAAGACACTGAGATAGTGTCCACCTGTAAACACCTGGAGAGCATCTGGACAACAGCTGGACTGCTCCATAAACACAGTGGGCTTTAGAGGAAAGTCTTTTCTCACAAAGAGAAGGTCTTTAATGCAACAAACTGCTGCAGATGTTTCATCAGTGTTAATGACTAACTCTGGGGTTTATGCTGCAGTGTGGCATCATGGGAAACTATAAGACTGGTTCTACTCTGGAATAATGTCACTTCTGTTTGGTTCCTGGAGACTTTGATCAAATATTTGTCATTAATTAGAAGCACACACATCTCTGTTATATTATTTTATTTCTGTTTAAGTCAGATATTTGTTTAGGAGGGACTTCTGCGCAGTATTACTCTCAAGTGTTCTCATCCGTCGACACTTTTGGCCTTTTTTTAACAAATGACAAAAGTCAGTTTGTTGTTTTTATCATGTTTTGTTCTTTTATTTATTTTGGTTCATTTTGTTAAGTTTGACTTTTTGTTTAAAGACTAGAAAAAGAATGGACCGAGGGATCAGAGAAGTCAGGGAAATACAGAATGGAGTCAGTGGAGAGTGAACTATTTTCTGATTAAATTCATGTTTTACTTTAAAATACGAGGTTTGTTAAATAAAAAGATTTAAAACTTTATTTAGTGTCATGTCTGAAACATTGAATTGTCACAATGTTGGAGGTTTGTAATAAAGTATAATAGAAATTAAAAAAGGGCCGGCTCCAGAGGTTCTCGAGGGAACGTCCTTCAGGTTTCACTCTGAGTTTTCAGTTTCTGTCGGACTGGTGAGAAAAAGTGTCCCGGGACGTCCTGACAGACTGCTGGGTTGGTTTTGTGAAAGTTAATGAAAATTAATATGAATATGTTTGTGTTTATTGTTCACAAAACTGAATTTAATAAATACAAATAAAATATAAAAATAAAAACCAAATAATCCACTGAAACAAGAAATTTGTTAAAAAAAAACTACAGTGGCAAGAAAAAGTATGTGAACCTTTTGTAATTTCATGATTTTCTGAATAAATCTGTTTTAAAATGTGATCTGATCTTTATCAAAGGTACTGACAAACATAATGTGTCTAAAAATAATTACACTAAACAATTCTTTCATGTGTAGTGATTATAGAATTTATTAATTTGGGTAAATTATCAGTTAATATTTCTATTATCAAAATTAAAAATACTACCTCAACAACGATAGCCTTCTTAAAGAAATGTGATAAAGATGGTACAAATTTTGTGGTGAGGGCTCACCAGCCCCCACAGCAAAATCCACAACCACAAGCTCCTAATCCAGTACAAAACCCCCAGCCGAGGCAGCAGTAGAGCCAGAAGACCAGCTTGAGGAAGCATATCAGGGTTTAGATGATGTCCTTCATAGTGACTCAGAATTGTACCCTACCAAACAGCTACAGCAAATGAAACTGTCAAGCAGTAAACCATTTGCAACTTCCCCTCCTCCTCCTCCTCCTTATGTCCCAACAATGGCTTCTGCACCCTCCTCCTCCTCCTCCTCCTCCTCCTCTGGTGTAGTACAAACCAGATCAGGACGAGTGGTAAAACCACCAGAGAGATATGTAGAGACTTTTCCCATGATTCAGGTCCCTAACCCCATGCACAAGGGACCATGCTAGTACACTACACAGTACCAGCTCGACTCGACTCGCCGACTGCCTCGGCTCGCTGCTCCGCTTTCCATTGCAGATAGTACCTCCACAATAGTACCTAGTCGTCATCATAGCGACGCCGCAAGAACCTGTCGTGACGTAATCTTCTACGCGACACACATCCGCTACTCACACACATAAACAATGGAGGAAATCGAGTCTATGTTTTTTTATCCTCGGATGTGGCTGTTTCTCACAGCAAGACAGCAAACGTTGTTTCAGGAGAGGCTGAGGGCAGCAAAACAATGCTGATAACAACAGGAGAGTTTGGGAATTACTACAGAGTTCAGACTACGAGAGGAATCTGTTTTTTCAAAGCCGACGCAAGAGGGTAAGTTATTATGCTAACGTTTACATATGTGTAAATACTATAAGTTACTACTTACAAAGTATTTGAACAACTTTATAGCTACCAGTATTACGTACTAAAATGTGTATGGTTTATGTGTTTCAGATCTGTAGAACAGCAGATCTACAACGGGAAAATATGTCGAGCACGGGTTGTGGTTGGAAAACGCTTTTGGTAGACTGAAGGGAAGGTGGCGTTGTCTCATGAAAAGAAATGACTGTGATGTTACAATGGTGAAATCTATGATTCTTACTTGCTGTGCTTGCATAACCTTTGTGAGAGTCATGGAGAGGACTATGACAATGACTGGGATGCACCTGCAGCAGCAGAGCCTGTGGTGGCAGTGGCACAGGGTGTAGAGGAGGAAGGCAGTGATGAACGAGAGGGTCTGATGCGTTACTTTAATTGCTAAAAAAATAAATACATTATCGTTAAAAATGTTGTCTCTGCTGTTTTAAGGTTATCACAGTATAAAATCTGAAAATACATGGTCAAACCCTTGTACAAAAGCAAACAATCAAAAAAGACACTTATTTGTAATAAGTTTCAAAAAGTTTTATTTAACCACACACATACAATACAACAAACTCTAATATAAATTCACAAACAACTATATACATGTTACATGTAGTGCAAACAATACAGCAAAAATGCTGTATTTAATTATTACATAATATACATTTTCAGTCCAGGGGTGATGGAACAGCGTCCGCCGGTTCAGTGCCTGTACAAGCTGGCTCAGGATTCCCAGAAAGGCCTGGTTGAAGGACGACATTGCAGCAATCTCCTCCCTCCTCAAAGCCGCTTCTAGTTCTCTTGCATGTGCTGCATCGTCGTGTACCATCTGTAAATGCCGCCTCGCTGTGTCCGGTTCAACTCCATCTGCTCCACATCAGATGTCTGCATCTCCCCAGGACAGTCAGATGCTCCTGCTCCTCTGTCGTTTCCTCCGTCCTGGACAAAAATAATTACAATGAATGAATTACAATAAAGATAAACGATTTCACGTTTAATTCAAACGCGTTGTGTGCATTTGAAATTACCATGTGTACAGTATACATACAGTATACAGTACACATGGTACGCACATTGTGTATGTCTCGAAAGTTATAAAAATACTGAACAGGTTTATTAATGAATCTTGATTCCCATAACTGGGAATGCTTCCTGTTGCTATGCAAGTACATTGACGTTATATTAATAATAATATATGATATACTAATGGGTTATAAACACGATTAATATTAATTTAATTATATTAATAAGTGTATATAGATTCACAGACAACAGGCTAGAAGGTTTTACTTTTTCTCCTATTATACTGACCGGTTGCGGTGTCGACGCTGCCAATGGTTCTGGTGCTGTTGTTGATGCCGACGCTGCAGCCGATGCCAACGTGGCATCAGTGGGAGCCACAGAACCAAGGAATCTTGAATAGAAAGATCATACAAAAGTCAACACACTACGAAATAGCAATGGCAGGCAGCTAGCAACTAGTTAGAGCTAAAAGTTAGCGGCAATTGCTATCTGTGACACAAGTTTACAGTCTTCATTGTTATAGTGAGCTTCAGCTTTCCAAAGCCAGCCTAAAGAAAACAAAACTCTCAAGCAGAGTGCACCTACAGGGTTAATGTAATGTAAACTTAAAACACTTACCGTCCTCCATCAGCGACTGGAGACTTCTTTGTTTACTCTTTCGTTCCTCGTTGCCCATCAAGCTCTCGCTGGATCTTCTCTTCGCAACCAAACAAAGAAAAGTCTGCACCTCCTCGCTTGACCACGGAGCATTTTCCGAGTTGCCATAATACTAAAGTCTGGGACTGGGTAAATTATCACGCAATCTCTGTCCAAACTATTTAAAAATGGCGGGGTTATTCAGGATACTCCGTCTGGCTCTTGCAACGATGACGCGGTGAACAGTGACGATTCTCTCTGGCCAATCAGCAGTCTGTCGTGTGTTCACGCCACAATTTAGTATAGCCACAGCCCGCTTAGAACTCGCCGGAGGTGATCAAAAAGGACCTGGAAGCAGGTACAGGTACAACTTTTACGCAGTGGAAAACCAAAAAAGGCGAGCCCAGTCGAGGCGAGTCGTGCTGGAACTGTGTAGTGGAAAAGCGCCATTAGTGAGGCACAGGAAGCTGTAAAGAGTGTGACCAAACCAGAAACAGACATTGAACAGACCATAGTGGACATTACTCAGCTCCAAGCAGGGTATCACCTTAACGGGATAGAAATGAAACAGGCCTTAATGAACATTTTTGGACTAAAATGGGGTTTTATTGCATCTAGTTTCAATGCAAGCAACGCAGCAGGAGTAGTTCCCTGTCAAAAGCTACACTCGATGCTGCGTAGCATTACGCTATGGGGAACATTCTTTGTGTGACCGGTTGTGAAGCACGTGTGTCAAACACGCCAAGAATTGGCTTATAATACCTCTGTTGGTGACGCAGCTCATCAGTGGCAGCTGTGTGATTGCGCGCACCTGAACAGAGGGTATAATAACACGTGACGCGGGAGCGTCCTCAGGTTTCTTTGTCTTCAGATCGCATTGTGTGAAGTGTGAGCAAACCTTTCTCTGTGCCAGTACGAATATATATAAAATAATAAATACAAAAGTATCATGGCTGGGTTCAGAAAGAAATGTGTTCCTCCTTGCCAGAGGCACATTGCTGACGATGATCAGCATGAATTTTGTTTTGAGTGTTTGGGGAAGAACACGCAGCCCTCGGACTTTCTGGGGAGTGTGAGCACTGTGATCTTTTGCCTGCCAAGATCCCACGTGCGTGCCCGGCTTTCGCTTTGCAGAGGAGCGAGCCGCCTCCCACTCCGGTCGTGGGGTTCGCGTGTTGATCTGGCTGAGGCGCAGGGATCAGATAGTCTTATGCCCCTCGCGCTCACCAGATGAGGCAGACACCGGCTCTGTGCTCGGGCAGGCGCCACGGCGCTTCCCGTGAGCACGTCGATGAAGCCTCATCCCTGGCTTCTGGGGCGCCGCAGCCTCGGAGCGCTCTTCCCGCTCTGACACGGCGTTTGAGGAGCTGCTCGAGGTGGTTACAAGAGCAGTGGCGAGGCTGAATATTGAGTGGCCTCAGGAGCAGGGCCCCTAAATACTCTAAACTGGATGACAGGTTTCTGTCAGGTGGCCAGGGGAGGGATCACAGCGGTCTCTCCTTCTTTGGGGACCTCCATGAGGAGCTGGCACGCCATGGAATAAGCCCTATTCGTCCGTGTTTTTGTGCCTTCGACGCCGATTTATTCGACTATCGTGGGCGCACAGGTGCGGGCTTATGGGTCGATGCCCCAGGTGGAAGAGACGCTGGCTATCTCTCCCCCGGGACATCGTCCTCCCTAAGAAAACCTACACTCCCCAACAAGCCATGCCGGTTCACGTCATCACTGGTGGGGAAGGCTTTCCAGGCGGCGGTCAGGCTGGTGCAGCACTGCACACCATGGCGGTTTTGCAGGCATACCAGGCTGAGCTGCTCAAAGATTTGAGCACAGGGGGTTCTGTGGACGAGGACGCGTTTTCTGAGCTACGCCGTGCCACAGACCTCTCTCTCCGTGCAACTAAGCAGACGGCCCGCGCTATTGGCCGCTCCATGTCTGCTTTGGTTGCGACGGAAAGACATCTGTGGCTTAACCTCACGGGCATCAAAGAGAAGGACCGCGCCTTCCTCCTGGATGCACCCATCTCGCCTTCCGGTCTTTTGGCAACGCGGTGGACTCCGTCGCCACTAAGTTCCGCGAGGCTAAACGCTACGAGGAGGCGTTTGTGAGGTTCCTTCCTCGCCGTGCTCAGCAGCCGGGACCGCCGGCCACCCTGTCCCGGCCAGGTCCAGCCCCTTCCAGAGAAAAGCGGGCTGCCCAGAAGGAGAGTGTGGCGAATCGTGCCCCTCGTAAGGACTGGAGGCGGATTCTCTCGCTGCTCAAAGAGAACAGACCTGCGGAATGTTATCTCCGCCAGGAAGCAGAGGCCCTGAAATTGGCGCGCCCATGGCCGGGTGTGCTCCCCACCGGTGGGGCGCAACAAAATCCAAGAGAGTCTAAAGACTCCATGTCGACACCCTCAGGAGTCCGCTGTTTTTCTCCGCCGCCACTGGCGTTCGGGAGCAGCAGTCTCCAGCGCAATTGTAAGTGTCCAGCCGTCTCCTGCCTTGGCTTCAGGACGGCGGATGTCTTACATCCCCCCAAGAACCGAGGTGACAAAACTACTGCCCCTTTCAGAGAAATTGGCAGCATGGATGCTCCTGCCAAATATCTCCCGTGGGTAATAAGGACTGTGGCCAAAGGCTACAGACTCCAGTTTGCCAATCGCCCTCCGCGTTTCAACGGCGTGGTCTCCACTTCCGTGAAACCGAACGAGCCCATGTATTGACACAGGAACTGCAGGTTCTGCTGGACAAAGGCCATAGAACGTGTTCCCCACCAGACAGACAATCCGGGTTTTACAGCCGATATTTTCTAGTTCGAAAAGATGGGGGCTGCGCGATTTTAGACCTTCGCGGGTTAAACCGCTACCTCAAAGCATTAAAATTCAAAATGCTCACAATAAAATGATTGTGTCCCAGATCCGATTAGGCGACTGGTTTGTCACCATCGATCTAAAGGACGCGTATTTTCACATACAAATCCTGCCACAGCACAGAAAGTTCCTGAGGTTCGCCGGGAGCGGCGTACCAGTATCGGGTTCTTCCGTTCGGCCTGGCCTTGTCACCCGGACATATACAAAATGCATGGATGCAGCCTTGGCTCCTTTGCGACTCCAGGGCATCCGCATTTTGAATTACATAGACGACTGGCTGATATTAGCTCAGTCTCAGGAGCTAGTGCTTCGACATCGGACGTCGTCCTAGCTCATCTCGACTCTCTAGGCTTGAGACTCAACGCCGAGAAGAGCGCTTCTCGGCCGCCCAAAGGACAACATATCTAGGGGTTGTTTGGGACTCAACCGAGATGCAGGCACATCTGTCTCCTGCACGTGTCGGGTCCATTCTAACTACCCTGAAAGCTATCAGGCTAGGCCAGGAAGTGGCTGTGCACTTCATTCAAAGAATATTGGGTCTCATGGCATCTGCATCCACGGTAATTCCTTTGGGCCTTCTGCACATGAGACCGTTTCAGCTGTGGCTCAGAGCCAGGGGGTTTCATCCAAGGGCCAACCCCCTGAAGCAAATAAGGGTTACGCGCCGAGGGCTTCGTACCCTATCTATGTGGTTCAGACCCCAGTTTCTCACTTTGGGTCCCACCCTAGGTCCATGTTGTCGTCGCATGATGCTAACGACAGATGCATCCCTCACGGGCTGGGGCGCGGTCTTAGATGGCCGTCCAGCCCAAGGGATATGGAGAGGCCATCTTCTCGCATGGCACATCAATTGCCTCGAGATGAAGGCTGTATTTCTGGCCCTGAAATACTTCCTCCAGCAGCTAAGGGGCTACCATGTCCTAGTACAAGTAGACAGCACAGCGGTGGTCTCTTACATAAATCGTCAGGGCGGACTGCGTTCGTGCCGCTTGAACAAGCTAGCGCAGCAGGTGCTGCTTTGGGCTCAGGACAAGTTCCTGTCCTCAGGGCGATTTATATCCCGGGCGCATGAATGTGGAGCAGATTTATTGTCCAGACAGGCTGTGACACATGGGGAGTGGAAACTCCACCCCGAGGTAGTGAGCCAAATCTGGGAAAGATTTTACGAAGCAGAGGTGGACCTCTTTGCTTCACAGCAGACAGCACAATGTCCCCTCTACTTCTCTCTGACTCCTCCAGCTCCTGGGTCTGGACGCAATGGCCCATGTGTGGCCCAGACTGCGCCTTTATGCATTTCCCGGTGGCTCTGCTCCCGGGAGTCCTGGCGAAGGTCCGTCAATGCGGGTTGCGCCTCTTACTAGTAGCGCCCCGTTGGCCAACCAGAGTGTGGTTCTCAGACCTAATATCTCTCCTCGACGGCTCGCCATGGGCGATTCCGACCAGGAGGGATCTCCTTTCTCAGGCACAGGGGACAGTGTTTCATCCCGGCCCGAGCTCTGGAACCTTTACGCCTGGCCCCTGAGGGGGACCACTTAAGAGATGTCGGGCTCCCAGCCCCTGTTGTAGAGACTATTCTGAGCGCTAGGTCTCCTCTACTAGGAGAGCCTATGCCTGCAGATGGCGTGTCTTTGATGCCTGGTGTGCTACACATCATGCAGACCCAGTCCACTGCCAGATTGTTTCAGTGCTGGAGTTTCTGCAGGACAAACTGTCCTCGGGCACTAATCCTAGCACACTCAGGGTTTTCGTGGCCGCCATTTCGGCTTGCCACGCCCTGATTGACGGGGTCTCGATAGGAGACATCCTCTAGTTGCCCGCTTCATTCGAGGTGCCAAGCGGTTGAGACCCCAAACTAGAGCTAGAGTTCCTTCCTGGGACCTAGCTATAGTGCTGGAGGGCTTAGTAAGCACTCCTTTTGAACCACTGGAGTCAGCGCCTGTTAAATTTCTGACTCTAAAAATGGTTCTTCTGGCGGCCATTACCACTCTCAAGAGGGTTGGAGATTTGCAGGCTCTGTCAGTTGCCCTCCTGCCTAGACTTTGCTCCCGGGCTGGTCAAAGCCATTTTGCATCCTCACCCTAACTATCTTCCAAAAGTTCCATTCTCGACCTTAAATCCGGTCGTTCTTGAAGCCTTCTGTCCTCCGCCATTTACAACACCGGAGCAGGAGAGACTTCACTTACTGTGTCCAGTACGTGCCCTCCAGACTTATGTCCACCGCACTAGCCAGTGGCGTAAGTCCGAACAGCTGTTTATATGTTACGGGGCTGCAAGCTGGGGTTGCAGCTACCAGACAAACTATATCACGTTGGGTGAGGGATGCCATTGCCCTGGCCTATGGCGTGCGGTCAAACTTCGCCCATAGGTGTGAGGGCTCATTCTACTAGAGGGGTTGCAGCTTCAACAGCTCTAGCAAAGGTGCCCCTCTGCAGCAAGTTTGTGATGCGGCAGGCTGGTCCTCTCCGCACACATTCATCAGATTCTATAGCTTGGATGTTCATGCTACTCAGGGCTTGCATGTCCTTGAGTCATCATCCCAAAATTGTGTTTGAGACCTCTTTTGTGTTTGTGCACACTTCACAACCCGAGGGGTCCAGACACTTACAGTCTTGCGCGGCGTTGGTATTCTCGTTCCCCATAGCGTAATGCTACGCAGCATCGAGTGTAGCTTTTGACAGGGAGGAACGTCCTCGGGTTACTTGACTGTAACCCTGTTCCTTAAAAAGCGGAACGAGATGCTGCGCTGCAATGCCGCACTGGGCGTGTCCGGCTCTTCAGACAAAGTTGACCTGAGGACGCCCCGCGCCACGTGTTATTATACCCTCTGTTCAGGTGCGCGCAATCACACAGCTGCCACTGATGAGCTGCGTCACCAACAGAGGTATTATAAGCCAATTCTTGGCGTGTTTGACACACGTGCTTCACAACCGGTCACACAAAGAATGTTCCCCATAGCGTAATGCTACGCAGCATCTCGTTCCCGCTTTTTAAGGGAACAGGGTTACAGTCAAGTAACCCGAGACGTTCTTGCCCATGACGAAGTGTTAGGCCAACTCCAACTAGCAGATGTAGGTCTCTTTGCCCAAGCCAGACTTAAATTTACCAGGAGACCAAATTATGCTATTGTCCAACAAACTCAACAAAAATCAACTGAGTCAGTGATAGAGTTTAGTGCTAGAATGAGAGAGGTGTTTAAGACTAATAGTGGTCTGACTGAAGACCACGACCCAGACAGTGCATTCCAACAGCAGCTCAAAATGGCAATTTCAGGAGGTTTACAGCCTCCCATTAGGGAGTGGCTAACTAAAAATTATGTAGGTCTGCCCACTTCCACCCCCAGTGAGTTTATGACTCACGCAATTCATGCAGAGAGAGTAGTGAGAGAAAAGAAACAGAAAAAAGCGTCTCAAATTCTACTCAGTGAGCAAGGAGAAACTTATGTAATTGACACTAGGAGACCAGGACCATCATAAAGAGGAAAAAGAAGGTTTGAAGGGAAAGACACAGATCAGAGAGAGAGAGATAGGACCAAAGGACTTTGTTTCATTTATTTATTTGTTTTTTAGACCCTCTTTAGTCCTGGTTTAGACCTGGTTTAGACCTGGTTTTGACCTGGTTTAGTCCCGGTTTAGACCCGGTTTGGACCCGGTTTGGACTTTGTTTAGTCCTGGTTTTGTCCGGGTTTAGTCCTGGTTTAGACCTTCTTTAGACCTGGTTTAGACCTTGTTTAGACCTGGATTAGTCCAGGTTTAGACCCGGTTTAGACTTGGTTTAGTCCTGGTTCAGACCCGGTTTAGGCTTGTTTTAGACCTGGTTTAGTCCTGGTTTGGACCTGGTTTATGCCCCGGTTTAGACTTGGTTTAGTCCTGGTTCAGACCCGGTTTAGGCTTGTTTTAGTCCTGGTTTAGAACTGGTTTAGACCTGGTTTAGTCCCGGTTTACACCTGGTTTAGACCTGGTTTAGTCCGGGTTTATACCCCGGTTTAGACCTGGCTTAGACCTAGTTTAGACCTGGTTTAGACCTGGTTTAGTCCCGGTTTACACCTGGTTTAGTCCTGGTTTAGACCTAGTTTAGACCTGGTTTAGACCTGGTTTAGACCTGGTTTAGACCTAGTTTAGAAGAAGAAGAAGAAGTTTTATTTATATAGCGCCTTTCCGTAGCTCAAGGTCGCTTTACATTTCACAAATACAGTACAGACAATCACTTACATATACATCTATATATACACATCACATGAAACATATAGTTGTAATTACCCAAAATGTTTGTTAAATAGATATGTTTTTAACTGAGACTTAAATGCATCCACAGATGAGACGTTTCGTAAAGTAAGAGGCAACGCGTTAATACCCCGGTTTAGACCCGGTTTAGACCCGGTTTAGACCTGGTTTAGACCTGGCTTAGACCTAGTTTAGACCTGGTTTAGTCCTGGTTTAGAACTGGTTTAGACCTGGTTTAGAACTGGTTTAGACCTGGTTTAGTCCTGGTTTAGACCTGGTTTAGTCCTGGTTTAGTCCTGGTTTAGACCTGGTTTAGACCTGGTTTAGTCCTGGTTTAGACCTGGTTTAGTCCTGGTTTAGAACTGGTTTAGACCTGGTTTAGAACTGGTTTAGACCTGGTTTAGAACTGGTTTAGTCCTGGTTCAGACCCGGTTTAGACTTGTTTTAGACCTGGTTTAGACCTGGCTTAGACCTAGTTTAGACCTGGTTTAGTCCTGGTTTAGAACTGGTTTAGACCTGGTTTAGAACTGGTTTAGACCTGGTTTAGAACTGGTTTAGTCCTGGTTCAGACCCGGTTTAGACTTGTTTTAGACCTGGTTTAGACCTGGCTTAGACCTAGTTTAGACCTGGTTTAGTCCTGGTTTAGAACTGGTTTAGACCTGGTTTAGAACTGGTTTAGACCTGGTTTAGAACTGGTTTAGTCCTGGTTCAGACCCGGTTTAGACTTGTTTTAGACCTGGTTTAGACCTGGCTTAGACCTAGTTTAGACCTGGTTTAGTCCTGGTTTAGACCTGGCTTAGACCTAGTTTAGACCTGGTTTAGTCCTGGTTTAGAACTGGTTTAGTCCTGGTTCAGACCCGGTTTAGACTTGTTTTAGACCTGGTTTAGACCTGGCTTAGACCTAGTTTAGACCTGGTTTAGTCCTGGTTTAGACCTGGCTTAGACCTAGTTTAGACCTGGTTTAGTCCTGGTTTAGAACTGGTTTAGTCCTGGTTTAGACCTGGTTCAGACCCGGTTTAGACTTGTTTTAAACCTGGTTTAGACCTGGTTTAGACCCGGTTTAGACCTGGTTTAGACCTGGTTTAGTCCTGGTTTAGTCCCGGTTTACACCTGGTTTAGACCTGGCTTAGACCTGGCTTAGACCCGGTTTAGACCTGGTTTAGACCTGGTTTAGTCCTGGTTTAGTCCCGGTTTACACCTGGTTTAGACCTGGCTTAGACCTGGCTTAGACCTAGTTTAGACCTGGTTTAGTCCTGGTTTAGACCTGGCTTAGACCCAGTTTAGACCTGGTTTAGTCCTGGTTTAGAACTGGTTTAGTCCTGGTTTAGACCTGGTTTAGACCTGGTTCAGACCCGGTTTAGACTTGTTTTAAACCTGGTTTAGACCTGGTTTAGACCCGGTTTAGACCTGGTTTAGACCTGGTTTAGTCCTGGTTTAGTCCCGGTTTACACCTGGTTTAGACCTGGTTTAGTCCTGGTTTAGTCCCGGTTTACACCTGGTTTAGACCTGGTTTAGACCTAGTTTAGACCTGGTTTAGACCTGGTTTAGACCTGGTTTAGACCTGGTTTAGACCTGGTTTAGTCCTAGTTTAGACCTGGTTTAGTCCTGGTTTAGACCTGGTTTAGACCTAGTTTTGACCTGGTTTAGACCTGGTTTAGACCTGGTTTAGACCTAGTTTAGTCCTGGTTCAGACCCGGTTTAGACTTGTTTTAGACCTGGTTTAGACCTGGTTTAGTCCTGGTTTAGACCTGGTTTAGTCCTAGTTTAGACCTGGTTTAGACCTAGTTTAGACCTGGTTTAGACCTGGTTTAGACCTGGTTTTGACCTGGTTTAGTCCTGGTTTTGTCCGGGTTTAGTCCTGGTTTAGACCTGCTTTAGACCTGGTTTAGACCTTGTTTAGACCTGGTTTAGTCCAGGTTTAGACCTGGTTTAGTCCTAGTTTAGACCTGGTTTAGACCTAGTTTAGACCTGGTTTAGACCTGGCTTAGGCCTGGCTTAGACCTAGTTTAGACCTGGTTTAGTCCTAGTTTAGACCTGGTTTAGACCTAGTTTAGACCTGGTTTAGACCTGGCTTAGACCTGGCTTAGACCTAGTTTAGACCTGGTTTAGTCCTGGTTTAGACCTGGTTTAGTCCTAGTTTAGACCTGGTTTAGACCTAGTTTAGACCTGGTTTAGACCTGGTTTAGACCTGGTTTAGACCTGGTTTAGACCTGGTTTAGACCTAGTTTAGTCCTGGTTCAGACCCGGTTTAGACTTGTTTTAGACCTGGTTTAGACCTGGTTTAGTCCTGGTTTAGACCTGGTTTAGTCCTAGTTTAGACCTAGTTTAGACCTGGTTTAGACCTGGTTTAGTCCCGGTTTAGACCCGGTTTGGACCCGGTTTGGACTTTGTTTAGTCCTGGTTTTGTCCGGGTTTAGTCCTGGTTTAGACCTGCTTTAGACCTGGTTTAGACCTTGTTTAGACCTGGTTTAGTCCAGGTTTAGACCCGGTTTAGACTTGGTTTAGTCCTGGTTCAGACCCGGTTTAGGCTTGTTTTAGACCTGGTTTTGTCCTGGTTTGGACCTGGTTTATGCCCCGGTTTAGACTTGGTTTAGTCCTGGTTCAGACCCGGTTTAGGCTTGTTTTAGTCCTGGTTTAGAACTGGTTTAGACCTGGTTTAGTCCCGGTTTACACCTGGTTTAGACCTGGTTTAGTCCTGGTTTAGTACCCTGGTTTAGACCTGGTTTAGACCTAGTTTAGACCTGGTTTAGACCTGGTTTAGTCCCGGTTTACACCTGGTTTAGTCCTGGTTTAGACCTAGTTTAGACCTAGTTTAGACCTGGTTTAGTCCCGGTTTACACCTGGTTTAGTCCTGGTTTAGACCTAGTTTAGACCTGGTTTAGACCTGGTTTAGACCTGGTTTAGACCTGGTTTAGACCTGGTTTAGAAGAAGAAGAAGTTTTATTTATATAGCGCCTTTCCGTAGCTCCTGGTTTAGCTTTACATTTCTAGACAGTTTACAGACAACCACTTACATATACATCTATATATACACATCACTGGTTTAGAAACATATAGTTGTAATTACCCAAAATGTTTGTTAAATAGATATGTTTTAACTGAGACTTAAATGCTGGTTTAGACCTGGCTTAGACCTGGTTTAGACCTGGTTTAGTCCTGGTTTAGAACTGGTTTAGACCTGGTTTAGAACTGGTTTAGACCTGGTTTAGTCCTGGTTTAGACCTGGTTTAGTCCTGGTTTAGACCTGGTTTAGACCTGGTTTAGTCCTGGTTTAGACCTGGTTTAGACCTGGTTTAGTCCTGGTTTAGACCTGGTTTAGACCTAGTTTAGTCCTGGTTTCAGACCTGGTTTAGACTTGTTTTAGACCTGGTTTAGACCTGGTTTAGACTTGTTTTAGACCTGGTTTAGACCTGGTTTAGTCCTGGTTTAGACCTGGTTTAGTCCTAGTTTAGACCTGGTTTAGACCTAGTTTAGACCTGGTTTAGACCTGGTTTAGTCCTGGTTTAGACCTGGTTTAGTCCTGGTTTAGACCTGGTTTAGACCTGGTTTAGACCTAGTTTAGTCCTGGTTCAGACCCGGTTTAGACTTGTTTTAGACCTGGTTTAGACCTGGTTTAGACCTGGTTTAGACCTGGTTTAGAACTGGTTTAGACCTGGTTTAGTCCTGGTTTAGACCTGGTTTAGTCCTGGTTTAGACCTGGTTTAGACCTGGTTTAGTCCTAGTTTAGACCTGGTTTAGACCTGGTTTAGTCCTGGTTTAGACCTGGTTTAGACCTGGTTTAGTCCTGGTTTAGACCTGGTTTAGTCCTGGTTTAGTCCTGGTTTAGTCCTGGTTTAGACCTGGTTTAGACCTGGTTTAGACCTGGTTTAGACCTGGTTTAGACCTGGTTTAGTCCTGGTTTAGACCTGGTTTAGACCTAGTTTAGTCCTGGTTCAGACCCGGTTTAGACTTGTTTTAGACCTGGTTTAGACCTGGTTTAGTCCTGGTTTAGACCTGGTTTAGTCCCGGTTTAGACCTGGTTTAGACCTAGTTTAGTCCTGGTTCAGACCTAGTTTAGACTTGTTTTAGACCTGGTTTAGACCTGGTTTAGACATGGTTTAGTCCTGGTTTAGACCTGGTTTAGTCCTGGTTTAGACCTGGTTTAGACCTGGTTTAGAACTGGTTTAGACCTGGTTTAGACCTGGTTTAGTCCTGGTTTAGAACTGGTTTAGTCCTGGTTTAGAACTGGTTTAGACCTGGTTTAGAACTGGTTTAGACCTGGTTTAGACCTGGTTTAGTCCTGGTTTAGACCTGGTTTAGACCTGGTTTAGACCTGGTTTAGTCCTGGTTTAGACCTGGTTTAGACCTGGTTTAGACCTGGTTTAGTCCTGGTTTAGACCTGGTTTAGACCCGGTTTAGACCTGGTTTAGACCTGGTTTAGACCTGGTTTAGACCTGGTTTAGTCCTGGTTTAGAACTGGTTTAGACCTGGTTTAGAACTGGTTTAGACCTGGTTTAGACCTGGTTTAGTCCTGGTTTAGACCTGGTTTAGACCTGGTTTAGTCCTGGTTTAGACCTGGTTTAGACCTAGTTTAGTCCTGGTTCAGACCCGGTTTAGACTTGTTTTAGACCTGGTTTAGACCTGGTTTAGACTTGTTTTAGACCTGGTTTAGACCTGGTTTAGTCCTGGTTTAGACCTGGTTTAGTCCTGGTTTAGACCTGGTTTAGACCTGGTTTAGACCTGGTTTAGACCTGGTTTAGTCCTGGTTTAGACCTGGTTTAGTCCTGGTTTAGACCTGGTTTAGACCTGGTTTAGACCTAGTTTAGTCCTGGTTCAGACCCGGTTTAGACTTGTTTTAGACCTGGTTTAGACCTGGTTTAGACCTGGTTTAGACCTGGTTTAGAACTGGTTTAGACCTGGTTTAGAACTGGTTTAGACCTGGTTTAGTCCTGGTTTAGACCTGGTTTAGTCCTGGTTTAGACCTGGTTTAGACCTGGTTTAGTCCTAGTTTAGACCTGGTTTAGTCCTGGTTTAGACCTGGTTTAGTCCCGGTTTAGACCTGGTTTAGACCTAGTTTAGTCCTGGTTCAGACCTAGTTTAGACTTGTTTTAGACCTGGTTTAGACCTGGTTTAGACCTGGTTTAGACATGGTTTAGTCCTGGTTTAGACCTGGTTTAGTCCTGGTTTAGACCTGGTTTAGACCTGGTTAAGACCTAGTTTAGTCCTGGTTTAGACCTGGTTCAGACCTGGTTTAGACCTGGTTTAGACCTGGTTCAGACCTGGTTTAGACCTGGTTTAGACCTGGTTTAGACCTGGTTTAGTCCTGGTTTAGACCTGGTTTAGACCTGGTTTAGTCCTGGTTTAGACCTGGTTTAGTCCTGGTTTAGACCTGGTTTAGACCTGGTTTAGTCCTGGTTTAGACCTGGTTTAGACCTAGTTTAGTCCTGGTTCAGACCCGGTTTAGACTTGTTTTAGACCTGGTTTAGACCTGGTTTAGTCCTGGTTTAGACCTGGTTTAGTCCTGGTTTAGACCTGGTTTAGACCTGGTTTAGACCTAGTTTAGTCCTGGTTCAGACCCGGTTTAGACTTGTTTTAGACCTGGTTTAGACCTGGTTTAGTCCTGGTTTAGACCTGGTTTAGTCCTGGTTTAGTCCTGGTTTAGACCTGGTTCAGACCTGGTTTAGACCTGGCTTAGACCTAGTTTAGACCTGGTTTAGTCCTGGTTTAGAACTGGTTTAGTCCTGGTTCAGACCCGGTTTAGACTTGTTTTAGACCTGGTTTAGACCTGGTTTAGTCCTGGTTTAGACCTGGTTTAGACCTGGTTTAGACCTAGTTTAGTCCTGGTTAGACCTGGTTTAGACCTTGTTTTAGACCTGGTTTAGACCTGGTTTAGTCCTGGTTTAGACCTGGTTTAGACCTGGTTTAGACCTGGTTTAGACCTGGTTCAGACCTGGTTTAGACCTGGTTTAGACCTGGTTTAGACCTAGTTTAGACCTGGTTTAGACCTAGTTTAGACCTGGTTTAGTCCCGGTTTAGACCCGGTTTGGACTTGGTTTAGTCCTGGTTTAGACCTGGTTTAGACCTGGTTTCGTCCCGGTTTAGACCCGGTTTGGACCTGGTTTAGTCCTGGTTTAGACCCGGTTTAGACCTGGTTTAGACCTAGTTTAGACCTGGTTTAGACCTGGTTTAGACCTGGTTTAGACCTAGTTTAGACCTGGTTTAGACCTGGTTTAGACCTGGTTTAGACCTAGTTTAGACCTGGTTCAGACCTGGTTTTGACCTGGTTTAGACCTGGTTTAGTCCCGGTTTAGACCCGGTTTGGACTTGGTTTAGTCCTGGTTTAGACCTGGTTTAGACCTGGTTTCGTCCCGGTTTAGACCCGGTTTAGTCCTGGTTTAGACCTGGTTTAGACCTGGTTCAGACCTGGTTTAGACCTGGTTTAGTCCTGCTTTAGTCCTGGTTTAGTCCTGGTTTAGACCTGGTTTAGACCTGGTTTAGTCCTGGTTTAGACCCGGTTTAGATTTGGTTTAGACCTGGTTTAGTCCCGGTTTAGTCCTGGTTCAGACCCGGTTTAGACTTGTTTTAGACCCGGTTTAGACCCGGTTTGGACTTGGTTTAGTCCTGGTTTAGACCTGGTTTAGACCTGGTTTAGACCTGGTTTAGACCCGGTTTAGACCCGGTTTAGACTTGGTTTAGTCCTGGTTTAGACCTGATTTAGTCCTGGTTCAGACACGGTTTAGACTTGTTTTAGACCCGGTTTAGACCCGGTTTGGACTTGGTTTAGTCCTGGTTTAGACCTGGTTTAGACCTGGTTTAGACCTGGTTTAGTCCTGGTTTAGACCCGGTTTGGACTTGGTTTAGACCTGATTTAGTCCTGGTTTAGTCCTGGTTCAGACCCGGTTTAGACTTGTTTTAGACCTGGTTTAGTCCCGGTTTAGACCCGGTTTAGACTTGTTTTAGACCTGGTTTAGACCTGATTTAGTCCTGGTTTAGTCCTGGTTTAGACCTGGTTTAGACCTGGTTTAGACCTAGTTTAGTCCCGGTTTAGACCCGGTTTGGACTTGGTTTAGACCTAATTTAGTCCTGGTTTTAGACCCGGTTTAGACCTTGTTTAGACCTGGTTTAGACCTGGTTTAGTCCCTTTTTGGACTTGGTTTCGACCTGGTTTAGTCCTGGTTTAGAACTGGTTTAGTCCTGGTTCAGACCCGGTTTAGACTTGTTTTAGACCTGGTTTAGACCTGGTTTAGTCCTGGTTTAGACCTGGTTTAGTTCTGGTTTAGACCTGGTTTAGACCTGGTTCAGACCCGGTTTAGCCTTGTTTTAGACTTGGTTTAGACCTGGTTTAGTCCTGGTTTAGACCTGGTTTAGACCTGGTTTAGACTTGTTTTAGACCTGGTTTAGTCCTGGTTCAGACCTGGTTTAGTCCGGGTTTAGACCTGGTTCAGACCTGATTTAGTCCTGGTTTAGTCCCGGTTTGGACCTGGTTTATGCCCCGGTTTAGACCTGGTTTAGACCTGGTTTAGACCTGGTTTAGACCTAGTTTAGACCTGGTTTAGACCTAGTTTAGAAGAAGAAGAAGAAGTTTTAGACCTGGTTTAGACCTGGTTTTCCGTAGACCTGGTTTCGCTTTACATTTCCTGGTTTAGACAATCACTTACATATACATCTATATATACACATCACATGAAACATATAGTTGTAATTACCCAAAATGTTTGTTAAATAGATATGTTTTTAACTGAGACTTAAATGCATCCGGTTTAGACCTGGTTTAGACCTAGTTTAGACCTGGTTTAGTCCTGGTTTAGACCTGGTTTAGACCTGGTTTAGTCCTGGTTTAGACCTGGTTTAGAACTGGTTTAGTCCTGGTTCAGACCCGGTTTAGACTTGTTTTAGACCTGGTTTAGACCTGGCTTAGACCTAGTTTAGACCTGGTTTAGTCCTGGTTTAGACCTGGCTTAGACCTAGTTAAGACCTGGTTTAGTCCTGGTTTAGAACTGGTTTAGTCCTGGTTTAGACCTGGTTTAGACCTGGTTCAGACCCGGTTTAGACTTGTTTTAAACCTGGTTTAGACCTGGTTTAGACCTGGTTTAGAACTGGTTTAGTCCTGGTTTAGACCTGGTTTAGACCTGGTTCAGACCCGGTTTAGACTTGTTTTAAACCTGGTTTAGACCTGGTTTAGACCCGGTTTAGACCTGGTTTAGACCTGGTTTAGTCCTGGTTTAGTCCCGGTTTACACCTGGTTTAGACCTGGTTTAGACCTGGTTTAGTCCCGGTTTACACCTGGTTTAGACCTGGTTTAGACCTAGTTTAGACCTGGTTTAGACCTGGTTTAGACCTGGTTTAGACCTGGTTTAGACCTAGTTTAGTCCTGGTTCAGACCCGGTTTAGACTTGTTTTAGACCTGGTTTAGACGTGGTTTAGTCCTGGTTTAGACCTGGTTTAGACCTGGTTCAGACCCGGTTTAGACTTGTTTTAAACCTGGTTTAGACCTGGTTTAGACCCGGTTTAGACCTGGTTTAGACCTGGTTTAGTCCTGGTTTAGTCCCGGTTTACACCTGGTTTAGACCTGGTTTAGACCTGGTTTAGACCTGGTTTAGACCTAGTTTAGTCCTGGTTTAGACCTGGTTCAGACCTGGTTTAGACCTGGTTTAGACCTGGTTTAGTCCTGGTTTAGACCTGGTTTAGACCTGGTTTAGACCTGGTTTAGTCCTGGTTTAGACCTGGTTTAGACCTGGTTTAGACCTGGTTTAGACCTAGTTTAGTCCTGGTTCAGACCCGGTTTAGACTTGTTTTAGACCTGGTTTAGACGTGGTTTAGTCCTGGTTTAGACCTGGTTTAGTCCTGGTTTAGACCTGGTTTAGTCCTGGTTCAGACCCGGTTTAAGATTCAAGATTCAAGATTCAAGATTCAAGATTTTTATTCGTCACGTACAAAATTATATACAGCATATATAACCAGCAGTGAAATGTGAGTCAGGTCCGCTCCATGGACAGTGCAATTATTAGGAAAACACACAGATGAAAATATACATAAATGTAGCTATGTAAGAATGAAATAAAAGTAAACAATAAAAATATAAGAATAAAATCTAAAAATATAAAAAGTGTGTAATGGGAATAAATCTAGATCGCAAAATAATGTACATGAATGTAAACTGTAGACTTAAAATATAAAAAACATATGCATTTAGCTGTGGTCTTAAATATTAAGAATCACATGAAGGTGCAGGAAGCAAATGTTTGCAAAACAGTTTTAGAACAGAGTGATACTGTCAATGTGAGGTGGCTGGTTTTGAGACCTTTTAGACCTGGTTTAGGCCTGGTTTAGTCCTGGTTTAGTCTGGTGGGTGGAGTCTTTGATGATTTTTGCAGCTCTGCTTCTGCAGCGTTTGTGGTAGATGTCCTGCAGAGAGGGGAGAGCAGACCCTGAAATGCGCTCAGCTAAGCACAACTCTCTGCAGGGCTTTGCAGTCTTGACTGGAGCTGTTATACCACACTGAGATACATTGAGTCAATATACTTTCTATAGCTCCAGAATAGAAAGTTTTCAGGATTAGCTGGTGAGACCCTGAATTTCCTCAGCCTGGATAGTACAGTCTTTGCCTGGCTTTTTATTTACCTGAGTTTGAGTGTGAGTAGTCCAAGTCAGGTCCTCAGAGATGTTTACACCAAGGTACTTGAAGCTACTCACCCTCTCCACAGGGGTCCCGCCTATTGTAAGAGGAGTGTAGGGCTGCTGCTGTCTTCCTGAAGTCTACAATCAGTTCTTTTGTTTTGCTCACATTCAGGAGAGGCAGTTGTCCTGGCACCATGATGTTAATTTCCTACTTCATCCAAGTATGCGGTCTCATTGTTGTTGTGAATGAGGCCCAGAACCACAGTATCATCATTTGATAATGGATGTGGAGCTGTGCGGAGTCAGGACACAGGAGCTGGAGGTGTACTGGCCTAGTTTCACCACTTGAGGTCTGCGGTGAGGAAATCAAGGATCCAGTTGCAAAGACCTGAAGGATTCAGTCCGAGGTCTATGAGTTTGGAAGCTAGCTTAATGGGGACTATAGTATTAAAAGCTGAGCTATAGTCAATAAATAGCAGTCTTACATAGTTCCTGTTATTGCTGTCAATGTGTGTGAGAGAAGAGTGCAGGATGTGAGAGATGGCATCATCTGTGGATCTGTTAGCGATAAGCAAACTGAAGGTCCAAAGTATCCGGGATGGAGGAGCAGATGACGTTTTTAACCAGTCCCTCAAAGACCGACTATTATAGACTTGTTTTAGACCTGGTTTAGTCCTGGTTTAGACCTGGTTTAGTCCTGGTTTAGTCCTGGTTTAGACCTGGTTTAGACCTTGTTTAGACCTGGTTTAGTCCCGGTTTAGACCCGGTTTAGACTTGTTTTAGACCTGGTTTAGACCTTTTTAGTCCTGGTTTAGACCTGGTTTAGACCTGGTTTAGACCTGGTTTAGTCCTGGTTTAGACCTGGTTTAGACCTGGTTCAGACCTGGTTTAGACCTTGTTTAGACCTGGTTTAGACCTGGTTTAGACCTGGTTAAGTCCTGGTTTAGACCCTCTTTAGTCCTGGTTTAGACCTGGTTTAGACCTGGTTTAGTCCTGGTTTAGACCCGGTTTAGACCTGGTTTAGACCTGGTTAAGTCCTGGTTTAGACCCTCTTTAGTCCTGGTTTAGACCCGCTTTAGACCTGGTTTAGTCCTGGTTTAGACCTGGTTTAGTCCTGGTTTAGACCTGGTTTAGACCTGGTTTAGACCTAGTTTAGTCCTGGTTTAGACCTGGTTCAGACCTGGTTTAGACCTGGTTTAGACCTGGTTCAGACCTGGTTTAGACCTGGTTTAGACCTGGTTTAGTCCTGGTTTAGACCTGGTTTAGACCTGGTTTAGACCTAGTTTAGTCCTGGTTTAGTCCTGGTTTAGACCTGGTTTAGACCTAGTTTAGTCCTGGTTCAGACCCAGTTTAGACTTGTTTTAGACCTGGTTTAGACCTGGTTTAGACCTAGTTTAGACCTGGTTTTGTCCCGGTTTAGACCCGGTATGGACTTGGTTTAGTCCTGGTTTAGACCTGGTTTAGACCTGGTTTAGTCCCGGTTTAGACCCGGTTTAGACTTGGTTTAGTCCTAGTTTAGTCCTGGTTAAGACCCGGTTTAGATTTGGTTTAGACCTGGTTTAGTCCCGGTTTAGTCCTGGTTCAGACCCGGTTTAGACTTGTTTTAGACCCGGTTTAGACCCGGTTTGGACTTGGTTTAGTCCTGGTTTAGACCTGGTTTAGACCTGGTTTAGTCCCGGTTTAGACCCGGTTTGTACCTGGTTTATACCCCGGTTTAGACTTGGTTTAGTCCTGGTTTAGTCCTGGTTTAGACCCGGTTTGGACTTGGTTTAGACCTGATTTAGTCCTGGTTTAGTCCTGGTTCAGACCCGGTTTAGACTTGTTTTAGACCTGGTTTAGTCCCGGTTTAGACCCGGTTTAGACTTGTTTTAGACCTGGTTTAGACCTGATTTAGTCCTGGTTTAGTCCTGGTTTAGACCTGGTTTAGACCTAGTTTAGTCCCGGTTTAGACCCGGTTTGGACTTGGTTTAGACCTAATTTAGTCCTGGTTCAGACCCGGTTTAGACCTTGTTTAGACCTGGTTTAGACCTGGTTTAGTCCTGGTTAAGACCTGGTTTAGTCCTGGTTTAGACCTGGTTTAGACCTGGTTCAGACCCGGTTTAGCCTTGTTTTAGACTTGGTTTAGTCCTGGTTTAGTCCTGGTTTAGACCTGGTTTAGACCCTTTTTGGACTTGGTTTCGACCTGGTTTAGTCCTGGTTTAGAACTGGTTTAGTCCTGGTTCAGACCCGGTTTAGACTTGTTTTAGACCTGGTTTAGACCTGGTTTAGTCCTGGTTTAGACCTGGTTTAGTCCTGGTTTAGACCTGGTTTAGACCTGGTTCAGACCCGGTTTAGCCTTGTTTTAGACTTGGTTTAGTCCTGGTTTAGTCCTGGTTTAGACCTGGTTCAGACCCGGTTTAGACTTGTTTTAGACCTGGTTTAGTCCTGGTTCAGACCTGGTTTAGTCCGGGTTTAGACCTGGTTCAGACCTGGTTTAGACCTGGTTTAGTCCCGGTTTAGACCTGGTTTAGATTTGGTTTAGACCTGATTTAGTCCTGGTTTAGACCCGGTTTGGACCTGGTTTATGCCCCGGTTTAGACTTGGTTTAGACTTGTTTTAGAACTGGTTTAGACCTGGTTCAGACCCGTTTAGCCTTGTTTTAGACTTGGTTTAGTCCTGGTTTAGTCCTGGTTTAGACCTGGTTCAGACCCGGTTTAGACTTGTTTTAGACCTGGTTTAGTCCTGGTTCAGACCTGGTTTAGTCCGGGTTTAGACCTGGTTCAGACCTGGTTTAGACCTGGTTTAGTGGTTTAGACCTGGTTTAGATTTGGTTTAGACCTGATTTAGTCCTGGTTTAGACCCGGTTTGGACCTGGTTTATGCCCCGGTTCAGACCCGGTTTAGGCTTGTTTTAGAACTGGTTTAGACCTGGTTTAGTCCCGGTTTAGACCTGGTTTAGACCTGGTTTAGACCTGGTTTAGACCTGGTTTAGTCCCGGTTTAGACCCGGTTTGTACCTGGTTTATACCCCGGTTTAGACTTGGTTTAGTCCTGGTTTAGTCCTGGTTTAGACCCGGTTTGGACTTGGTTTAGACCTGATTTAGTCCTGGTTTAGTCCTGGTTCAGACCCGGTTTAGACTTGTTTTAGACCTGGTTTAGTCCCGGTTTAGACCCGGTTTAGACTTGTTTTAGACCTGGTTTAGACCTGATTTAGTCCTGGTTTAGTCCTGGTTTAGACCTGGTTTAGACCTAGTTTAGTCCCGGTTTAGACCGGTTTGGACTTGGTTTAGACCTAATTTAGTCCTGGTTCAGACCCGGTTTAGACCTTGTTTAGACCTGGTTTAGACCTGGTTTAGTCCTGGTTAAGACCTGGTTTAGTCCTGGTTTAGACCTGGTTTAGACCTGGTTCAGACCCGGTTTAGCCTTGTTTTAGACTTGGTTTAGTCCTGGTTTAGTCCTGGTTTAGACCTGGTTTAGACCTGGTTTGGACTTGGTTTAGACCTGGTTTAGTCCTGGTTTAGAACTGGTTTAGTCCTGGTTCAGACCCGGTTTAGACTTGTTTTAGACCTGGTTTAGACCTGGTTTAGTCCTGGTTTAGACCTGGTTTAGTCCTGGTTTAGACCTGGTTTAGACCTGGTTCAGACCCGGTTTAGCCTTGTTTTAGACTTGGTTTAGTCCTGGTTTAGTCCTGGTTTAGACCTGGTTTCAGACCTGGTTTAGACTTGTTTTAGACCTGGTTTAGTCCTGGTTAGACCTGGTTTAGTCCTGGTTTAGACCTGGTTCAGACCTGGTTTAGACCTGGTTTAGTCCCGGTTTAGACCTGGTTTAGATTTGGTTTAGACCTGATTTAGTCCTGGTTTAGACCCGGTTTGGACCTGGTTTATGCCCCGGTTTAGACTTGGTTTAGACTTGTTTTAGAACTGGTTTAGACCTGGTTCAGACCCGTTTAGCCTTGTTTTAGACTTGGTTTAGTCCTGGTTTAGTCCTGGTTTAGACCTGGTTCAGACCCGGTTTAGACTTGTTTTAGACCTGGTTTAGTCCTGGTTCAGACCTGGTTTAGTCCGGGTTTAGACCTGGTTCAGACCTGGTTTAGACCTGGTTTAGTCCCGGTTTAGACCTGGTTTAGATTTGGTTTAGACCTGATTTAGTCCTGGTTTAGACCCGGTTTGGACCTGGTTTATGCCCCGGTTCAGACCCGGTTTAGGCTTGTTTTAGAACTGGTTTAGACCTGGTTTAGTCCCGGTTTAGACCTGGTTTAGACCTGGTTTAGACCTGGTTTAGTCCTGGTTTAGTCCTGGTTCAGACCCGGTTTAGACTTGTTTTAGACCTGTTTTAGACCTGGTTTAGTCCTGGTTTAGACCTGGTTTAGACCTGGTTCAGACCTGGTTTAGACCTTGTTTAGACCTGGTTTAGACCTGGTTTAGACCTGGTTAAGTCCTGGTTTAGACCCTCTTTAGTCCTGGTTTAGACCTGGTTTAGACCTGGTTTAGTCCTGATTTAGACCCGGTTTAGACCTGGTTTAGACCTGGTTAAGTCCTGGTTTAGACCCTCTTTAGTCCTGGTTTAGACCCGCTTTAGACCTGGTTTAGACCTGGTTTAGTCCTGGTTTAGTGCTGGTTTAGACCTGGTTTAGACCTGGTTTAGACCTGGTTCAGACCTGGTTTAGACCTAGTTTAGTCCTGGTTTAGACCTGGTTCAGACCTGGTTTAGACCTGGTTTAGACCTGGTTCAGACCTGGTTTAGACCTGGTTTAGACCTGGTTTAGTCCTGGTTTAGACCTGGTTTAGACCTGGTTTAGACCTGGTTTAGACCTGGTTTAGACCTGGTTTAGACCTGGTTTAGTCCTGGTTTAGTCCTGGTTTAGACCTGGTTTAGTCCTGGTTTAGACCTGGTTTAGACCTAGTTTAGTCCTGGTTCAGACCCGGTTTAGACTTGTTTTAGACCTGGTTTAGACCTAGTTTAGACCTGGTTTAGTCCTGGTTTAGAACTGGTTTAGTCCTGGTTCAGACCCGGTTTAGACTTGTTTTAGACCTGGTTTAGACCCGGTTTAGTCCTGGTTTAGACCTGGTTTAGACCTGGTTTAGTCCTGGTTTAGACCTGGTTTAGTCCTGGTTTAGACCTGGTTTAGACCTGGTTTAGTCCTGGTTTAGACCTGGTTTAGACCTGGTTTAGTCCTGGTTCAGACCCTGGTTTAGACCTTGTTTTAGACCTGGTTTAGACCTGGTTTAGTCCTGGTTTAGACCTGGTTTAGACCTGGTTTAGACCTAGTTTAGTCCTGGTTTAGACCTGGTTCAGACCTGGTTTAGACCTGGCTTAGACCTAGTTTAGACCTGGTTTAGTCCTGGTTCAGACCCAGTTTAGACTTGTTTTAGACCTGGTTTAGACCTGGTTTAGTCCTTGTTTAGACCTGGTTTAGACCTGGTTTAGACCTAGTTTAGTCCTGGTTTAGACCGGTTTAGACCTGGTTTTAGACCTGGTTTAGACCTGGTTTAGTCCTGGTTTAGACCTGGTTTAGTCCTGGTTTAGACCTAGTTAAGACATGGTACAGACCTGGTTTAGTCCTGGTTTAGACCTGGTTCAGACCTGGTTTAGACCTGGTTTAGACCTGGTTTAGACCTAGTTTAGACCTGGTTTAGACCTAGTTTAGACCTGGTTTAGTCCCGGTTTAGACCCGGTTTGGACTTGGTTTAGTCCTGGTTTAGACCTGGTTTAGACCTGGTTTAGTCCCGGTTTAGACCCGGTTTAGACTTGGTTTAGTCCTAGTTTAGTCCCGGTTTAGTCCTGGTTCAGACCCGGTTTAGACTTGTTTTAGACCCGGTTTAGATTTGGTTTAGACCTGGTTTAGTCCCGGTTTAGTCCTGGTTCAGACCCGGTTTAGACTTGTTTTAGACCCGGTTTAGACCAGGTTTGGACTTGGTTTAGTCCTGGTTTAGACCTGGTTTAGACCTGGTTTAGTCCCGGTTTAGACCCGGTTTGTACCTGGTTTATACCCGGTTTAGACTTGGTTTAGTCCTGGTTTAGTCCTGGTTTAGACCCGGTTTGGACTTGGTTTAGACCTGATTTAGTCCTGGTTTAGTCCTGGTTCAGACCCGGTTTAGACTTGTTTTAGACCTGGTTTAGTCCCGGTTTAGACCCGGTTTAGACTTGTTTTAGACCTGGTTTAGACCTGATTTAGTCCTGGTTTAGTCCTGGTTTAGTCCTGGTTTAGACCTAGTTTAGTCCCGGTTTAGACCCGGTTTGGACTTGGTTTAGACCTAATTTAGTCCTGGTTCAGACCCGGTTTAGACCTTGTTTAGACCTGGTTTAGACCTGGTTTAGTCCCAGTTTAGACCTGGTTTAGACCCTTTTTGGACTTGGTTTCGACCTGGTTTAGTCCTGGTTTAGAACTGGTTTAGTCCTGGTTCAGACCCGGTTTAGACTTGTTTTAGACCTGGTTTAGACCTGGTTTAGTCCTGGTTTAGACCTGGTTTAGACCTGGTTCAGACCCGGTTTAGCCTTGTTTTAGACTTGGTTTAGTCCTGGTTTAGTCCTGGTTTAGACCTGGTTCAGACCCGGTTTAGACTTGTTTTAGACCTGGTTTAGTCCTGGTTCAGACCTGGTTTAGTCCGGGTTTAGACCTGGTTCAGACCTGGTTTAGACCTGGTTTAGTCCCGGTTTAGACCTGGTTTAGATTTGGTTTAGACCTGATTTAGTCCTGGTTTAGACCCGGTTTGGACCTGGTTTATGCCCCGGTTTAGACTTGGTTTAGACCTGGTTCAGACCCGGTTTAGGCTTGTTTTAGAACTGGTTTAGACCTGGTTTAGTCCCGGTTTAGACCTGGTTTAGACCTGGTTTAGACCTGGTTTAGTCCTGGTTTAGTCCTGGTTCAGACCCGGTTTAGACTTGTTTTAGACCTGTTTTAGACCTGGTTTAGACCTGGTTTAGACCTGGTTTAGTCCTGGTTTAGACCTGGTTTAGACCTGGTTCAGACCTGGTTTAGACCTGGTTTAGACCTGGTTTAGACCTGGTTTAGTCCTGGTTTATACCCCGGTTCAGACCTGGCTTAGACGTAGTTTAGACCTAGTTTAGACCTGGTTCAGACCCGGTTTAGACCCGGTTTGGACTTGGTTTAGACCTGGTTTAGACCTGGTTTAGACCTGATTTAGTCCTGGCTTAGTCCTGGTTCAGGCCCGGTTTAGACTTGTTTTAGACTTGTTTTAGACCTGGTTTAGACCTGGTTTAGACCTGGTTTAGACCTGGTTTAGTCCTGGTTTAGACCTGGTTTAGACCTGGTTCAGACCTTGTTTAGACCTTGTTTAGACCTGGGTTAGACCTGGTTTAGACCTGGTTAAGTCCTGGTTTAGACCCTCTTTAGTCCTGGTTTAGACCTGGTTTAGACCTGGTTTAGTCCTGGTTTAGACCCGGTTTAGACCTAGTTTAGACCTGGTTTAGACCTGGTTTAGACCTGGTTTAGACCTTGTTTAGACCTAGTTTAGACCTGGTTTAGACCCGGTTTGGACTTGGTTTAGTCCCGGTTTAGACCTGGCTTAGACCTAGTTTAGACCTGGTTTAGACCTGGTTTAGACCTGGCTTAGACCTAGTTTAGACCTGGTTTAGACCCGGTTTAGACCTGGTTTAGACCTGGTTTAGACCTTGTTTAGACCTAGTTTAGACCTGGTTTAGACCCGGTTTGGACTTGGTTTAGTCCCGGTTTAGACCTGGTTTAGACCTGGTTTAGACCCGGTTTAGACCCGGTTTAGACCTGGTTTAGTCCTGGTTTAGACCTAGTTTAGACCTGGTTTAGACCCGGTTTGGACTTGGTTTAGTCCCGGTTTAGACCTGGTTTAGACCTGGTTTAGACCTGGTTTAGACCTGGTTTAGACCTGGTTTAGACCTTGTTTAGACCTTGTTTAGACCTTGTTTAGACCTTGTTTAGACCTGGTTTAGACCTGGTTTAGTCCTGGTTTAGACCCGGTTTAGACCTAGTTTAGACCTGGTTTAGTCCTGGTTTAGACCTGGTTTAGACCCGGTTTAGACCCGGTTTAGACCTGGTTTAGTCCTGGTTTAGACCTAGTTTAGACCTGGTTTAGACCCGGTTTGGACTTGGTTTAGTCCTGGTTTAGACCTGGCTTAGACCTAGTTTAGACCTGGTTTAGACCTGGTTTAGACCTGGTTTAGACCTTGTTTAGACCTTGTTTAGACCTGGTTCAGACCTGGTTCAGACCTGGTTTAGTCCTGGTTTAGTCCTGGTTTAGACCTGGTTTAGACCCGGTTTAGACCTGGTTTAGACCTAGTTTAGACCTGGTTTAGACCTGGTTTAGACCTGGTTTAGACCTAGTTTAGACCTGGTTTAGTCCTGGTTTAGACCTGGTTTAGACCCGGTTTAGACCCGGTTTAGACCTAGTTTAGTCCTGGTTTAGACCTAGTTTAGACCTGGTTTAGACCCGGTTTGGACTTGGTTTAGTCCCGGTTTAGACCTGGCTTAGACCTAGTTTAGACCCGGTTTAGACCTGGTTCAGACCTGGTTTAGTCCTGGTTTAGACCTGGTTTAGACCCGGTTTAGACCTGGTTTAGACCCGGTTTAGACCTTGTTTAGACCTTGTTTAGACCTTGTTTAGACCTGGTTCAGACCTGGTTTAGACCTGGTTTAGACCTGGTTCAGACCTGGTTCAGACCCGGTTTAGACTTGTTTTAGACCTAGTTTAGACCTAGTTTAGACCTGGTTTAGACCTGGCTTAGACCTAGTTTAGACCTGGTTTAGTCCTGGTTTAGACCTGGTTTAGTCCTGGTTTAGACCTGGTTTAGACCTGGTTTAGACCTGGTTTAGACCTGGTTTAGACCTGGTTTAGACCTGGTTCAGACCTGGTTTAGACCTGGTTTAGTCCTAGTTTAGACCTGGTTTAGTCCTGGTTTAGACCTGGTTTAGACCTGGTTTAGTCCCGGTTTAGACCCGGTTTGGACTTGGTTTAGTCCTGGTTTAGTCCTGGTTTAGACCTGGTTTAGACCTGGTTTAGTCCGGGTTTATACCCCGGTTTAGACCTGGTTTAGTCCTGGTTTAGACCTGGTTTAGTCCTGGTTTAGACCTGGTTCAGACCTGGTTTAGACCTGGTTTAGACCTGGTTCAGACCTGGTTTAGACCTGGTTTAGTCCTAGTTTAGACCTGGTTTAGTCCTGGTTTAGACCTGGTTTAGACCTAGTTTAGACCTGGTTTAGTCTTGGTTTAGTCCTGGTTTAGTCCTGGTTTAGACCCGGTTTGGACTTGGTTTAGACCTGATTTAGTCCTGATTTAGTCCTGGTTCAGACCCGGTTTAGACTTGTTTTAGACCTGGTTTAGTCCCGGTTTAGACCCGGTTTAGACTTGTTTTAGACCTGGTTTAGTCCTGGTTCAGACCTGGTTTAGTCCTGGTTCAGACCTGGTTTAGACCTGGTTTAGACCTGGTTTAGATTTGGTTTAGACCTTGTTTAGACCTGATTTAGTCCTGGTTTAGACCCGGTTTGGACTTGGTTTAGACCTGGTTCAGACCCGGTTTAGGCTTGTTTTAGACCTGGTTTAGACCTGGTTCAGACCTGGTTTAGACCTTGTTTAGACCTGGTTTAGACTTGGTTTAGTCCCGGTTTAGACCTGGTTTAGACCTGGTTTAGTCCTGGTTTAGTCCTGGTTCAGACCCGGTTTAGACTTGTTTTAGACTTGTTTTAGACTTGTTTTAGACCTGGTTTAGACCTGGTTTAGACCTGGTTTAGTCCTGGTTTAGACCTGGTTTAGACCTGGTTCAGACCTGGTTTAGAACTGGTTTAGACCTGGTTTAGTCCTGGTTTAGACCTGGTTTAGACCTGGTTTAGTCCCGGTTTAGACCCGGTTTAGACCCGGTTTGGACTTGGTTTAGACCTGGTTTAGTCCCGGTTTAGACCCGGTTTGGACTTGTTTTAGACCTGGTTTAGACCTGGTTTAGACCTGGTTCAGACCTGGTTTAGACCTGGTTTAGACCCGGTTTGGACTTGGTTTAGACCTGGTTTAGTCCCGGTTTAGACCCGGTTTGGACTTGGTTTAGACCTGGTTTAGTCCTGGTTTAGTCCCGGTTTAGACCCGGTTTGGACTTGGTTTAGACCTGGTTTAGTCCCGGTTTAGACCCGGTTTGGACTTGGTTTAGACCTGGTTTAGACCTGGTTTAGTCCCGGTTTAGACCCTGGTTTGGACTTGGTTTAGACCTGGTTTAGTCCCGGTTTAGACCCGGTTTGGACTTGGTTTAGACCTGGTTTAGTCCTGGTTTAGTCCTGGTTTAGACCTGGTTTAGACCTGGTTTAGACCTTGTTTAGTCCTGGTTTAGACCTGGTTTAGACCTGGTTTAGACCTGGTTTAGTCCTGGTTTAGACCTGGTTTAGACCTGGTTCAGACCTTGTTTAGACCTGGTTTAGACCTGGTTTAGTCCTGCTTTAGACCTGGTTTAGTCCTGGTTTAGACCTGGTTTAGTCCTGGTTTAGTCCCGGTTTAGACCTGGTTTAGACCTGGTTTAGTCCTGGTTTAGACCTGGTTTAGACCTGGTTCAGACCTGGTTTAGACCTGGTTTAGACCTGGTTTAGTCCTGGTTTAGACCTGGTTTAGACCTGGTTCAGACCTTGTTTGGACCTGGTTTAGACCTGGTTTAGACCTGGTTTAGTCCTGGTTTAGACCTGGTTCAGACCTTGTTTGGACCTGGTTTAGACCTGGTTTAGACCTGGTTTAGACCTGGTTTAGACCTGGTTTAGTCCTGGTTTAGACCTGGTTTAGACCTGGTTCAGACCTTGTTTGGACCTGGTTTAGACCTGGTTTAGACCTGGTTTAGTCCTGGTTTAGACCTGGTTTAGTCCTGGTTTAGTCCCGGTTTAGACCTGGTTTAGACCTGGTTTAGTCCTGGTTTAGACCTGGTTTAGACCTGGTTCAGACCTGGTTTAGACCTGGTTTAGACCTGGTTTAGTCCTGGTTTAGACCTGGTTTAGACCTGGTTTAGACCCGGTTTAGACCCGGTTTAGACCCGGTTTGGACTTGGTTTAGACCTGGTTTAGTCCCGGTTTAGACCCGGTTTGGACTTGTTTTAGACCTGGTTTAGACCTGGTTTAGACCTGGTTCAGACCTGGTTTAGACCTGGTTTAGACCTGGTTTAGTCCTGGTTTAGTCCCGGTTTAGACCCGGTTTGGACTTGGTTTAGATCTGGTTTAGTCCCGGTTTAGACCCGGTTTGGACTTGGTTTAGACCTGATTTAGTCCTGGCTTAGTCCTGGTTCAGGCCCGGTTTAGACTTGTTTTAGACCTGGTTTAGACCTGGTTTAGACCTGGTTTAGTCCTGGTTTAGTCCCGGTTTAGACCCGGTTTGGACTTGGTTTAGATCTGGTTTAGTCCCGGTTTAGACCCGGTTTGGACTTGGTTTAGACCTGATTTAGTCCTGGCTTAGTCCTGGTTCAGGCCCGGTTTAGACTTGTTTTAGACCTGGTTTAGACCTGGTTTAGACCTGGTTTAGACCTTGTTTAGTCCTGGTTTAGACCTGGTTTAGACCTGGTTTAGACCTGGTTTAGTACTGGTTTAGACCTGGTTTAGACCTGGTTCAGACCTTGTTTAGACCTGGTTAAGTCCTGATTTAGACCCTCTTTAGTCCTGGTTTAGACCTGGTTTAGACCTGGTTTAGTCCTGGTTTAGACCCGGTTTAGACCTGGTTTAGACCTGGTTAAGTCCTGGTTTAGACCCTCTTTAGTCCTGGTTTAGACCTGGTTTAGTCCTGGTTTAGTCCTGGTTTTGACTTGGTTTTGACCTGGTTTAGTCTTGGTTTAGACCTGGTTTAGACCTGGTTTTGACCTGGTTCAGTCCTGGTTTTGACCTGGTTCAGACCTGGTTTAGACCTGGTTTAGACCTGGTTTAGTCCTGGTTTAGACCTAGTTTAGACCTGGTTTTGACCTGGTTTAGTCCTGGTTTTGACCTGGTTCAGACCTGGTTTTGACCTGGTTTAGTCCTGGTTTTGACCTGGTTTAGACCTGGTTTAGACCTGGTTTAGACCTGGTTTTGACCTGGTTTAGTCCTGGTTTTGACCTGGTTCAGACCTGGTTTAGACCTGGTTTAGACTTGGTTTAGACCTGGTTTTGACCTGGTTTAGTCCTGGTTTTGACCTGGTTCAGACCTGGTTTAGACCTGGTTTAGTCCTAGTTTAGACCTGGTTTAGACCTGGTTTAGACCTGGTTAAGACCTGGTTTTGACCTGGTTTTGACCTGGTTTAGTCCTGGTTTAGTCCTGGTTCAGACCTGGTTTAGACCTGGTTTAGTCCTTGTTTTGACTTGTTTTAGACCTGGTTTAGACCTTGTTTAGTCCTGGTTTAGACCTGGTTTAGACCTGGTTTAGATCTGGTTTAGACCTGGTTTAGACATGGTTTAGTCCTGGTTCAGACCTGGTTTAGTCCTGGTGTAGACATGGTTTAGTCCTGGTTTAGACCTGGTTTAGACCTGGTTTAGACCTGGTTTTGATCTGGTTTAGTCCTGGTTTAGACCTGGTTTAGTCCTGGTTTAGACCTGGTTTAGTCCTGGTTTAGTCCTGGTTTAGACCTGGTTTAGTCCTGGTTTGGTCCTGGTTCAGACCTGGTTTTGACCTGGTTTAGTCCTGGTTTAGACCTGGTTTAGTCCTTGTTTTGACGTGGTTTTGACCTGGTTTAGTCTTTGTTTAGACCTGGTTTAGACATGGTTTAGTCCTGGTTCAGACCTGGTTTAGTCCTGGTGTAGACATGGTTTAGTCCTGGTTTAGACCTGGTTTAGACCTGGTTTAGACCTGGTTTTGATCTGGTTTAGTCCTGGTTTAGACCTGGTTTAGTCCTGGTTTAGACCTGGTTTTGATCTGGTTTAGTCCTGGTTTAGACCTGGTTTAGTCCTGGTTCAGACCTGGTTTAGTCCTGGTTTTGACCTGGTTAAGACCTGGTTTAGATCTGGTTTAGATGTGGGTTGTCTGTGTCAGTCCTGGTCCAGATCTGGACTCTGTGGACTCTCTGAGACCAGCCTCTGAGCGAGTGAGCGCTGATCAAACACAGGTTGAGAAACTGGGTCGTCTTTGAACCAACAGAGCTTTTCTATAAATAACTCTGACTCTGGGTCAGTGAACTCACCACGGGCCAGTCTCAGGACCAAACTCAGGACCAGTCTCAGGACCAGGACCAGACTCAGGACCAGTCTCAGGACCAGGACCAGACTTATGACCAGGATCAGACTCAGGATCAGGACCAGACTCAGGACCAGACTCAGGACCAGACTCAGGACCAGACTCAGGACCAGGATCAGACTCAGGACCAGTCTCAGGACCAGACTCAGGACCAGGACCAGACTCAGGACCAGACTCAGGACCAGACTCAGGACCAGACTCAGGATCAGGACCAGACTCAGGACCAGGATCAGGACCAGACTCAGGACCAGACTCAGGACCAGACTTATTTATATCGACTGATAAATGAATTATTTGTATCCCTTTCTTGTTTTTTACAGTTGAATTACGTTTTCCCGCAGACACTTTGACAGTTCTTTTCTTTCCCGTGACTCAGGAGTCCAGAACTGACCTTTTACACACACATAACAAACAGATCAGGTGAGGATGTTACCTTTAGTCAAACCTGTTTGTGTCACTTGTGCATGTTCTCAGGCCAAAATCACCAGGGTGTGAACTTTTGATCAGGGTCATAGTTTCTGTTGTCATTATGATTTAAAAAGAGTAAACACAGTTGTTTGACAATAAATAGCTTCACCCAAACACTAACTATGAGTGAGAGAAAGTTTTTTTGTTATCGTTCATATTCTCTGATGGTCCACAAAAAACTCACATATTCTGCCATGTAAACTAATATATTATTTCCCACAGATACAAAAGATTTGCAGCAGTACAGACTACCCATGATGCTTTGCAATAATTCTACTGCACTCATTGCTCGAATGTTTGGGGACTTTGTTCTTAGTTGTGACACTTTGTAAACGTGCTGTGGAGCTCTGTGTTTACTGTACAAACATTAGTCAACACTTCTGGACTCAGTCGGACTCTGGACATGGACCTACCGTTGACCGGGTCTGGCAGGGCTCACGTACAGCTCTGAGGTCTCACACAGGACTGAGGAGGCTCTGCTCCGGCTCAGGCCCTCAGAGCAGAGGCACTAACTTCTTTTACCTCAGCAGCAGACACTTGTTTACAGTGATGCCCCAGAGAAGGGTTGTGTGATGGTCTGAAGTTAAGCGAACACACATTAGGATTTTAATAATCATAATGAAACCATGTGTTAACCAATGTTAATAGTAACAATATCATCAGAGTGAGCAGTAAGGACACCAGTGTAATTATACAAGTGTATTATTCATGCTTTTGTTTCCTTCTACAGTTATACTTTAATAGAACAACCCTGAGGAGCTCTGTCTGGACCTGGGTGTAGGTCTGTAAATGTACTGAAGACAAAGAGATGGACTATTATTAAATAAAGAGCTGGCTCTTGTCTGAGGCAGTTATAGAAAACACAGAGTTTGAAGAATATCATTAATTGGTCATTTATTAGAAAAATCATTCCACATCCATCAGTTTCAGCCAAGTCCAGCGTCAGAGACATGTCTTTATACGAGTCCCACAGTCCCCACAGTCCCATGGTCCACTCAGAACCAGCTCAAACTGAAGGATGTCATCAGAATAAAACTATCATCATCAAGAATTATCCTCAGATTATCTTCAGAGATTATTCTGTGGGTTATGTTTCCAGCTCAGGCCCGGTTCAGAGGAAGAGTCCAGCTGAGGCTGCGCTGAAGGAGATTGTCGTGCGTCACGACGCACGGGGCCACGCGCTGCCGCTGTCTCTTGGAGCTCTGTCCACGCGCCTCAGTTGTCTACGGGCAAGTGTCCGTGCACGCGACCGTAGCGGAGGCTGTAGTTGTGACCGCGGTTGTTGTCCCAGCACTCTCCGTCTGCGCTGCGCAAAAAAACTGCCAAGTGCACCGCGCTCGCGCTCCACATCGGAGGCACGAGCACAGAGAAGGTGAAGCGGCCCACAGACACGCGCACTGCGGGCGCGTCCACATGAGACAGCCACTCGTTAAAGGTGTATCTGACGAAGACCGCCGCGTGCTCGTTCTCACTGCGCGTGAGGATCTGTCCGCGCACCTCAAACGGCGTTACGTGCACTTTCTCCAGCGCCACGCCCAACTCTTTTGCTCTCAGCTCCGCGTCCACGAGCTCCGGGAAACAAGGCAGCAGCATCGGCTCCGCGTGCGTCTGCGGCGGCGGGAAACACCGGTGGCGCGTGAGCACAGCGTGCGGCACCCGTGGCTCCTCCAACGCGCTGAAGTGCTTCACGTCCGCGAGGCTCAGTCCCAGCGTGTCCGCGAACTGCACGCGCTTCCGTGCGCCGCTGTCCGCGAGCAGCGCCGCCGCGGGGCACGAGGGCAGAGAGCGCGCCCTGCGTCTATCCCTCATGAAGCGCCTGTGCTCCGCGTCCTGCTCCTCGTTCAGCTCCTCTTCTGACCCCGGGACCCCGTTGTCCGTGGGGCACGAGCCCCGCGCCACGAGGCTCGGCTCAGCGCGCGACATCAGTGCTCTGTGCGGGCTCTGTTTAAAGACTCCCGCCTCCTGCGCGCTCTGGAGGCGGGTGGCTCTCCGGTGAGGCGCGTGCTCCACAACAGAGGCACGTAGCACACATGGGCTCCTCTTCAACAGGTGCCTCTCTCTGTTCTCTTAGAGAGCGGCCGCCGACTGTTAAAGCCTCTGTGACGTCATCACGGCGTGCGTCAGAGTTTAGGACGGTATGGACCGGATTCAAGAGGAACATCTGACAGACACCTGAGTGAGACCTGTGTCCTGTAGCCGCTGGAACAAACAGTGAGGGCCTTTTACAGATAAGACATAAACAAACAAAGAGCGAGTGAACTCTTCATCTGCACTCAGAGGAACAGATACACACTGTACATGTACTGCTCAGTCCACCTCAGGGTCAGAGGTCAGGCCACCTCTCGGTCAGAGGTCAGTCCAGAGAACTCTGATTTGTCTTTATTCAGTCTGCTAGGGCTGTGGGCAGGTCTTTAAAGAGTTAAACTCAGAGTTTAAAGTGAGCACTGATCATGTGACACTGTGATGTCATCAGTTTGTTTACTACAGCATGACGCTGGCACTGTGCACAGCTCATGGTTATATAACAGCTGACAAGAACAACAAGGACTGAGACAGAGGAAGGACAGAGAAGAGAGGACAGGACAGAAGACAGAGGACAGGACAGAAGGACAGAGGCCAGCACAGAGAAGAGAGGACAGGACAGAGGACAGGACAGAAGATAGGACAGAGGACAGAAGACCTCCCATTGAACTCCCATTGACTCACTTTCAGAGAAAATATATTTTGAATAAAGTCTAATCAAAAACAAGGCATAGCAAACAATTAATGTCATATTTGGAATGTATTACCAATAAATAATAATATAATGACAGGCCTAAAAATTAAAGAACAACAATTTAGTTAATGATAGCGACAGATTGTGAGTGCAACACTTATTTAAAGTTTTATTCAGTTCAGTTCTATTCAGGTCTCAGGTCTCAGGTCCAGAGTCTGGTCTCAGGTCTCAGGTCCAGAGTCTGGTCTCAGGTCCAGAGTCTGGTCTCAGGTCTCAGGTCCAGAGTCTGGTCTCAGGTCCAGAGTCTGGTCTCAGGTCTCAGGTCCAGAGTCTGGTCTCAGGTCCAGAGTCTGGTCTCAGGTCTCAGGTCCAGAGTCTGGTCTCAGGTTCAGAGTCTGGTCTCAGGTCTCAGGTCCAAAGTCTGGTCTCAGGTTCAGAGTCTGGTCTCAGGTCTCAGGTCCAGGGTCTGGTCTCAGGTCCAGAGTCTGGTCTCAGGTTCAGAGTCTGGTCTCAGGTCTCAGGTCCAAAGTCTGGTCTCAGGTTCAGAGTCTGGTCTCAGGTCTCAGGTCCAGAGTCTGGTCTCAGGTCCAGAGTCAGGTTTCAGGTCCAGAGTCTGGTCTCAGGTCCAGAGTCTGGTCTCAGGTCTCAGGTCTCAGGTCCAGAGTCTGGTCTCAGGTCCAGAGTCAGGTCTCAGGTCCAGAGTTTGGTCTCAGGTCTCAGGTCCAGAGTCAGGTCTCAGGTCCAAAGTCTGGTCTCAGGTCTCAGGTCCAAAGTCTGGTCTCAGGTTCAGAGTCTGGTCTCAGGTCTCAGGTCCAGAGTCTGGTCTCAGGTCCAGAGTCAGGTTTCAGGTCCAGAGTCAGGTCTCAGGTCCAGAGTTTGGTCTCAGGTCTCAGGTCCAGAGTCAGGTCTCAGGTCCAAAGTCTGGTCTCAGGTCTTAGGTCTTAGGGAGTCCAGACCCAAACAGACGAGGTCCAGAAGAAGGACGAGGGAGTCCAGACACAAACAGACGAGGTCCAGACGAAGGACAAGGGAGTCCAGACACAAACAGGTCTCAGGTCCAGAGGCGAAGGGCGAGGGAGTCCAGACAGAAACAGACGAGGTCCAGACGAAGGACGAGGGAGTCCAGACCCAAACAGACGAGGTCCAGAAGAAGGGCGAGGAGTCCAGACACAAACAGGCGAGGTCCAGGCGAAGGGCGAGGAGTCCAGACAGAAACAGGCGAGGTCCAGGCGAAGGGCGAGGAGTCCAGACACAAACAGGCGAAGTCCAGGCGAAGGGCGAGGAGTCCAGACACAAACAGGCGAGGTCCAGGCGAAGGGCGAGGAGTCAGACACAAACAGGCGAGGTCCAGGCGATGGGCGAGGAGTCCAGACAAACAGGCGAGGTCCAGAAGAAAGGCGAGGCGTCCAGACACAAACAGGCGAGGTCCAGGCGATGGGCGAGGAGTCCAGACACAAACAGACAAGGTCCAGGCGAAGGGCGAGGAGTCCAGACACAAACAGCGAGGTCCAGGCGATGGGCGAGGAGTCCAGACCCAAACAGGCGAGGTCCAGGCGAAGGGCGAGGGAGTCCAGACACAAACAGGCGAGGTCCAGGCGATGGGCGAGGAGTCCAGACACAAACAGACGAGGTCCAGGCGAGGTCCAGAAGAAACGAGGGAGTCCAGACACAAACAGGCGAGGTCCAGACAAAGGGCGAGGAGTCCAGACCCAAACAGGCGAGGTCCAGGCGAAGGGCGAGAGTCCAGACCCAAACAGACGAGGTCCAGACGAAGGACGAGGGAGTCCAGACAGAAACAGACGAGGTCCAGAAGAAAGACGAGGGCGTCCAGACACAAACAGACGAGGTCCAGACGATGGACGAGGGAGTCCAGACACAAACAGGCGAGGTCCAGGCGAAGGGCGAGGGAGTCCAGACAGAAACAGGCGAGGTCCAGAAGAAGACGAGGCGTCCAGACACAAACAGGCGAGGTCAGGCGATGGGCGAGAGTCAGACACAAACAGGCGAGGTCCAGAAGAAAGGCGAGGCGTCCAGACACAAACAGGCGAGGTCCAGGCGATGGGCGAGGAGTCCAGACACAAACAGACGAGGTCCAGACGATGGACGAGGGAGTCCAGACAGAAACAGAAGAGGTCCACATGAAAGACGAAGGAGGTGTCGTTTGAGAAGCAGGAGGAGACCTGAAAAAATCTGGTCGAAGAACTTAAGCAAAGGTTGGTCAACAGTAAAGAGCGTTTCGAAAGGAATGAAGATATGTTTACGTTGACACAAGAAAAGGTGCAGGCGGATATGCATTTGAGGCACGTTTTACAAGATGCCCTCGATAAAAAGGAGAGGATCTTTTTAAAATGTCAGGAGACCTGGGAGCAGGAGAAAAAGCAGCTGCGAAATTAAGAGACAGACTTAGAGCAGGTAAATGTCAGCCTGAAGGAGAAGCACCATGAACTCTTGAAGGAAAAACAGAAGTGGCAAGAGGAGAAAAGAAACCTGAAGAGGTCTGAGGAAGAAAAACAGAAGCATTGGACATCGATGACACAAGAGTATGAAGATCTTCTGTCAGCCCTGAAACAGACAGAATGTAGGGCATTTAAACTGTACTGGCAGGGTCGAGTGCAACAGATGGAGTCTGAAAGACTTACAGAAACTGTAGGTTTAGTTGAGCCCCAAAACAACATCTTGAAGGACAGAGACAACCCCGGATCAGAGACGAATGACAGGAGGAAAAAGAAGAAGAAGAATTGGAGCGGGTGGAGATTTTGGAGACGGGTGCAAACGGAGCAGGATTTGGACAGCTCCGTGAGACAGTTCAGACTAAAGAGCGCCACCGTCTGGAACTGAGTTACTAAACACAAAAACAAGCTGCTGTTGCTCTGATCATTTTAAAGCGACTTGCATTAGGGTTCCATTCACCAGTGTCACAGCTGGAACACCACTGGAGGCAAGGAGGGTTAAGTGTCTTGCCCAAGGACACAACGACAGTATGAACTGTGGGGAGAGCGAGAATCGAACCACTTTCCACTGAGCCAATGCTGCCCCGACCCATAAGTTATTATTTATTAGTCATTCGATTTTCTGGTGGTCGCTATATTTGTTTTTACATACGGTATGTAAATAAAATTTTCACCGGGCCTGAATTTTTAAGCCATTTTTGGGGAGTTCTCGTTCACATTTAATGCCTCAAAAATGGAATTTATTTGGGCGGAATAATTATAATAATCCTAGCAGTTACAGTATGGCTCTAACACGAGCACATGCTCGGGCCCTGACATGGACTACAGGGATAAATTAAAATTTAAAAAAAAGTCCCCAAGCAAAAATAAATAAGGAAAGAAAACCTGGACCTAACCAGGTCTGAACCAGGACTTTATATACCACAATTTCCCACACAATTTTAATAATTACAGCTCAGTTCATTGAAAAATAAGCCTTTATTTATTTTTTTTTATAATAAATGGAATGATATTTAAACAAAAGTACTTCTGATGATTTAATGAGATATATAATAATTACATAAACTACACAAGCTCTTCATTAACATGGCTTTATTCTGATTGGTCAGTGCTCAGTCAATCAGCCGCAGCCTGTCTCCCATTGGCCGCTGCATCAGGTGGGAGGTTGATGATGATGTCATTGCAGGACAATGTGACATAGTGATGTCACTGGTTGTCGGCGGAGTACATCCGGTACATGAGGGTCACGACCCCAGCAGCGAGAAGAGGGATCAGCCAGTTAAACCAGGAACTGGGACAAGACCAGAAAAAGTCCGGAAAAGACCAGGGTTAGACCAGGGTTAGACCAGGGTTAGACCAGAGTTAGACCGGCGTTAGACCGGCGTTAGGCCGGCGTTAGGCCGGCGTTGGACCGGCGTTGGACCGGCGTTGGACCGGCGTTGGACCGGCGTTGGACCGGCGTTGGACCGGAGTCGGACCTGGGTCGGACCTGGGTCGGACCAGGGTCGGACCAGCTCTAAAATAAAAGACCTTTACCTCGTTTCCTCGTGTAAAGTGGTCACAAGTGTTTCCTGTAAAACACAAAGAAAAATAAAAGCTCTTTAAGAGTCTGAGCTCATATTAAAGCAGTGGAGAATAAAGAGGCTGTACTCACCACAGGTTTGGCGATCTTTTCTCTGTCGCTCTGTCAACACAAGGAAATTAAAGAGTATATCGTCAGTTTCAAAATAAAACATAAAACCATTAAAGACAAAACCCAATGGCCCTCATTTATCAAAGGTGCGTACCTCGAAAAATTGAGTGTACGACCATTTCCACACAATCTTTGTCATTTATTATTAATCGTGGGCCGGCGGGTGTACGCCAGGAGCTGGTGTAAATATACACAGGTCTAAAGTCAGCACGAGCTGCGGCAAACCATTATTTAGAACAACGTACTGGCACTTTGAAAATTTTCCATATTACAGTTCTCTGTAACAACAGTTTAGTACTTTATCTAATGTTAGCTTTCAGACAATTGTGTGTTATTATTGATACAGTCTCCAACACAGCAATGTCTTTATTCTGTCTTTTATCAGAGACTGCTTTTACCACACTCAAACGCTAAAGCTAAGTAATGTCACCAAGTCACCCGAGTGGTCGCTTTAGGCAGAAACACAGGTGTTGTTGAGGACTCAGAGATAAGTTCAGTGCTTAATAAAGCTGGAGGTGGGGGACACAGGGAGAATATTTAGGGAAAGTATTCCCTCAGCATCGAGAAGGAAACAAACTAATCAGAGTTCAACAAGTTTAAAAACCGGCCACATTAAAAAACATTTATTCATTTTTTACTGCTTAGTCCCGTTAGGGGTCGCGGGTGACTGGAGCCTATCCCAGCAGCTTTGGGCCTGGGGCGGGGTACACCCTGGACAGTGGCTAGTTAATCGCAGGGCTAACATTTAGAGACAGACAGTGACAGACAACCATTCACTCTCACATTCAGTCACTAGGGACACTTTAGAGTTGCCGATTAACCTGTTCATGCATGTCTTTGGACGGTGGGAGGAACTGGAGTACCAGGAGAGAACACACATGCAGACTCCTCACAGAAAGACCGAGTCGGCCGAGAATGTTTGAGTCGGCCGGGTTTTGAACTCACGACCTTCTTCTTGCTGTGAGTCAGGAGTGCTAACCACTCTGCCACGTGCCACATATTCCATCGTGTTCCCCACAAATCAAGCACTGGCTGTTATGATAACATGTATGTTTAAAGGTTACACACACAAATATGGACTTTCTTCAAATATTTAAGCCTCAGATGTGGTTTGGTCGTCAGTGAGAAACTTTTATTTGTCACGTTTCAATCGAAACACAACAATCTTTCCTCTTGGAGTCATTTCCAGCTCAAGGAAGGGTCTGTTTTTGCTGCGTTTCGTGCCTCAGTGCTCGTGGGCAAATCCAGCTGAACAGTGAATATTTAGAGGTGTTTCATTCAAATCTGTCCAGTTTAAGTCTCACCAGGATTGGCCTGGGACGCACAGTTTTAAATCCCACGTGTGTTCTGTCCTACGCACACATCTGCACCTGCTTTTACGCAGCTTTGATAAAGGAGGGCAGTTTAGAAGTGTACAATATAAATATGGACGTAATAATATAAATAAGACGTTTCCAGTGTTGAGGAGCTTTGAAATGGTAAAAGTGCTTGTGTTAAAATGTTTCAGAGTTTCATTGAAGCTGAAACAAATAGATTTAAGTTTGTGGAAAATCTGGTTTTAGAGGTCTTGTCCTGGTTTTAGAGAGTCTTGTCCTGGTTTTAGAGGGTCTTGTCCTGGTTTTAGGGGTCTTGTCCTGGTTTTAGGGGGTCTTGTCCTGGTTTTAGGGGGTCTTGTCCTGGTTTTAGAGGGTCTTGTCCTGGTTTTAGGGGGTCTTGTCCTGGTTTTAGGGGGTCTTGTCCTGGTTTTAGAGGGTCTTGTCCTGGTTTTAGGGGTCTTGTCCTGGTTTTAGAGGTCTTGTCCTGGTTTTAGAGGGTCTTGTCCTGGTTTTAGGGGGTCTTGTCCTGGTTTTAGAGGGTCTTGTCCTGGTTTTAGAGGGTCTTGTCCTGGTTTTAGGGGGTCTTGTCCTGGTTTTAGAGGGTCTTGTCCTGGTTTTAAGGGGTCTTGTCCTGGATTTGGCAGATCTTACCGGGTGCAGCTCTCCGATGACCATGTTGGAGGCCATCTCTCTGGCGTCGGTGGAGTGACCCACGTCCTCGAAGCTCTCGGTGGCGTCTCCACCCGCCTGCTCCCTCAGCACCTCCTCTCCGCCCGGGTGCTGAAAACAAACACACTTCTTTTAAAAAGGATTGTCTTCAAATGGACCCACAAACCAGGTCTGACCCAGGTCTAAAACAGGTCTGAACCAGGTCTAAACCAGGTCTGAACCAGGTCTAAACCTGGTCTGAACCAGGTCTAAACCAGGTCTGAACCAGGCCTAAACCAGACATAAACCAGGTCTAAACCAGGTCTGATGAAGAGCACTGATAAAGTTGGATTAAACGTTGATGAGAGCCAGATCAGACTCAGACCTGACAATAATTTACAGCAGAATAAAGAAAATAAAGTGGAGCCGCTGTCCTCAGACGACCTCGGACTCTCTCTGAAAACACTAAAGCAACAGAAACGGGAAAATAAACCAGAGTCAGAGCGAGGACTGAGGAGTCTGGGGTTACTTTTTACCGTTCCATGAACCTGTCCTTTTACAAAACCCTTCAACAGGAAGTTTGTTTCATTTGACCTTTATTTTTCCAGGTAAAATGTTAGAGAACTAGTTCTCATTTACAAACATGACCTGGCCAAGAGGTCCCGGCAGGAATCATTAAACTCAGACTGTTCATAGACAGGACACACAGTCAGAACACAATAAACACAACATGTATGTGCAAAAAGGAGAATAACCTCGACAAGGACTATCAGCGAGAGCAAGTGTCAGCTACAACCTGTTTCTGTTTAAACATGGACACTGACATGAAAGAGCGTGTTCCATATGAAAAGGAGCGTTAGTGGGAAAGTGTATGTGTCCAGTTGTTTGTAAATGATGTCACTGAAGTCCAGGATTGGAGCAGAGTCAGAAGGTCTGTGGAGCGTCGGGTTAGGGGTCAGGGATGTTTGCAGATTGTATGAATATATTTAAAAAGTTATATGTCCAAAAAAATGAAAGACTGAAAAAAAGGTTTAACAGGATTAAGCCAGGACTGAACAAGAGCCAGACTTTAGAAACAAAAAACAAGTCTAAACCAGGACTAAACCAAGACCAAAACCACAGATTCAGGACTTAACTCTAAAAACATATTCTTAGAAACCACTGCTTCCATAAAGACTCGGATAAAGACTCGGATAAAGACTCGGATAAAGGGCAGAAAAGCTGAAACTGTGTGAAAAGTCGTGAACTGTGAACAGAGTCAGACTCAGACTGAGGATCAGTTACTTGGAGCAAAGGTCTCAGGAAACTGATAAAGAAGGCAACAACTCCCTTTAAACCCAGTTTTAGGACAGAAAACACAGAACCCTGTCTAAACCAGGTCTAAACCAGGTCTAAACCAGGTCTAAACCAGGACTAAACCAGGACTAAACCAGGTCTAAACCAGGACTAAACCAGGACTTACTTCTTCTAAGAACTTGGTGACATCGTAGACCTTGTTGTTCAGGATGATCCAGGTGGATTTGAAGGAGTTCTGCGCCTCGATCTCTGAGAGCCGGTAGTACTTGACCTCAGCGGGGCTCTGCTCGTCCTGGACCCCCATCTGTGACGCTCAAACACGAACACGTCCGCTCGGAAGTCCCGCTGTACGTCTCACACTCCGGTTTTTTTCAGAAAAAAAAAAAAAATCCAAGGTCCGTGACTCTGCACAACTCTTTTTACATTTACCCCAGTTTCCTCCCAACACACTCCCGAGTTTTACCCCGTCAAAGTGCGCAGAGGAAACAACGCACTTCCGGAGAGGAATCTCACAATAAAAGACGGATTCATAAATACTATTCAATATTCCTTTTAGATTTTTGAATATATATTTTTAAATAAATGTAATATTTATGATATTTAAATGCAACATTCAGGGGGTTTAGTTGGATCGTCTTAGCTACTTACCCTTAATTATATTTGTCCTGTTATTTTGTAAAATCAAGTCTTGACCCTGTTGTTGGTTGTTACATGTTATTCATTAAATAAATAAATAAATATTATTATTATTATTTCTTGGCATATGTGGCTTTTTAAAGGTTAAATATTCTTGTGAAAACTTTGAAAAATATCCCAAAGTTCAACATTTGTGTCGTATATTTGACCTTTTGCTTTATTCTGACAGTTTCCTTTGAGCTTTTACTGAAAACGGTTCAACCACGGCTGCCTTTTTGTGCCTTAAAGCCCGCCCCTTTACTTTTCCAGGACTCCCATTGGTCCGGTTCTCCTTTTCGCGATTCTGATTGGTCCGTTGTCACTCCTCCAGTCACTTTAGCGACACAGGAGTTCACTTTAGTTCAAGGGAAAGTGGCTTCTCACGCGAAGAAGGGGATGTTATCACGTTTTGTCACGTAACGACAGTTTTATTACCGACTGTGGGTGGCCTCAAGCAGACCGAGTTCTGCCTTGAAAGATTAATAATTGGAGAAACGCACAACAAATTCAAAATCGTAAAAACAATACTTTTAGTTGCCCAGTGGCGGGAAAGTTCCAAGAGTCCAAAGCCGTAGATTGTCTCTGACGCGATGCTCTTCTGCGTTTTCAACAGAATCCTGTCATAAACCTCTTTAAATTGCACAATTATAACATTTATTTTAAAGTAATGATTATTTTCACCGGCATTTTAATATGTACAGACTATTCATGACTTTTAAATCAAACTACAGTCTTGATAAACTAAATACGTAGTAAATATTCCCAGTTTAGCCCAAGATTATCCTTACTTTGGGGTCTCCTTAAATCAATAGTGATTCTTATACACCATAATTTAAAATGTAACATTCTTTACGAAATATATCTACTCCAAAATATACTTAAATCATGCTTAACTTTCCAGAAATTACTATTTCATTATTAATTGTTGTAAATGACGCAGAGTGATACATCCTTATCGTGTCCCCCTCAGATGATCTTCGTTAAATAAATAAGCCATTGCTAAAGGTTAATTGGCAATTGTTTTATTCCTATAAAAACAGATAAAAATACGATTAACAACGACTAGTAACCACTTTAATTTTTAAATACTATCTGTGTTGACTTTATCCTGTTAGAACACAATTTTAGGCCAATTTTTGCCACTTAGCCTCTTGTTAGCCGCTCTTTGCTAAAGACAGGTAAGTAACACAGTATTTACTATTTTAGTGGATTATTTGTTTCTGGTACATATTGATAATTAACTGAATGTTTTATCGAGATAAAAAAAAGTTATTATAGAAGTACTGTATTACTGCTTTAAGAGAGCTCGAAAAGAATGTTAAAGCTAATGGATAAGTAATGACTGTTGTTGTGTATCATTTATAAGTTCAAGGAATTAAGTAGGAATAAATTCAATCTAAATAAAATACACAATAAACAAAGAAGAACTCAGAAATAAACAGTAAACTGAGATTAAACTGGGCCTAAACTAGGGCTTAACAGTAAAAAAAAGATATGTAACGTTACTTTATTGACTTTTATGACTTTATTTAGAGCCTTTCGCAAATCAATTAAAAGCATGTCTGAATTAAAAACCAGGACTTTTTATATCTTTATTTATTTCAGGTTAGAGCTCATCTATCCAGCCTCACTGACAGGTCTATGTTTTATTCATGTTTCTGTGTTTACTCTGTTTCTTCCTGAGGATGAGTGGAGGGCTGCAGCCGGCCCTGTTCTTCCTGACTCTCCCTGATCTGAGGTCTCTGTGCAGCGTCACTCTGTCTCTGGACGACGACAGCGACGATCTCCGGAGCAAACAGCTCAAAACCTGCAGGTGCTGTCTCACATCCAGAGCTGACACAATACACTAGAACTGGGCCACACACAAATTAAATTCAATGACTAAATCAGACCCTTCCTAGAGATTCTCCTCGAAAGATCCATTTAAGAAGCTTTGTACAAAAACATTCATGAGCCAGACAGTTTCAAATGAGATTTCAATATGTGTTTCTCCAGTTCTTGTTACAAATCCAGTAGAAGCCTTTAAAACAACTGTATTGTGATGGTCTTGTTAAATCTGTTCGATGTGTCTCCACAGAGAGCTGGTGCTGCTGTTCTCTGACGTCCTGGCCTCTCCTGCTCTCGACTCGTTCTCAGACATTACTGCAGTGATGGCTGTGAGTGACGCTCTACATGTCGTCACTCTGTAGAAATTTAAAACATGCTCCTGTTTTTCTTACAAACAGCAGTAAACTGTCACTAACTTCTCTTTAACAAACTAACAAATGTTAAGGAAACACCAAAATAAAACAATAATGCAACGACAAATGGACTTAAATTCAACAATAAAATGAAGGTCAAAAGTATGTTTTCTGCTGTTTTAAATTTAAAACTAAAATCATGAGAAAAAGCCAAGATAAAACAGGGACAAGCCAAACTGAAGCTAGAGGTAAATAAGGACTAAACCAACCACTAGACCTGAACTAAACCCTGGACTAAATTATGAAAAGTCTAAGAGAAAGAAGCAAAAACAGGATAAACCAGGACTTAACCTAAGACTAATCGAGGACGAAAGCCAGAAGTGAATCAACAAAAACTAGGACTAAACCAGGACCAGATTTAGGGATAATCACAAGGGTTAGACCTAGAACTAAAGCCGGACTAAATCAGGTCCAAAGCACGACTAACTTTAGACAAGAAAAGGGCTAAACTTGAATAAATGAAGCTTTAATCTAGGACTAAATCACAAAAGATTAAAACAGGTCAAAACCAGGACATGACTAACAAAAAAAAAAAAGAGAGATTAAACCAGGACAATATCAGGCCTTGAAGTATTTTATTTCATTATGACTTAATTTAAATGTATTCCATCTGTATATCTTTGTGTTTGGTTTAGATCCAGTTTTTCCAGAAAGGCATTCTTCAAGGGTTTGTTCAGAGGCACAACCTGCAGGTGACCCTTTCTCTCGACATTCATTTAAACAGTTAAATCCATAAATGTGTCATAGAAGTGTGTCTCTCAGATGAGTTCTCCTGAGCTGGTGTTTCCTGGAGTCCTGCAGTGCTGCCTGTCCTTCTCTCTCATCACCAGACTGTCTCCGAACTGGAACAAGGCCGGCCTCTACCTCATCTACGGTACGTGTTCTCCTCATTAGCTCTGGGAACAAACAAAGTCTCGTGACGATCATTTATAAAACATTAAAGAGAAAGTTTGAAAAAGATACAGTTCATTTGTGATTAAACAGTCTGATGTTGGGATAAACCTTCCCCGACCCAAGTCTGGACCAGGACCTGGACTGAACTAGAGCTGTAGTCAAGACTGAGAGTCCAAGTCCAGTCTTAGACCAGGTCCAGACTCATAAAAGTCTTGTAATGAGCCTGAGATTAAACTGTGATCTGGTTTGTGGGAAAACTGTTTGTTCTGAGACAAGTCTGACCTCAGATCCAGGGTCAGATCCAGGGTCTACTGTAGAAATAGGTCGAACAAAAATAAATGTGTGTTAATTACATATTTAGATTTTTGCAAATGGCTTCTGACTGAATTCTCCTGGTGTTTTTCAGGGAAGGACTTTCTGTCGGAGAGAGGGAGGCTCAGTGCCGTCAGTAGGTTTCACTGGAGTTTTATCAGTTCAACAGCAAGAAAACAACTGGACTTTAACAAAAGCTTCTTCTTTTCTCTGGAGATGAGCTCAAACCCAACCTGTGCAAAGAGAGGTCTCACACGGCCCTCGTAAATAACACAAAAAGAATGACTTAGCCTCCAATAAAGAATGAAAAATGTAACAAAATGTAATACTAAATTACACAATAAAATAAACAATATAAAAGAGGAAATAAAATAAATAAAAATAGAAAAAAATTATACTTTTTTACCTTTCCTTATATTTTGTCCTAATGAACAGCCCACATTTAAAATATGACCTTCCATTTATTCTGAATAAAAATATTAATCTCAAGAGGAAACTGTTTTAAACCCTTGTCATGAACTATGTCTTTTCTGTTCTTTAAGGCACGTCCACTGGAAATGGTCTATATTTACATTTATACCAGATTTCTACAGTTTTATAAATGAAATATGAATGTTTTTCTCTCTGTAGGTCTGGAGTTTAGCACCAGCGAGGGTCGGCTGTGTCTGAGCCTCGAGGCCAACACCGTCAGACTCCCTCCATCTACAGTAAGGAACAGTTCTGATTCTCCAAATGTCATGAGGTTATAATAAAATGGACAGTTCCAGAGTGACTCGTAGTTTTGGTGGAATTCTCAGTTCAGTTCTTCTTTTGCAGCTGCAGGACTTTGACCTGGCTCCTCTGGTTCTGACGAGGTTCTACGCAGACCCAGACTGTGTTCTGGACCCTCACTCGACGGGAGGCCCTGTCTGGTGCCACGTCCTGCCCAGGTAACAGCACCACCTCCTGGAATAAAGATGACAAGATTTTGCCTCTGCAATTAGTTTGAACACACAGGAGTGTAATACCAACAGTGTCCAGCAGATGGAGCTCTGGTCAAACAAGTCATTTTATGTTTTATCTGTTTTCTAAATCCATTGATTCAACAAAATACTAATAAATCAATTGTTTTTTTTTCTGCTTTTGTCATTGATTTTCTTCTTTCCAGATATGATTTACACGTTGAAGCATCATAATATGAGGTTAAAGTTGTTATTTTGTTTGTGTTCTAGTATGAAGAGAGGCCAGATAATGAGCATCAGTCGACGACTTCCTAAAGACGGACCATTTAAGTCGTACAGAGACCTGCAGAGCCACTGGAACCGACTGGTACTGGGTCTTATGGATTATTTCAGGACTGGATCAGGACTTTACAGGATCTGAGGTGTGTGTGTCCTGGTGTGTTTTCAGTACGGATACATACTCCCAGAGCTGAGAGAGGACCAGACCGTTTACTGCAGCGTCTACTTCAGACTTGTCGGACAGAGGCTGTTCACGTAAAGTCTTTACATCAATATACAGTCTGAAATCTCACTAAAACCTGTTCAAATCCAACTAAAACCTGCTCAAATCTCACTAAAACCTGTTCAACTCAAACTAAAACCTGCTCAAATCACACTAAAACCTGTTCAACTCCAACTAAAACCTGCTCAAATCTCACTAAAACCTGTTCAAATCCAACTAAAACCTGCTCAAATCTCACTAAAACCTGTTCAAATCCAACTAAAACCTGCTCAAATCTCACTAAAACCTGTTCAAATCCAACTTAAACCTGCTCAAATCTCACTAAAACCTGTTCAACTCCAACTAAAACCTGCTCAAATCTCACTAAAACCTGTTCAAATCCAACTAAAACCTGCTCAAATCTCACTAAAACCTGTTCAACTCCAACTAAAACCTGTTCAAATCCAACTAAAACCTGCTCAAATCACACTAAACCTGTTAAAATCCAACTAAAACCTGTTCAAATCCAACTAAAACCTGCTCAAATCACACTAAAACCTGTTCAAATCCAACTAAAACTTGCTCAAATCACACTAAAACCTGTTCAAATCCAACTAAAACCTGTTCAAATCCAACTAAAACCTGCTCAAATCACACTAAAACCTGTTCAAATCCAACTAAAACCTGCTCAAATCACACTAAAACCTGTTCAAATCTCACTAAAACCTGCTCAAATCACACTAAAACCTGTTCAAATCCAACTAAACCCTGCTCAAATCTCACTAAAACCTGTTCAAATCCAACTAAAACCTGTTCAAATCCAACTAAAACCTGTTCAAATCCAACTAAAACCTGCTCAAATCACACTAAAACCTGTTCAAATCTCACTAAAACCTGTTCAAATCCAACTAAAACCTGCTCAAATCCAACAAAAACCTGCTTAAATCCAACAAAAACCTGTTCAAATCACACCAAAGCCTGTTCAAATCCATTTAAATCCTGTTCTAATCCTGCAGGTATCCTCTGAGCTGTATCCGTCTGGCTCAGGTGCAGCGCTGTCCTCGTGTCGACCTCCAGGGGGCGCTGTCATGCTTCATGTCAGATGTCAGAGCCACACTGCCTTCAGTTTGTGGTTTTCCAACGAGAATCAGCTCCAGAGCCTCTTTCCCAGCGACAGGACTCAACCCGGCTTCGAGACAGGTCTGAACTTAGTCTGGGCTAGTCCTCGTTTAGTCCAGCCCTGGACTAAGGTTTAGACTTGGTTTAGTCTGGGTTTAGTTCTGGTTCGGCCCTTGTTTTCTGCTGTTTTTTGTCGTAAATGTAACCATTTTAAAGTTTTTTTATGTGTGTGTATTTTCAGACTTGGTTTAGTTCTAATTTTGACCTGGTCTAGTCCAGATTTAGTCCCAGTTCTCCTCTGTTTATCCCAGGTTTTTGCCAAGTTTTAATCTTGGTTCAGTTCTAGTTTAGTCCTGTTTTAGAACGAGACAAGGATGAAGAACGGCTCTAATTTCACCAAACGAGCAGCAGCAGCCCTCAGGGACAGAAAAGCACCTCCAGGTCTAATCAGGGCTGGAATTAAACTGAGACCCCGTCAATGTTCATTTTATTACATCTGATGACCTTATAGGATTAGTTCTGTTCTTAGTCCTGTTTTATCCCACGCTTTAGTCTTGAAACAGCCTTGTTTTGTCCCAGTTCTTTGTATATTTGTTCTAATAAGCCGTCTTTTGCCTTTTCTTTTCCAGATTTTGAGCCGAGAGCAGTTAAACCTGAGTGACTCCTCCTCGTTCAGACCCGTCCTGAGCCAGCTGCCTCCTCCTCCATCAACCCGTCCCATGAAGCCCTTTTTCGGGTCACAGCCTGCTCCTGCCGCCGCTCTGTCCTCTTCCTCCTCCATTTCCACTCCTTTTTCAGACTTATTCAAACCTGCCTCATCTCAAAATTCATTTTTCTCTGTTTTTGAATCTGCTGCTTCACCTCCTCCGCCTCCCAAAGAAAAACTCGTCCCAATTTTTAAGAACAAGCAGCCGTCGCGTCACATTAACGTCGCACTTCTCGGAGCTCAAAAAGAAAAGAGCAGCGAACGGATAACTCTCCCGACTTCTTCTTTGATTCAAGGCCAAGTGTTTGTGCCGCAGTTTTCTAAAAGTTCAACCAAAGTCAAACAGATCCTGACGTTCAGTCCAGAAAAGAAGTCCAGACCGACGCCTGCTCTGGTCCTGACCTCAGAGACTCTAGTGGCAGAAACAGTGAAGTCTAAACCAGTCATGAAGTTCAACCTGGACGAGACGGAGAAGAGTGGAAAGAGTGGAGCAGAAAAGACAAACAGAAGCAAAGAGGTAAGAGTCCAGACCAGATTTAGACTTAAGTCCTAACAGACAACTTGGTTTCATACGCAAACGTTTAATTTTTTCAAAATCTGGAATTTGTCCCCGGAAAAATCCTAGGAATGTTTTTCTGCCTTTTATATAAAATTGATCAGGATTAGACAAGTTTAAAGCAACACTATGTAACTTTTAGTCACTAGAGGGCGCATATCCCTCTACAGGAAGCTTTTGGATTTGAATTAGTAAATGTATTATCTGTAAATGATTAAATGTTGAAATTAGCTTCAAAGTAAAATAAAGTTTTCAGAAGTATTAGAACATTTTTGTAGTGTTACAGTTTATTTAGGTTCCAAGATTAGGTGATCTGAATAAAAGAAAAGCTAAGCCCTGACAGTCTAAAGTACCAGCTCTAGTTGAACAACAACAAAAGTATGACACAAACTCAAATGATGTAGAGACTAAACAGCAGAGTTTTTTTTGTGAAAAAGCCATATTTTCCTATTCTTGACTTGTTATATATACGTTTAAATTAAAAGATAAAAAAACACAGCCTCAGTGTTTTGACAGTTTTCGAAATTGTATCGAATTATTGATATTTTTCAAGGTATCACATCAAAGTTTAAAATTCAAGTATCATTAGTTGGTTTATAAAAGACTGGAGCTACACACTGTGGGTGGAATCCCTGGTAAATACCCAACCCATCGTAAGCTTAACAAACACTTAATAAAACATGCAACACATGACAGACAATACAGGGTGGAAATAAAGATCTGCTGCAGAGATATATTCAGCCTTTAAAGTTCACTTGAAAACTTCTAATCACTTTTCTTTGGATAATTCTGAGAGTTACGGTGGTAACAAGAGCCCTACAAGGAGCAGGCACCCTTAGCCCCGCCCCCTTTCTCTCTGCTCGACGCTGACGAACTATGACTCAGCAGCAGAAGTGAACGAAGCACTCGACACTTCAGCGTCTGATGCTTCAGACTCAGCATCGCAGAGAGTTAAGAGCTAAAGTTTAATAAGAGTTTAATAGAAAACAAAACAGGCTCCCAAAACCCATTCCCCCACATTCAACCTTCCAAACTTTAAATACAATTAGTTTAATGGAGTCGACTAAAACCCATTCCCATGGTTTAGTCCTGGTTTAGTCCTGGTTTAGCCCTGGTTTAGTCCTGGTTTAGACCTGGTTTAGTCCTGGTTTAGACCTGGTTTAGACGTGTTTTAAACCTGGTTTAGACCTAGTTTAGACCTGGTTTAGACTTGGTTTAGACCTGGTTTAGTCCTGGTTTAGACGTGTTTTAGTCCTGCTTTAGACCTGGTTTAGTCCTGGTTTAGTCCTGGTTTAGACCTGGTTTAGTTCTGGTTTAGACCTGGTTTAGACGTGTTTTAGTCCTGCTTTAGACCTGGTTTAGTCCTGGTTTAGACGTGTTTTAGTCCTGTTTTAAACCTGGTTTAGACCTGGTTTAGTCCTGGTTTAGTCCTGGTTTAGACCTGGTTTAGACCTGGTTTAGACCTGGTTTAGTCCTGGTTTAGTCCTGGTTTAGACCTGGTTTAGACCTGGTTTAGTCCTGGTTTAGACCTGGTTTAGACGTGTTTTAGTCCTGCTTTAGACCTGGTTTAGTCCTGGTTTAGACGTGTTTTAGTCCTGTTTTAAACCTGGTTTAGACCTGGTTTAGACCTGGTTTAGTCCTGGTTTAGTCCTGGTTTAGTCCTGGTTTAGACGTGTTTTAGTCCTGCTTTAGACCTGGTTTAGTCCTGGTTTAGTCCTGGTTTAGACCTGGTTTAGTCCTGGTTTAGTCCTGCTTTAGACCTGGTTTAGTCCTGGTTTAGACCTGGTTTAGTCCTGTTTTAGACCTGGTTTAGTCCTGGTTTAGACGTGTTTTAAACCTGGTTTAGACCTAGTTTAGTCCTGGTTTAGACCTGGTTTAGACGTGTTTTAAACCTAGTTTAGACCTGGTTTAGACCTGATTTAGTCCTGGTTTAGTCCTGGTTTAGACCTGGTTTAGTCCTGGTTTAGACGTGTTTTAAACCTGGTTTAGACCTGGTTTAGTCCTGGTTTAGACGTGTTTTAAACCTGGTTTAGTCCTGGTTTAGTCCTGGTTTAGTCCTGGTTTAGACGTGTTTTAAACCTAGTTTAGACCTGGTTTAGACCTGATTTAGTCCTGGTTTAGTCCTGGTTTAGACCTGGTTTAGATCTGATTTAGTCCTGGTTTAGACCTGGTTTAGTCCTGGTTTAGTCCTGGTTTAGACCTGATTTAGTCCTGGTTTAGTCCTGGTTTAGTCCTGGTTTAGACCTGGTTTAGACCTGGTTTAGTCCTGGTTTAGTCCTGGTTTAGTCCTGGTTTAGACGTGTTTTAGTCCTGCTTTAGACCTGGTTTAGTCCTGGTTTAGTCCTGGTTTAGACCTGGTTTAGTCCTGGTTTAGTCCTGGTTTAGACCTGGTTTAGTCCTGTTTTAGACCTGGTTTAGACCTGGTTTAGACCTGGTTTAGTCCTGTTTTAGACCTGGTTTAGTCCTGGTTTAGACGTGTTTTAAACCTGGTTTAGACCTAGTTTAGTCCTGGTTTAGACCTGGTTTAGACGTGTTTTAAACCTAGTTTAGACCTGGTTTAGACCTGATTTAGTCCTGGTTTAGTCCTGGTTTAGACCTGGTTTAGTCCTGGTTTAGACGTGTTTTAAACCTGGTTTAGACCTGGTTTAGTCCTGGTTTAGACGTGTTTTAAACCTGGTTTAGTCCTGGTTTAGTCCTGGTTTAGTCCTGGTTTAGACGTGTTTTAAACCTAGTTTAGACCTGGTTTAGACCTGATTTAGTCCTGGTTTAGTCCTGGTTTAGACCTGGTTTAGTCCTGGTTTTGACCTGGTTTAGACCTGGTTTAGACCTGGTTTAGTCCTGGTTTAGTCCTGGTTTAGACCTGGTTTTGTCCTGGTTTAGACCTGGTTTAGACATGTTTTAGTCCTGGTTTAGTTCTGGTTTAGTCCTGGTTTAGACCTGGTTTAGTCCTGGTTTAGACCTGGTTTAGACGTGTTTTAAACCTGGTTTAGACCTAGTTTAGACCTGGTTTAGACCTGGTTTAGACCTGGTTTAGTCCTGGTTTAGACCTGGTTTAGACATGTTTTAGTCCTGGTTTAGTCCTGGTTTAGTCCTGGTTTAGACCTGGTATAGTCCTGGTTTAGACCTGGTTTAGACGTGTTTTAGTCCTGCTTTAGACCTGGTTTAGTCCTGGTTTAGACCTGGTTTAGACCTGGTTTAGTCCTGGTTTAGACCTGGTTTAGACGTGTTTTAGTCCTGCTTTAGACCTGGTTTAGTCCTGGTTTAGACGTGTTTTAGTCCTGTTTTAAACCTGGTTTAGACCTGGTTTAGACCTGGTTTAGTCCTGGTTTAGTCCTGGTTTAGTCCTGGTTTAGACCTGGTTTAGACCTGGTTTAGACCTGGTTTAGTCCTGGTTTAGACCTGGTTTAGACCTGGTTTAGTCCTGGTTTAGACCTGGTTTAGACGTGTTTTAGTCCTGCTTTAGACCTGGTTTGGTCCTGGTTTAGACCTGGTTTAGTCCTGGTTTAGTCCTGGTTTAGTCCTGGTTTAGACCTGGTTTAGTCCTGGTTTAGTCCTGGTTTAGACCTGGTTTAGTCCTGTTTTAGACCTGGTTTAGTCCTGGTTTAGACCTGGTTTAGACCTGGTTTAGTCCTGTTTTAGACCTGGTTTAGTCCTGGTTTAGACGTGTTTTAAACCTGGTTTAGACCTAGTTTAGTCCTGGTTTAGTCCTGTTTTAGACCTGGTTTAGACATGTTTTAGTCCTGGTTTAGTCCTGGTTTAGTCCTGTTTTAGACCTGGTTTAGTCCTGGTTTAGACGTGTTTTAAACCTGGTTTAGTCCTGGTTTAGATGTGTTTTAAACCTAGTTTAGACCTGGTTTAGACCTGATTTAGTCCTGGTTTAGACCTGGTTTAGTCCTGGTTTAGTCCTGGTTTAGACCTGATTTAGTCCTGGTTTAGTCCTGGTTTAGTCCTGTTTTAGTCCTGTTTTAGTCCTGGTTTAGTCCTGGTTTAGTCCTGGTTTAGACCTGGTTTAGTCCTGGTTTAGTCCTGGTTTAGTCCTGGTTTAGACCTGATTTAGTCCTGGTTTAGTCCTGGTTTAGTCCTGGTTTAGTCCTGGTTTAGTCCTGGTTTAGTCCTGGTTTAGACCTGGTTTAGACCTGGTTTAGTCCTGGTTTTGACCTGGTTTAGACCTGGTTTAGACCTGGTTTAGTCCTGGTTTAGTCCTGGTTTAGACCTGGTTTTGTCCTGGTTTAGACCTGGTTTAGACATGTTTTAGTCCTGGTTTAGTCCTGGTTTAGTCCTGGTTTAGACCTGGTTTAGTCCTGGTTTAGACCTGGTTTAGACGTGTTTTAGTCCTGGTTTAGACCTGGTTTAGACCTGGTTTAGTCCTGGTTTAGACCTGCTTTAGACCTGGTTTAGTCCTGGTTTAGACCTGGTTTAGACCTGGTTTAGACCTGGTTTAGTCCTGGTTTAGACGTGTTTTAGTCCTGTTTTAAACCTGGTTTAGACCTGGTTTAGTCCTGGTTTAGTCCTGGTTTAGACCTGGTTTAGTCCTGGTTTAGACCTGCTTTAGACCTGGTTTAGTCCTGGTTTAGACCTGGTTTAGACCTGGTTTAGACCTGGTTTAGTCCTGGTTTAGACCTGGTTTAGACGTGTTTTAGTCCTGCTTTAGACCTGGTTTAGTCCTGGTTTAGACGTGTTTTAGTCCTGTTTTAAACCTGGTTTAGACCTGGTTTAGACCTGGTTTAGTCCTGGTTTAGTCCTGGTTTAGACCTGGTTTAGACCTGGTTTAGACCTGGTTTAGTCCTGGTTTAGTCCTGGTTTAGACCTGGTTTAGACCTGGTTTAGTCCTGGTTTAGACCTGGTTTAGACGTGTTTTAGTCCTGCTTTAGACCTGGTTTAGTCCTGGTTTAGACGTGTTTTAGTCCTGTTTTAAACCTGGTTTAGACCTGGTTTAGTCCTGGTTTAGACCTGGTTTAGACCTGGTTTAGTCCTGGTTTAGTCCTGGTTTAGACGTGTTTTAGTCCTGCTTTAGACCTGGTTTAGTCCTGGTTTAGTCCTGGTTTAGACCTGGTTTAGTCCTGGTTTAGTCCTGGTTTAGACCTGGTTTAGTCCTGTTTTAGACCTGGTTTAGCCCTGGTTTAGACCTGGTTTAGACCTGGTTTAGTCCTGTTTTAGACCTGGTTTAGTCCTGGTTTAGACGTGTTTTAAACCTGGTTTAGACCTAGTTTAGTCCTGGTTTAGTCCTGTTTTAGTCCTGGTTTAGACGTGTTTTAAACCTGGTTTAGACCTAGTTTAGTCCTGGTTTAGTCCTGTTTTAGTCCTGGTTTAGTCCTGGTTTAGTCCTGGTTTAGTCCTGGTTTAGTCCTGGTTTAGACCTGGTTTAGTCCTGGTTTAGACCTGGTTTAGACCTGGTTTAGTCCTGGTTTAGTCCTGGTTTAGTCCTGTTTTAGTCCTGGTTTAGACGTGTTTTAGTCCTGGTTTAGTCCTGTTTTAGTCCTGGTTTAGACGTGTTTTAAACCTAGTTTAGACCTGGTTTAGACCTGGTTTAGACCTGGTTTAGACCTGGTTTAGTCCTGGTTTAGTCCTGGTTTAGACCTGATTTAGTCCTGGTTTAGTCCTGGTTTAGACCTGGTTTAGTCCTGGTTTAGTCCTGGTTTAGTCCTGGTTTAGACCTGGTTTAGTCCTGGTTTAGTCCTGGTTTAGTCCTGGTTTAGACCTGATTTAGTCCTGGTTTAGTCCTGGTTTAGTCCTGGTTTAGTCCTGGTTTAGTCCTGGTTTAGTCCTGGTTTAGACCTGGTTTAGACCTGGTTTAGTCCTGGTTTTGACCTGGTTTAGACCTGGTTTAGACCTGGTTTAGTCCTGGTTTAGTCCTGGTTTAGACCTGGTTTTGTCCTGGTTTAGACCTGGTTTAGACATGTTTTAGTCCTGGTTTAGTCCTGGTTTAGTCCTGGTTTAGACCTGGTTTAGTCCTGGTTTAGACCTGGTTTAGACGTGTTTTAGTCCTGGTTTAGACCTGGTTTAGACCTGGTTTAGTCCTGGTTTAGACCTGCTTTAGACCTGGTTTAGTCCTGGTTTAGACCTGGTTTAGACCTGGTTTAGACCTGGTTTAGTCCTGGTTTAGGCGTGTTTTAGTCCTGTTTTAAACCTGGTTTAGACCTGGTTTAGTCCTGGTTTAGTCCTGGTTTAGACCTGGTTTAGTCCTGGTTTAGACCTGCTTTAGACCTGGTTTAGTCCTGGTTTAGACCTGGTTTAGACCTGGTTTAGACCTGGTTTAGTCCTGGTTTAGACCTGGTTTAGACGTGTTTTAGTCCTGCTTTAGACCTGGTTTAGTCCTGGTTTAGACGTGTTTTAGTCCTGTTTTAAACCTGGTTTAGACCTGGTTTAGACCTGGTTTAGTCCTGGTTTAGTCCTGGTTTAGACCTGGTTTAGACCTGGTTTAGACCTGGTTTAGTCCTGGTTTAGTCCTGGTTTAGACCTGGTTTAGACCTGGTTTAGTCCTGGTTTAGACCTGGTTTAGGACGTGTTTTAGTCCTGCTTTAGACCTGGTTTAGTCCTGGTTTAGACGTGTTTTAGTCCTGTTTTAAACCTGGTTTAGACCTGGTTTAGTCCTGGTTTAGACCTGGTTTAGACCTGGTTTAGTCCTGGTTTAGTCCTGGTTTAGACGTGTTTTAGTCCTGCTTTAGACCTGGTTTAGTCCTGGTTTAGTCCTGGTTTAGACCTGGTTTAGTCCTGGTTTAGTCCTGGTTTAGACCTGGTTTAGTCCTGTTTTAGACCTGGTTTAGCCCTGGTTTAGACCTGGTTTAGACCTGGTTTAGTCCTGTTTTAGACCTGGTTTAGTCCTGGTTTAGACGTGTTTTAAACCTGGTTTAGACCTAGTTTAGTCCTGGTTTAGTCCTGTTTTAGTCCTGGTTTAGGTGTTTTAAACCTGGTTTAGACCTAGTTTAGTCCTGGTTTAGTCCTGTTTTAGTCCTGGTTTAGTCCTGGTTTAGTCCTGGTTTAGTCCTGGTTTAGTCCTGGTTTAGACCTGGTTTAGTCCTGGTTTAGACCTGGTTTAGACCTGGTTTAGTCCTGGTTTAGTCCTGGTTTAGTCCTGTTTTAGTCCTGGTTTAGACGTGTTTTAGTCCTGGTTTAGTCCTGTTTTAGTCCTGGTTTAGACGTGTTTTAAACCTAGTTTAGACCTGGTTTAGACCTGGTTTAGACCTGGTTTAGACCTGGTTTAGTCCTGGTTTAGTCCTGGTTTAGACCTGATTTAGTCCTGGTTTAGTCCTGGTTTAGACCTGGTTTAGTCCTGGTTTAGTCCTGGTTTAGTCCTGTTTTAGTCCTGGTTTAGACGTGTTTTAGTCCTGGTTTAGTCCTGGTTTAGACCTGATTTAGTCCTGGTTTAGTCCTGGTTTAGACCTGGTTTAGTCCTGGTTTTGACCTGGTTTAGACCTGGTTTAGACCTGGTTTAGTCCTGGTTTAGTCCTGGTTTAGACCTGATTTAGTCCTGGTTTAGTCCTGGTTTAGACCTGATTTAGTCCTGGTTTAGTCCTGGTTTAGACCTGGTTTAGTCCTGGTTTTGACCTGGTTTAGCCCTGGTTTAGACCTGGTTTAGACCTGGTTTAGTCCTGGTTTAGTCCTGGTTTAGACCTGATTTAGTCCTGGTTTAGACCTGGTTTAGACCTGGTTTAGACCTGGTTTAGTCCTGGTTTTGACCTGGTTTAGACCTGGTTTAGACCTGGTTTAGTCCTGGTTTAGTCCTGGTTTAGACCTGGTTCGGTCCTGTTTTAGACCTGGTTTAGTCCTGGTTTAGACCTGGTTTAGACCTGGTTTAGACCTAGTTTAGTCCTGGTTTAGTCCTGTTTTAGTCCTGGTTTAGACGTGTTTTAAACCTGGTTTAGACCTAGTTTAGTCCTGGTTTAGTCCTGTTTTAGTCCTGGTTTAGTCCTGGTTTAGTCCTGGTTTAGTCCTGGTTTAGTCCTGGTTTAGACCTAGTTTAGACCTGGTTTAGTCCTGGTTTAGACCTTTTTTAGTCCTGGTTTAGACGTGTTTTAAACCTAGTTTAGACCTGGTTTAGACCTGATTTAGTCCTGGTTTAGTCCTGGTTTAGTCCTGGTTTAGACCTAGTTTAGACCTAGTTTAGACCTGGTTTAGTCCTGGTTTAGTCCTGGTTTAGTCCTGGTTTAGTCCTGGTTTAGACCTAGTTTAGACCTGGTTTAGTCCTGGTTTAGTCCTGGTTTAGTCCTGTTTTAGTCCTGGTTTAGACCTGGTTTAGACCTGGTTTAGACCTGGTTTAGACCTGGTTTAGTCCTGGTTTAGTCCTGGTTTAGACCTGGTTTAGACCTGGTTTAGTGTTAGTTCTTGTTGATTCATATGTTTGTATGTTTTTATTTCAGGGAGGTGTAAAGTCTAAACCTGCCAAAGCTGTGACAGAGATGGATCTGGACCAGGTCTGAGAAAGACACATTGGATATTTACATTTACATTTATTCATTTAGCTGACGCTTTTATCCAAAGCGACTTACATTGTTCTAATGTAATTACCAGTGTTACAGTCACTGGAGGCAAGGTGGGTTAAGTGTCTTGCCCAAGGACACATTGGATATAAAGAGTGCTGGGCGATAAATTCACTTAATTAGATTTTTTGTTGTGGTTTCTGCTGCTGTCTTTGTCAGAGCAGCTCAGATAATGTCCACAAAGACACTGCAGACGATAAAGAGTGAGCTGGAATAATTTCCACTGGTTTGTTTTAGAGTTTTAATAACTCAGGAGCAGAAACAGGATTTAAATGTAAACCTCATGTTGTTTCAGAGAGAAGTCAAGTCTAAATCTGTGAAGGAGGTGGACGTGGAGAAGATGGCCCGAAACAACCAGGTCAGAGAAAAATCCACCTAAAACCTGTTCAAATCCACCTAAAACCTGTTCAAATCCATCTAAAACCTGTTCAAATCCATCTACAACCTGTTCAAATTCACCTAAAACCTGTTCAAATCCATCTACAACCTGTTCAAATTCACCTAAAACCTGTTCAAATCCATCTACAACCTGTTCAAATCCACCTAAAACCTGTTCAGATCCACCTAGAACCTGTTCAAATCCATCTACAACCTGTTCAAATCCACCTAAAACCTGTTCAAATCCATCTAAAACCTGTTCAAATTCACCTAAAACCTGTTCAAATCCATCTACAACCTGTTCAAATCCACCTAAAACCTGTTCAGATCCACCTAAAACCTGTTCAGATCCACCTTAAACCTGTTCAGATCCACCTAAAACCTGTTCAGATCCACCTAAAACCTGTTCAGATCCACCTAAAACCTGTTCAGATCCACCTTAAACCTGTTAAAATCATTCTAAAACCTGTTCAAATCCTTTTAAAACCTGTTCAGATCCACCTAAAACCTGTTCAAATCCATCTAAAACCTGTTCAAATCCTTTTAAAACCTGTTCAGATCCACCTAAAACCTGTTCAAATCCACCTAAAACCTGTTCAAATCCATCTAAAACCTGTTCAAATCCATCTAAAACCTGTTCAAATCCACCTAAAACCTGTTCAAATCCATCTACAACCTGTTCAGATCCACCTTAAACCTGTTCAAATCCATCTAAAACCTGTTCAAATCCTTTTAAAACCTGTTCAGATCCACCTTAAACCTGTTCAGATCCACCTAAAACCTGTTCAGATCCACCTAAAACCTGTTCAGATCCACCTAAAACCTGTTCAGATCCACCTAAAACCTGTTCAGATCCACCTAAAACCTGTTCAAATCCTTCTAAAACCTGTTCAAATTCACCTAAAACCTGTTCAAATCCACCCTAAAATCTGTTCAAATCCATCTAAAACCTGTTCAAATCCATCTTAAACCTGTTCAAATCCACCTAAAACCTGTTCAAATCCATCTACAACCTGTTCAAGTCCACCTAGAACCTGTTCAGATCCACCAAGACGTTCAAATCCACCTAGAACCTGTTTAAATCCACCAAGACGTTCAAATCCACCTAAAACCTGTTCAGATCCACCTAAAACCTGTTCAAATCCATCTAAAACCTGTTCAAATCCACCTAAAACCTGTTTAAATCCACCTAGAACCTGTTCAAATCCATCTAAAACCTGTTCAGATCCACCTAAAACCTGTTCAGATCCACCTAAAACCTGTTCAGATCCACCTAAAACCTGTTCAAATCCTTCTAAAACCTGTTCAAATTCACCTAAAACCTGTTCAAATCCACCCTAAAATCTGTTCAAATCCATCTAAAACCTGTTCAAATCCATCTTAAACCTGTTCAAATCCACCTAAAACCTGTTCAAATCCATCTACAACCTGTTCAAGTCCACCTAGAACCTGTTCAGATCCACCAAGACGTTCAAATCCACCTAGAACCTGTTTAAATCCACCAAGACGTTCAAATCCACCTAAAACCTGTTCAGATCCACCTAAAACCTGTTCAAATCCATCTAAAACCTGTTCAAATCCATCTAAAACCTGTTCAGATCCACCTAAAACCTGTTCAAATCCATCTAAAACCTGTTCAAATCCACCTAAAACCTGTTTAAATCCACCTAGAACCTGTTCAAATCCATCTAAAACCTGTTCAAATCCACCTAAAACCTGTTTAAATCCACCTAGAACCTGTTCAAATCCATCTAAAACCTGTTCAAATCCACCTAAAACCTGTTTAAATCCACCTAGAACCTGTTCAAATCCATCTAAAACCTGTTCAAATCCACCTAAAACCTGTTTAAATCCACCTAGAACCTGTTCAAATCCATCTAAAAACTGTTCAAATCCATCTATAACCTGTTCAAATCTACCTAGAACCTGTTTAAATCCACCTAAAACCTGTTCAAATTCAACTACAATCTGTTTTAATCCATTTAAAACCTTTTCATTACATTCAGCTCTTGTGTTTTGTTCTGATTAAACCCATAAACCATGAATTTGTAAATGTAGGGGCTTTAAACTAGAACAGCGCTCATTAATTTTAGAGAAAAGTCCTGTGTCCAAGAGAACAATAAGAGCCGAGCCGCCGTATGGTGATATATCACTGCAGGAAACTCCGAGCTGTTAAACCCGACAAATGCAGAGGTTATTAATGTTTTCTGCTCCATTTGTCACAGAAACAGCAGAAGGAGGCGTGTAATTTACTGTTAATGTGAGAAACAGATGGAGAAACAAGACAACAGGAGTTTAAAGGCAGGGTTTATTCACATGAAGAAGAGAAAACAGACGCTACAGGGGCTCAGAGCAGAGGAGCGATAAAGGGATTTGGTTCAGAGCTAAAAGGAGTGCTTTGTGAGGAACACGTAATGAAAAATTATAATTCATGTTTATTCAAATCGGTCTGAACTAGGACTAACCCAGGTCTTAAAACAGGACTAACCCAGGACTAGAGCAGGTCTAAACGTGGGACTGAAAGAGTTTAAACATCCTAATCCAGGACGAAGCTAGAACTAAGCCAGGTGCAGGTGACCTCTACCAACCTGTCTAGTGCTTCTTAAAACCAGTTTAAACCAGTCTAAATTCAGTTTAAACCATAGATAGTATAATTATGGATGATATCCGCCCATTGGTCCCCTATTCACCAATATTGTCATTACGAATGGGCAATAAAATGGCCGTTACATCCGGGCTTTTCGGGTTTTACTCCATAGTAAAACAATAGTTTTTAGATAGCATAAACCAACGTAATTTTCAAAATTCACCCCCAGAGTTGTCACGTAGTAAAAACTTAGCTCTAGAGACCGGAGCCATCTTTTGTACCAGGCTGTAAACATGAGTTTTACTCTTGTAAAGTCGCCATTGGGTTTCTCCTTATATTTCCGCTTTTGGAGCCTGCCCTCTGGTGGACGGAGGTATATCGCTGTATTTTGCTGTAAAATCACCGTATGGCGGAGCCCTTACACGAGGACCATTTTAGAGGTACCATGGGAGAGGCTTGGTTTAAACATAGTCTAACACAGTCTAACACAGTCTAAACCCAGTCTAAACCCAGTCTAACCCAGTCTAAACCCAGTATGAACCCAGTCTAAATTCAGTTTAAACCCGGACTAACCCAGTCTAAACCCAGTCTAAACCCAGTCTGAACCCAGTCTAAACCCAGTCTAAACCCAGTCTAAACCCAGTCTAAACCCGGACTAACCCAGTCTAAACCCAGTCTAAACCCAGTCTGAACCCAGTCTAAACCCAGTCTAAACCCAGTCTAAACCCAGTCTAACCCAGTCTAAACCCAGTATGAACCCAGTCTAAACCCAGTCTAAACCCAGTCTAAATTCAGTTTAAACCCGGACTAACCCAGTCTAAACCCAGTCTAAACCCAGTCTGAACCCAGTCTAAACCCAGTCTAAACCCAGTCTAAACCCAGTCTAAACCCGGACTAACCCAGTCTAAACCCAGTCTAAACCCAGTCTGAACCCAGTCTAAACCCGGACTAATCCAGTCTAAACCCAGTCTAAACCCAGTCTGAACCCAGTCTAACCCAGTCTAAACCCAGTCTGAACCCAGTCTAAACCCAGTCTAACCCAGTCTAAACCCAGTCTAACCCAGTCTAAACCCAGTCTGAACCCAGTCTAAACCCAGTCTGAACCCAGTCTAAACCCAGTCTAACCCATTCTAAACCCAGACTAACCCAGTCTAAACCCAGTCTAAACCCAGTCTAACCCAGTCTAAACCCAGACTAACCCAGTCTAAACCCAGTCTAACCCAGTCTAACCCAGTCATAACCCAGTCTAAACCCAGTCTGAACCCAGTCTAACCCAGTCTAAACCCAGTCTGACCCAGTCTAAACCCATTCTAAACCCAGTCTAAACCCATTCTAAACCCAGTCTAAACCCAGTCTAACCCAGTCTAAACCCATTCTAAACCCAGTCTGAACCCAGTCTAAACCCAGTCTAACCCATTCTAAACCCAGTCTAAACCCAGTCTAAACCCAGTCTAAACCCATTCTAAACCCAGTCTAAACCCATTCTAAACCCATTCTAAACCCAGTCTAACCCAGTCTAAACCCATTCTAAACCCAGTCTAAACCCAGTCTGAACCCAGTCTAAACCCAGTCTAACCCAGTCTAAACCCAGTCTAAACCCAGTCTGAACCCAGTCTAAACCCAGTCTAACCCAGTCTAAACCCAGTCTGAACCCAGTCTAAACCCAGTCTAACCCAGTCTAAACCCAGTCTAACCCATTCTAAACCCAGTCTAAACCCAGTCTGAACCCAGTCTAAACCCAGTCTAACCCATTCTAAACCCAGTCTAACCCAGTCTAAACCCAAGTCTAAACACAGTCTGAACCCAGTCTAAACCCAGTCTAACCCAGTCTAAACCCATTCTAAACCCAGTCTAAACCCAGTCTGAACCCAGTCTAACCCAGTCTAAACCCAGTCTAACCCATTCTAAACCCAGTCTAACCCAGTCTAAACCCATTCTAAACCCAGTCTAAACACAGTCTGAACCCAGTCTAAACCCAGTCTAACCCAGTCATAAGCAGTCTAAACCCAGTCTAAACCCAGTCTAAACCCAGTCTAAACCCAGTCTAACCCAGTCTAAACCCAGTTTAACCCAGTCTAACTCAGACTCTGAGCCCAGTCTAACCCAGTCTGAACCCAGTCTAACCCAGTCTAAACCCAGACTAACCCAGTCATAACCCAGTCTAAACCCAGTCTGAACCCAGTCTAAACCCAGTCTAAACCCATTCTAAACCCAGTCTAAACCCTGTCTGAACCCAGTCTAACCCAGTCTAAACCCAGTCTGAACCCATTCTAAACCCAGTCTAAACACAGTCTGAACCCAGTCTAAACCCAGTCTAAACCCATTCTAAACCCAGTCTGAACCCAGTCTAACCCAGTCTAAACCCAGTCTAACCCATTCTAAACCCAGTCTAACCCAGTCTAAACCCAGTCTAAACCCAGTCTGAACCCAGTCTAACCCAGTCTAAACCCAGTCTAACCCATTCTAAACCCAGTCTAACCCAGTCTAAACCCATTCTAAACCCAGTCTAAACACAGTCTGAACCCAGTCTAAACCCAGTCTAACCCAGTCTAAACCCAGTCTAAACCCAGTCTGAACCCAGTCTAAACCCAGTCTAACCCAGTCTAAACCCAGTCTAACCCAGTCTAACTCAGACTCTGAGCCCAGTCTAACCCAGTCTGAACCCAGTCTAACCCAGTCTAAACCCAGTCTAACCCAGTCTAACTCAGACTCTGAGCCCAGTCTAACCCAGTCTAAACCCAGTCTAACCCAGTCTAAACCCAGTCTAACCCAGTCTAACTCAGACTCTGAGCCCAGTCTAACCCAGTCTAAACCCAGTCTAAACCCAGTCTAAACCCAGTCTGAACCCAGTCTAAACCCAGTCTAACCCAGTCTGAACCCAGTCTGAACCCATTCTAACCCAGTCTAAACCCAGTCTAACCCAGTCTAACTCAGACTCTGAGCCCAGTCTAACCCAGTCTAAACCCAGTCTAACCCAGTCTAAACCCAGTCTAACCCAGTCTAACTCAGACTCTGAGCCCAGTCTAACCCAGTCTAAACCCAGTCTAAACCCAGTCTAAACCCAGTCTGAACGCAGTCTAAGCCCAGTCTAAACCCAGTCTGAACCCGGTCTGAACCCGGTCTAACCCGGTCTGAACCCGGTCTAACCCGGTCTGAACCTGACCTGTTTCTGTTGCAGCTCTGGAAGCTCAGCTCTCGGACTCTGCTGCTGTGGCTCAAAGACAGAGGAGTCCAGGTCGGAACCAAACGAGGCAAAGACCAGCTCATGCTCAGGGTCATGAGCTGTTTGACCGAGGCCTGAGTCCAGTCCAGGTATAGAACCAGACCCAGTCCAGTTCAGGTCCAGACTGGGTCTAGATCTGTCTGGATTCAGGACCAGGACTTTGGGAGAGGAGTTCCAGTTGGATTTAGTGGTTTTCCGTGTTCAGTCTTTAAGAAACAGTTTAAAGAAAGCGTTTAGGACAAAAACCAGGACTTGAGCAAAAAGAGTTTTAAATCTAAGACTACATCAGGACTAAAGTAGGACTGAACTTAAACTTATGAAGGAACCAAATCTGTACCTTAGTCTTTGTAGGGTTCAGACCAGGACTTAACACAGACTAAAGTTGGCCTAGAAAAAAAACACCTACATCTATAATTAATGAGGTCTCAGCCTAGACTTAAGACCATTAAAACCAAGACTAGAAAGACAAGAACCTCCGACTAAACCAAGACTAAGGCAAGGATTTGGACAGGACTAAAAGACAAAATCCAAGTTAAAATCTTGGACTAAAACAGGACTAAACCAGGACTAGACGAGGACTAAACCTGGAATTATTTGAGCAGTTCTTTTGAAGAGTTTGTTGTATTTGTTCTCTGTTCACCTTTATTTATTTAAATAATACAATAAACAGTAAAATGTGAAAATAGTGTTGAATATTCTTTTATTTAATAAATAATATCTTTTATTAATATATAACTTGTTACAGATACAACTAGTTTCTTCAAATGAATCGAGAACATGGCTCGGACACTCTGTTTGCTCCAGGCCTCTCTCCGTTCTTTTGTTTTCTCTCTTTTCTCTCAGAGCAGTTCTGTCGCCTCAGGTTTGAAACTGAGTCGTCGTGTTTACGCTGAACCAGTAAACGCCTCACAGAGACCACAAAAGACTCAGTGACAGTCGAACAAAGACGAGAAAATATGGGTTTGTTATGAATCTACTGCAGTAACATGAGAACCAGGACTAAACCAGGTCTAAACCAGGGCCAAACCAGGTCTAAACCAGGACTGAACCAGGTCTAAACCAGGACTAAACCAGGTCCAAACCAGGTCTAAACCAGGTCCGAACCAGGACTAAACCAGGACTGAACCAGGTCCAAACCAGGTCTAAACCAGGTCCAAACCAGGACTAAACCAGGACTAAACCAGGTCTAAACCAGGACTGAACCAGGTCTAAACCAGGACTAAACCAGGTCCAAACCAGGTCTAAACCAGGTCCAAACCAGGACTAAACCAGGACTAAACCAGGTCTAAACCAGGACTAAACCAGGACTAAACCAGGTCTAAACCAGGTCTAAACCAGGTCCGAACCAGGACTAAACCAGGACTAAACCAGGTCTAAACCAGGTCTAAACCAGGACTAAACCAGGTCTAAACCAGGACTAAACCAGGAATAAACCAGGACTAAACCAGGTCTAAACCAGGACTAAACCAGGTCTAAACCAGGAATAAACCAGGTCTAAACCAGGACTAAACCAGGACTAAACCAGGTCTAAACCAGGACTAAACCAGGTCTAAACCAGGACTAAACCAGGAATAAACCAGGACTAAACCAGGTCTAAACCAGGACTAAACCAGGTCCAAACCAGGTCTAAACCAGGTCCGAACCAGGACTAAACCAGGACTGAACCAGGTCTAAACCAGGTCTAAACCAGGACTAAACCAGGAATAAACCAGGACTAAACCAGGTCTAAACCAGGACTAAACCAGGACTAAACCAGGTCTAAACCAGGACTAAACCAGGTCTAAACCAGGACTAAACCAGGTCTAAACCAGGACTAAACCAGGACTAAACCAGGTCCAAACCAGGTCTAAACCAGGACTAAACCAGGTCCAAACCAGGTCTAAACCAGGTCCAAACCAGGACTAAACCAGGACTAAACCAGGTCTAAACCAGGACTAAACCAGGACTAAACCAGGTCTAAACCAGGTCTAAACCAGGTCCGAACCAGGACTAAACCAGGACTAAACCAGGTCTAAACCAGGTCTAAACCAGGACTAAACCAGGTCTAAACCAGGACTAAACCAGGAATAAACCAGGACTAAACCAGGTCTAAACCAGGACTAAACCAGGTCTAAACCAGGAATAAACCAGGTCTAAACCAGGACTAAACCAGGACTAAACCAGGTCTAAACCAGGACTAAACCAGGTCTAAACCAGGACTAAACCAGGAATAAACCAGGACTAAACCAGGTCTAAACCAGGACTAAACCAGGACTAAACCAGGTCTAAACCAGGACTAAACCAGGTCTAAACCAGGACTAAACCAGGTCTAAACCAGGACTAAACCAGGACTAAACCAGGACTAAACCAGGTCTAAACCAGGACTAAACCAGGAATAAACCAGGACTAAACCAGGACTAAACCAGGAATAAACCAGGACTAAACCAGGACTAAACCAGGAATAAACCAGGTCTAAACCAGGACTAAACCAGGACTAAACCAGGTCTAAACCAGGACTAAACCAGGTCTAAACCAGGACTAAACCAGGTCTAAACCAGGACTAAACCAGGAATAAACCAGGTCTAAACCAGGACTAAACCAGGACTAAACCAGGTCTAAACCAGGACTAAACCAGGTCTAAACCAGGACTAAACCAGGAATAAACCAGG